>OX388329.1:3002191-3436384 GCA_947579605.1 Athripsodes cinereus
AACCGCAACTACTGGGATTCGAACCCATCACCTCCGTATTACGAGTCAAGTACTCGAACCATTAGGCTACAGGGGTGTGTGGGTAACCTGAGATTATCGTAATTATTAGCTGCAAATTTACATCTACCGCGACTCCATCGCCACCTATCGATATTGTTTGCAACTGCTAAGCCATTGGTTCGTCACTAGGATCCAACTTTGTTATATATATATATATATAGGATATTAAGGGATGTTAGGTGGGGGTGTTTTTGAACACAGCAATGGCGAAGTCAAAGGAGTTTGGACATTAATAATGTCCACTTTGTTAGATAGATATTTATTAATCTCCAATGATTCAAGAACGTTCAGTTTGTTTTAAACATTTGTTTTATTTATTATTTTCTACTACCTAAACACCGACAGAGTGAGTAAGTTATGTCTATGTATGTTTTTATATTATAATATATACCTACATGTAAAAGGCTTATTGCCGTATATATTTGAATAAATAAATATATAAATAAGATATAAATATTGACTACGTATATTAAATAGATAAAAATAAAAATACGACATACATGAAATAGAGGGTTCATTAAAAATTTAAAACTCGTCAGTTCGAGAATTACAATGGCTTGACTACACTGTATTATGAATCATATTGATCTCTAAGATGGACACGTCATTATAAATAGGAACAATAATAATTACTGTTGTGTGTACAATAACAAATTATATATTGTGTTAATTATTATTATTATTTGGATGATTTGTAAATCGCCGTTTTGTGAAAAAAAATCCACCTCAAGGGCGCTCTTTACTAACTAAGGTTGTGCTTGGATTATTCCGTGAGATTTCTTGAATAGATAAGTCTTCAGTTGGTTCTTGAAACGAGATATGTCCTGCGTTTCTCTGATCATTTGTGGAAGCCTGTTCCAGACTACAGGTGCCGATATTGCAAAAGCACGCTCCACGTACACTGGTTTCGATACAGTACTGGTCACCTCCAATTTAGTTGTAATATCTTGACAAGACCTAAGTGTTGTCTGTCTATGACTTAACGCCTGTCTACCACAGAGTTCCATGATATATTCTGGGGCCATAGCATGAAGTGCCTTAAATACTGTCAAACACACTTAAAATGTCAAACACCTTAAATACTGTTAACATCATAAAAGGAAATAATTTATATCACTGGATATTCTTCTTCCACATGGTGATGCGGTCTGCCCTTCTTATTTGTTTTCGCCATTTGGTTCTGTCGTGTGCGTTTTCGTGGAAAACGTCGCAATTTCGCATGTCCTGTCTCACTACACACTTCACGAAAAAAGAAGCAACCATTTATATTACTGGATATATTTTTTTTGAAAAAGATTTATCTGGGTTTTTGTTACCCAAATACAGCCTTATACACCTTTCACAGTAAGCTACTAAAAGCTTGTGTCGTGAAAATTTGTTCTTTCCGTAGGAATCAAAATATATTCATTCGGAATGAGTGCATATTTCATCATTGCTGGTTTAAGGATATTAAATTTATTGTCATTTATGACACACTCGAAAACTTACAGCAAAAAGTTGGAGATCTGTTCTTTCTCAGGGACTCCGCGAAACATAATATGAAACCACTCTATTAAGAAAGCTTATAAATGAGAAAACAAAACTAAAAAAATGTGAAAGCAGTTACATATAATATTTAAGTATAAAACTATTATAATGCATCTCTTGAAACACAATCAAGTAAAACAGTGAATTGAAACTCAAAATCCTGCTTCAGTTCAGATTGCTAAATTGAACCTACAAAATCAAAAAAATTGCTTTTCGTCTATTAGATAGATACAAATTGTGTACGTATATTTTCCATAACATCTGCGTTGGAATATAATAGCACACTGATAGAGTGCGCTCTGTTTCTGATTCTGACATTGTCGCTGGTGACGCATGTGTCCATGCTTTAGGTCAATTGACATGACCTCAGAGTGAAGAATCTTCTTTAGACGTTATTGTATACTGTAATAATATAGAACACACTACACCCAACACTCATTCGTAAATACTCATTTATTCTACTAATACATATCTTCTACTTCAGCAGTAGTAAGAATCGTCGCTTCACATCTCACGCAACTAATTGGGTACTACATTTCATAGTCACTTAACAATGTATTATTCAAGGCACCTTTGCCTCGTTGAGTTCTGTCTCATTGAATTTTGTCTTGTTAATGACTACTGCACTCAACTTCCACTGCTGTCAACA
Source organism: Athripsodes cinereus (assembly GCA_947579605.1). NCBI lineage: Eukaryota > Metazoa > Arthropoda > Insecta > Trichoptera > Leptoceridae > Athripsodes > Athripsodes cinereus. The sequence goes on from OX388329.1 coordinate 3,004,428, forward strand.
AATTTGTAGAACCCAAATTATTATTATTATTATTGGACAATATTAAAGTGCCGTTTACGTGATAAAGCACCTCAAGGACACTGTACAATTCATCAATTCTAGGACATTACATCCACGTCATATTATAAATATAGATAAATACATACATAGATGAAATGAGAATCAATTGGGCAATTACTTCCAAATTCGCAGAGAGGAGCTTCAGTGTTGTAGCGCTAACGGCTGGAAGCAGATTGCTTGACCTGAATTAACCTACCACCACATGTAAGAGCAAGCTAAAAACACTACTGTTCAAGAGAAGTCACGGAGTCCTTAAGATATGGTCCTGGGTCATTCAGCAGCATCAGATTTAATTTTTCTATTATTGCTCAAAATAAGAGATTTTTTTTAATAACGTTTGTAGAGCATATTGCATATAGCACCTTAAAAATCTGAGTCTAGTCATTTGGCTGTTACCTACTCTTTTAGGCCCTTCCATTCGAACTCACAGCTATACGCAAAATAATTCCCAATTTATCAAATCACAGTAAAAGCAACACGTTTTTTTTTGCTCGAAAATTGTTTGACTATATTTTGAAGTTTTTTTTAACTTATATATATATATAATGAGTTACAATCCATTGGATTGGTCTGCAACGAGTTTTGACTTATTTCTCCACTCCTCCCTATTCTCAGCCAGTCTCTTCAACTCCATATATGAGCCACAGCTCATGTCCCTCTTCAGTTGGTCCATATAGGCGTCTCTCGGTCGACCTCTGCCATTTGTGCCTTCGGTCCTGCCCTCTGCGATTGCGATGAGCAGTCCTGGGTGCCTGATGTTGTGGCCAATCCAATTAGCTCGTTGTTGGCAGATTCTTTTGAGGAGTTGCCTTTTTTCGCCAACCCTGGTTAACACTTCTTCGTTTTCGACGTGTTCCGACCAGTGAATCTTCAGCATGCGTCTATAGCACCACATTTCAAATGCCGCTAACCGTCCGCTTTCCCTCTTACTGATGGTCCACGTCTCGCACCCATATAGCAGAATGCTCCACACTATTAAAAAAAAGTACTTCGACGTCCCGTTGTCACACGATTGAACAATGAAATATCACAACATCCTACACGCTTACTACAGCATGGGAAGAAATACATTTACATATAAGATCTAATTTACTTCGGACTGGTATTCGATACATATCTCACAAATATGAAAAGAACATTTAATACTTCAAACAATATTTTACAACCAATTCTTACACTTATGTCATTATTTAGGTAGGTATATAATCAAACAGATACTTGAGCATTGATCTGTGACAATGTGCCAGTAATACGAACTAATTTTACTATGTACTGTGTTAGTCATCAAATTTGACAATATTGAGACTTATCATTATTGATCATATAGAAGAATTATCATTTAATAGACGCCTTATAATACTGACAACATTAGATGTAGTCAGTAATGGTCATAGACTTACTATACTAGAATGCCAGTTTCTAAGTTAATAGTGTTATTCTGTTTCACATAAGATGATTATAGTATTTTTTTTTTATTTTTGTTTTTTTTTTTCAATGACTGACCCCAAAGAAGTATAGAGTCGTAGAATATACGAATAATAATAATAATAATAAGAACACTTTATTGATCAGAAAAAAAATCATGAGCAATTGACGAGCTTATTGCCTGGAGGCAATATCTTCCAGCTAACCAAAATAATGTGTGATACTATGTTGACAATGTGTAATTAATACTAAATGTGAATAGTTAATACTAAATTTAATTATAACTAATTACATTCTTACTCCTAAGTAGAACATTATATATGTCATGTTTCCTCTAATAAATACTACAAAATGAATGATAAAGGCACGGGTAGGAACTTGTTAGGATAAGTCTATGGATTTTAGGTTATTCTTAAAAACGTGTAGCGTAGAGGAATTTCTAATATTGCAAGGTCGTAAATGATGAACTGAAGAAGGTTTGAACGAATTGAAGGAATGGTGAACGAATAGGGTAACTGCACGGTTGTTCCTAGAAATCTTGGCCAAAAAGAGCACTGTTTTTCCGTCCGCAGGGGTTCCGTCGGCCCGGGCGTCCCTCTTTCACAATACACCGTTCCTATGACAACGATATCAGAGCGCAAGGAATGTCGTGGAAAGAGGTGACGCAATTGGCACAGAGACGCTCTGAATGGAGGAGGCTGGTTTCTGCCCTGTGCTCCCGAGAGGAGCGTTGAGGGCGATGATGATGATGTTCCTAGAAATACATACCCACAAATGTAATAAACATGCAAACATTACATTCGGGATGGGTGGCAAACCTTATTGTTAACTTCTCTTCTTCTGTCCTTTTTCTTCTTCGTGATGTGGATCATCGATCTGTTAGTTCGGAAGTTGATGCCTCTCGTGATGCTGAAGACCAGCTGTCTTTCCATCCTTTTGATGGTCTTCCTCGGGGACGTGAATCGACTGGTTTTGGGACATGAACCGACTGGTTTTTCCTTAGCAGCTATATGTACGATTGTGTTTTCAGACATCCAATCTACATGGTCTCTTTAGAATCGTCTCCTTTTCCTACTCCATCTTACGATGTGCATATGTTCCTAATCTCAGTATTTCTTATTCTGTCTCTGAGAGTTTTGCCCGCAAAAGCACGTAATGTTTTCATATCTGATGTTCTTAGTAAGTTTTTTGTTCGTACCGTGTCTGCTCTTGTTTCGACACCATACATATTTCATTAACTATTGTTAACTTAAAGATGCAAAATGTCTTCATGCTTTTGACAGAATACTAGATAACTTGCAGAAAAGATTGGAAGACCAATTCTTTACTGGGTGCTTTACGGAACGTTATTTTCAGCTACCAAATTATGTGCTTACTAATAATTTAATTCACAGCATTTTCACGGTACATACCTACCTATAAATCAGGAAGTAGCGAAGTACTGAAGACAAATAAAATATAATACTTTGGAGTACGTCGTGTGCACTTAGAGTAACAAATAGATTTGACAATGGCCTTTAAGATGCAAGCCGGAAGATGGAGTATTCATCAACAACGACAATACATGCACTTCATACAATGTAAAGGATAAGTAGCCATGTACCTACTTACTTTATGTTACGATTTATTCTTTAGACGCACTCTACTAAAAGGATCACGTCATATTATTACCTACTTGAGTCCGTTCATACGTATGAGTGAACTTTTTGTTTGAGAGGTCAGAGATAAAAAAAAATACCATCTATACAACATACAAACTTTAATCTTGTGTAAATCTTTTTAGATGTCAAAATAGGCATTGACATGTTATATGGAATAGTGTTCTATTATTTATTCTATAAATTTTAATAACAATAATAATCAGTTGTAATAAGTGAAAAACACAATTTTACTTAGGTATTTAATAATGTTTAATCTTTCTTTTTTGTCGTATTTTTCGTTGCTCAAGTTAGTCCTCTTTCAATTCGTCTTCTAAACAATCTCTCTGCTTTTTAACTTATTTGATTTCCCATTGGATGGATGTTCTTCTGTTAACACCATGACGAAATGTGCTGTGAACGGATTTGTTCGAAGGTACATGCTTTCCGTTGAGAATCCCATGTAGTTTCTATTATCTTGTTTATGTTTTCATTGTATCTTATGTGTTGATTGTGTTTGTTTCAATTGTGTTTTTTATGTTATTGCACTGTAAAGGTTACTTTAAAAAACCGTTTAATATTGTTAATAAATACACAGTTATTTCGCCTAAACTATACACTGCATTGTTTCTACATATTACAGTATTCGTTTTGAAATACTTTTTCTAAGCTAAAGACAGTCTCGTGTCTTATGACCTTCTCTACCTTGACGTAGTTATTAAAGGTTACTTTAGGCAATTTTTTCGATGGACAAAACATTTTGTTGGTCATAATTCAGATCATAAATGTCTTTTAATTTCATAACTTCTAACTATAAACAGCGCCAGGTTATGATTGCGTACATTCCGAATAAATAATGATTGTATATTATATAACAGGAGTTTTTAAGATGAACACGAGTAGAAAGATAATGTGTTAAGTGCGAGTACTACAACATACCAAAGCAATGCAAGTGTTTGCATCAAAGCCGGATGTCGCATAAAGATTCATTAAGAATAAGAATGCTACAAACATTATAATCAAAAGCATACAGATTGATCAAGGTATAAGTAGTAACAATAACTTTATATATATAGGTATAATGAGTTACAATCCACTGGATTGGTCTGCAACGAGTTTTGACTTTCTTCTCCATTCCTCCCTATTCTCAGCCAGTCTTTTCAGCTCTACGTATGAGCCACAGTTCATTTCCCTCTTCAGTTGGTCCATATACGCATCTCTTGGTCGGCCTTTGCCATTTGTCCCCTCGGTCTTACCCTCCGCAATGGCGATGAGTAATCCTGGGTGCCTGATGTTGTGGCCAATCCAGTTAGCTCGTCCGCTTTCACTCTTGCTGATGGTCAACGTCTCGCAACCATAAAGCAGAATGCTCCATACAAAGGCTTTAGTAAGGTTCTTCCTTACGCTTAAATCAATATTTGGGGATTCCAATATCTTAGATTTTTTGTTAAAAGCAATCCTTGCCTGGTTTATTCTGCTCACAATTTCCGATTTGGAGCGTCCATCCTGGTTTATTCTGCAGCCCAAGTACACGAATTCTCTTACTTGTTTGATGCTCACTTTATATTATATTAGTATAAAACTTTTATATTTTATCTCGGTAGGTCGCCTATGGAAATAGGAAAGATAGAAGTCAAATCATTGATTTTACTTTCTCTTCAATCAGTTCTGTTTTGAATATTATGCTGTATCCAATACTTTCCTGGGAATTCCTTACATTACCCAGCCATCTATGTAATCTACATTATTATTCCGCGACATAAACACTTTACCTGCGTTTTCTAAGCTGCCACTCTAGACATTCTACTTCTAAGATCATTTGCAAACGAAAAACGTCTCTATAATTGTGTTTGTTTAATCTATAGTAAAAACGTAAGAACATTTTGACTTATAAGGGTGAGAATCTATTTTACCGAGAGACATCATTTTATTTCACTGAGAAGAATGGTAGGTAAAACATTGCGTGATAGAGTAAGAAATGAGGATATTAGAAGAATGAGTGGATGCAAGAGGAGTGTTGTTGATAGAATGCGTGTAAATAAATTGAGATGGTTTGGTCATGTGGAACGAATGGATGGTGTAAGATTGACGAAGAGGGTGTATTTATCTGAAAGAGAGGGTGTGAGGAAGCGCGGGCGTCCGAGAACCACGTGGCTTAACCACGTGGATCAAATTCTCAAGGACGGTCGCGTGTTAAGTAAGAGGAATCGGCGTGCATGTATGAGAAACTGGATGAATGTAGAGGAAGCGAAAGAAGTATGTAAGGATAGAGCGACATGGCGTTCCGTTCTCTCTGCCTACCCCACCTGGGACATGGCGTGAGGGTATAGTATAGTATAGTATAGTATCATTTTATATTATTGATCATGTCAAATTAAATTATTAACACGATCCATACAATGATCTATGGGGGATCTAGGAATTAATTCTATTATCAACTTTGACCCCCTTGTACGTGAAGTGTGCGGACAAGTAGGTATATTATTAATAACATCAAATTTGGGGGAAATGTTCTATGTACATTTTCACACAAATTCCTTCGATATTAACTTTTATTCTACTAGCTCCTACAATAATAAAGCTGGAATATATCTTTTTATCTGAATGTCTTGATTTTATATTGGCACGAAGAGGACAGCTTCCATGTTTCTTACATGCAGCTGGTCTGCTGGCTACCCCACTTGTGGGATATGCCGTGATGGTATAGTAGTAGTAGTAGTATATATCTTTTATTCCTAAGTGCAATCTTGTAGGAATACATCGACACATTATTAATTTAATGATGTCTCATTATAATATATGTATTTACAACTGTTTGATTTGATGTCTACCATTTTGACAACTGCGGGCCGGTTCAATATTGCAGTTCGAAAAAAATGACATATAAATAAGTTCATGGCGAAATTACTTTGATTGGGTTAGTTGAAAGACATTGCATCTCCGCGATAAACTCGTCCTTTGTATATTGACTGTATATTTAAAAAAAATATATTTGAATGTCAAATTGCTCCAATGCATAATAAAAATAAAAAGTAAAATTATTATAAATATTAAAAATGAAAGGAATGAAAAAAAAAGACAAGATTTTCATCAAAAAAGGTCACTAACATACGACTTTTGGTAAAATAGAACAATTCAATCTAAATCTAGAAGATTACACTATTTATACACCATTCATGACAATAAATAAAATAATTTCCATGAAGAGACGTATTAAAATAAGGAAAATTAATACGCGAGTACAGGAGCATATTAATATCGTTCATAATATCTACACCACAAATAAAAAAATATGTAAACATTGTGAGTGACATAATCGTGTATAAAATTTAGCGGGCCACATGCGGCCCGTAATGTAATAATAATTATACACTGACCATACGACGCTTTATAAATATCGTGTATACAGTAGTGTGTGATGCTAGTATGTGTTGTATTAAGTATAATAGAGATAAAATGCGGGTGATATTATTTAATTAGGTTTTAATTGCACTATAAGTAACTATCTGCTTCTGTAGAAATCATAAGATCATGAGTGGACAGTTTTAATGTCATATTATGTACGATAAATGTATAAATTATTATCTATCTGTGATGGTATTTTCTCTGCGGAGTCAATCACAAGGATGATTTTACTATTGTGACGTTATGTTTATTGCCATTCTTATCTATTGACATGATGTGACAACCATAGCTTACAAATCAGACATTTCGATTGGAGAATCATGTTTCATATTGCAACTTTATGTAAAACCTAGATATTAATTTATATATTTCGTGTTTCTATACTGCATAGTTTGCAGTTTGTATCCCCATGAATGCCTTTACACTTGTATATTTTTGTATGAAGTTGATATTGCTTAAATATTCAAATGTGCCATTTTTTTAATGTTTTATTGATTAATTAAGGTTTTATATTTTGTTTGATTTGTATAAATGTTTGATTGATTATTGTAAAAATATGTTTAAACCTTACTAATGTAAAAGGCTAAAAACCATTGATTATAAAAATAAATAAATATAATGTAATCAAAAGAAGTCAGAAAGATGTGTCAACAACGCTTACGCATTGGCTATAGGCTGACTTGAGTGATCAATTTTGGTGTTTATGGACAACCCCTACCAATTCCATGCAGAAAGAGTCACCAATTGAGAAACGTTCTATAAAAGTAATATTTACATTTTGCATTTTGATCTTAGCCAATATAAACGATGTCGTGGCAACAACGAACTGTTAAAAAATTCCTCATGCACACAAGTTTCACAAGTTGCGTTACTTTTCTTTTTCGTGAATTCCCGCCGAATAAAAGATCTTCTTTTTTTCTGTAACTTTCGGGTTAATTCATGTGGAAGGTATTCATAAAACATCATTACTAGCACAAGGAATTTAATATCCGACATCAGCGATGAGGTATTCTATCCAATCGGAATGTCTTTTAAGTCACAAAATAGCCTTATATTAATAAAATAGATAATAGGGCCAATTCTGAATCTTCATGAACTAACTAAAGTAACTAATAATAGTTGACTAATATTAGTCATTATAGTACAAATTCGTATTCAGTATTAGTTACGAACTATAAACAACTATAAACTCGATAACCACCAAGGGCAAACGGTAAAATCTATGGGGCAAACAAATATTAGTCGGTGATGCCGCAATAAAAAATGTTTTTCACGTTCCGATTCACACTTCTGGCAACAATTTAATAGTTGTCGCGCGTGAAAATTGTGGAATGTCAGATTGGCTGGTATATTTTGACGTTCTCATTTGCGTCGGTGGTGGTATAATTTTACAATTTATGGATGCCAAGAGTTGCGAGGACCCTAAAAATATGCATTTTTTACTTTTAATTGAAAAAACAACTTTAAACTTAATTATAGCAATATTCGGCGGCAAAATAACAGCAGAAATAACGGCAAAGAGGATATTAAGCATGAAGTTGTACCTGGATAGTACTAAAGACGTGTACAAGTCAGATATTTCATTTTCAGCCCCTTCTTTAAATAAGCACGCTTTCTATCTAATAAAGGCACTTATAGGTACTTTAAAATGTATAGGAAAAGATCACTTGAAGATAGACAGTCTCGTGCTTCAGACAAACTAAAGGAAACTTGAAAACGCCACTTCCCTATCCTTGGAGGACGTGAAAGATGCAAAACTTAATTAGACACCTTTAATCATAAAATCCATGCATCCTTCTCTCATTAAAAATATTACATGTCTTTTTGTTGATGTTGTAGTTTCTAATGATTTTTTAGGAACTTCCTTTCTTTGTACTAGGCTTCATCTATATGCTGTTAAAAATAGGCCAATCTTCAAAAATCTTCAACGATTTTCGATTCAATTATAAAAAAACGATGTGGCATTATTACAAAATCAATCGTCGAAATAGATACTCTGCAATGGTCGATTATCTCTTTGAAAGTATATGAAAACAGTTATCTAAATTGAACGCAAGTTTTTTTTGCTTAATAACCTCCCGATATAAGTATTGGAAGGTTTTCTTAAATCAAACAATTATTTGATTCTTATTTTAATTCAAATAAAATTAAGATAGGATGAAAATGTACATATTCATTGAATCCTACTATGTCAACATGGCATATTCCACAAATTTGCTAGCCAGCGGGGTGACTGCAAATAAAAACATTCAGATTCTCCCCTTCGTGCCAATAAAAAATAAGACATTCAGGCTTGGTGGCATTCCTCGTCGCTGAATTGTAGATATAAATTGTCTTATACGTTTGGTTTAATGAACATTTACCTCTAACATGACACTCGAAAATATACAACAACAAAAAAGTGCGAGAATTATTTTTTTATCGGGGACTCAATGAGATGTTTGTTAGACATAAATTTGTTAGCCATAAGTTTGTTAGTCATTAGATTATTTATACTTATGTAAATAAATATGTAGGTATTTTACAATCGACTATGTCTGACTCATCGTTGTCATAGAGTATTTAAATATATACTATGTATAGTTCTTGATACCACATCACAAATTAAGATCTTCGAACTTTGACATAGGTTCGTGATGTTTGGGATATTGAAGGAGCTTAGCGGCGCAAGTACACACACAATATGCACTGTATAATAATTATGTAAATCTACTTCCGATATTTAACTTATACATACTTTTGACAATGGTAAAACTTTTGTATTATAGATTCTTTGAGACTTATGCATTTCAAACAAAATAATGCATTTCGAACTAAAATATGCAGCACTTTGTAACCGGACATTGCATTGATTTTCAGCCAAATATTAAAACAAATACAAATAACAAAAAAAAAATATACCACTACTACGCTATCACGGCATTTCCCACTAGTGGTGAAGCCAAGAGACCAGAAGCAACTTCACGCCGTAATTTGGTCCATTTGTTAATGATGATGATGATTTTGGATGATTTTATTTTTTGACGCCGTTTAACAGTCCCTAGACCGTCTCAAGGGCGCCAGTGAAGAGTTCAGTATTTAATTTTCTTCTGAAGCTGGTGACAGTCTGATTATCTCTCAATGGCACCGGTAGGCGATTCCACATAACCGGTCCAACAACACCAAAGGACCTCTCATAGAAGTTAGACTTACCGGCTCTATTGGGCTCAAATAGTCTATTCACGGCCAGTTCCGAAGAACGCCCCATTAGTTAAGTTAGAAACGGTACAACCTGTAGGTTATACGATTTATTGTACTCCATATTTTCTTGAGAAGTGTCAATCCAGGCAGTTCTGGATCTACATAGTACTGATTTTGGTTTCTTACTGACGATAATATCCAAAGTTCTCTCCACCTATCTTCAGTACTGCAGTCCGAGCTTTAGCAACAGCTTTCCAGTAAGGACGCAGTGATATTAGGCGGTTCGGTGGAGGACTCTCCATACCTAGAAAATAGAAAATAGATTCATAGCATGCGATGAAATGCCTGGAACATACTTCATATTGTTTGCTTTCCACTAAATGTTTCGCCAATCTTTTCAAATGCTTCACATTGAAACTATATACTATCTCTTTTTTACTAAAACATTTTAAATATCCATAGAAAACAATGCAAAGAAGGGATAGAATGCCTTTGATGTGAATATGTTGTGAATTATTTATGTCTATGAGTTTAACATTAAAAAATTTAATAATAAACTAATAATTTTGTTTTTCTTTTATTCCAGGTAAGATTTTCATTTCTTCCACGAGTTATCACCTTCAAATAATATATTCTAGAATTATTCGTAAGTATTCACCAAATTTTAAATGTAACAAAAGACCCATAAGAGATCCGTGGTTCGATCCCAGGTGCCGGCAAACTCCTCTTTCACGACACAAGCTTTTAGCTTATTGTGAGAGGTGTATAAGGTAGTATTTGAGTTTATAACAAAACCCAGATATATCTTTAAAAAAAAATCTTTTTAGGATCTCATATTCAGAGCTTTAATGGATCAAGATTTGCCAACTTAATGGCGCTGGAACAATTAAGTTCAATTCTGTAAATTTAAGAAAGTCTAAACAATTTTCTTACAGTTTTTTAATCTACTTTGAAGAAATGAATATAGGTAGTTGAAAAATTACCATATTGTTTAATAAATATTTAAATTAAGCCGGTCGGTTTCTTATAATATTTTTATGACAACATTATCTATATGGATTATAAAATTAAAACGATTCGGTATAAATTAATCTATTCAAAAACTGAACTCATAAAAACTGCACAATATGAAAATACATAATTAGGTATATATCATGTTTCTACCTGGTCTAGCACTGGAATAAGCTTCTATTCTTAAACTTGTTTGTTTAACATGTAGTACTTTCATGTATGTATGTATGTATAATTCGCTTCTTTTTTAATTTGATAATAATTATCGCGTTATTATGTAAATATTATAAGAGTATTTTAATTTATTTTATATCAAAGTATATTCAGATTAATAGTGGGTATGTAAAAATTAATAAAATCTTAATTTAAATAATCATAATACAGTACTATGTATAATGATTGAAATCGTTTCGCTGTATTCTAGATAGAATGAATATGTCGTATATTTTTTTTATTGGAATTTTTATGAATTTATAATAAAAATAATATTTAGTAAAGTAAATATGTGAATCAAATTATCTATCTTAGGTTTACTGTAAGACATCGCCTTCTTAAGGCAGTATGGACGCCATTTGTATAAATTTGTTTTGACAATAAAGTGTTTAATACGCAACTCTTAGGTGAGTGGCTCAAATTAAAAAAAAAATTGTCTGTTGTTCAATATCTAAGATTGTGTTTAACTAAGCAGAATGCTATTGTGAATGTTAGTTACACTTGATAATTGCATTGTGTATTGTGGATTTATTATTGGAGATGATTTAGTTAGAAAACAATTTGAATTGAAATGAATGATTAAATAGAAAATTAATTTATAAATGATAATTAGTTTTAAGGTTATTATAATTTGTAAAATAAATATTCTTTTGAAATGAAAATAAATAAATGCAAATGAAAATAAATAAATGCAAAATATTATCTATCTACAACTTCACACCGTGTCTTAGAGCGAGTTAATGTGACGTTGTTTTGTTGTGACATTTTTTTTTTAATTATATATATTTTTGTGTTAAAATTGTTAAATGCAATGATACCCCATTACTTGGGACAGAATCTAACTTACAATGGAGAAAAACATGACTATCCAACGAGGGCTAGGAACGAACTTCGGATTCCCAGGGATTGATTGATTCTTCACTCACTAAATCTGAAAATAGTTTGTTCTGTAAAGGAATTAAACTTTACAGAGAAATCCCCTGTGGAAATCAAGGAAGTTCGAACACTAGCAGCCTTTAAATTTCATCATCATCATGAGCTCGACAGCCCTGGGTGGGCCTTGGCTGAATCCAGAAGTCTCTTCCACTCTCGTCTATCCTTTGCTTTTGTCTTCCAGTTAGTTATTTGCAGTGTGGATGCATCGGCGCTGACAGAGTCCATCCATCGCAGTTTGGGTCTTCCTGGTCTTCTTCGTCCATGTGGTGTGAGGAGTGTGAGGCGTTTTACAGAGCTATCGTCGTCCATTCTGATTATGTGACCAGCCCACCTTAAGCGCCCCACCTTGATGGAGCTGATCACATCGGGCTCTCCATACATGTCATAAAGCTCTTTGTTGTATCGACGACGCCAACCATTATGATCTCTCACAGGACCGTAGATTGTTCTGATGATCCTTCTCTCAAATGCTGCAATGGATCTCTCTAGAGCTTTTGTTAGTACCCAGGTTTCAGAAGCATATATCAGGACTGGCGTTATCAAGGTTTTGTACAATACAATTTTGGTATTTCTTTTGATTAGTTTTGACCTTAATTGTCTTTGGAGACCGTAGTAACAACGATTTGCAGCCATTATCCTCCTCCTAATTTCAGCCTTTAAATTTAGATGCGCAAATTAAGTAATGGAAATATTCTGACCCAGGTAGGTGGTGGGGTGGAATACAAAGAATGTAAATTAATGTTTTGATTGACTAGTATATAATTTTAAGTTTTGTAATTACTTGTGTATTGCATTTTAAATTGTAAAAATAAATTTATAATTTTATAAATAGATAAATAAATTTATTGATATCATAAAATATTTAAAAAAATATATCGCGTTTTCTTGTGTATAAATAAACAATCAAAAAGAGCATAGCAAGAACTTCAATACAGTACGCTGCTCATAAATCACTTTGGCCAAAATTCCACATAATGTTGTTCTGCTCCCATATACAGATAATAATAATAATGTGTGGGTTCACATACACAATATATTATGTAGGTACCTATATTATAATGCACCACTTGAACGCACTGTGGGATCTTCAAAGTTTCAAACTTCAAATATTCAACCATTATCATCGATGTGTTGTGGGTTATGGGTGTGTGCTATAGTTGTGTATGTGGTATGCGTGTTTTGAGCCTACCATATGGCCTTAAATTGCATAGTGCGTTAGGTACATATCTAGATACTGTACTTTATACAGGGATGGCGTATAGGGATTTATTTATAAAAATTAAAAGCATACGCCTTAATAGATGAATGAATCTGCATTGTGAATAATACCAAATGCACCCTAAACACTCTTTTTTTTTAAAGATATATCTGGGTTTTTGTTATAAACCCAAATACAACCTTATACACCTTTCACAGTAAGCTACTAAAAGCTTGTGTCGTGAAAGGGGAGTTTGCCGGCACCTGGTATCGAACCACGGACTCCTTGTTCACGAGGCCGAGACTCTACCTCCAGGCTACCGACGAACTCATAGTAAACATGCTTGTGTAGTACCTACATATGTCTATTTTTACATACATAATAATAATAATAATAATAAACGGCGACAATTTATATTTGGCGCCGTTTAATGATCCGTGACCATCTCAAGGGCGCCATGACTTTTCTTGAAAAGCAGTGTTTTCAGCTTACTCCTGAACGTTGCAGTAGGTTGGTTCTTTCTTAAATCCGTAATGGTAATCGGTTCCAGGCAGTTGGCCCTGCAACGCTAAAGCGTACATACCATACATACATACCATCACGTCGCTTCCCTCGCGGGGTAGGCAGAAAGGATCGAGCGCCACTTCCTTCTATCCTTGCATACATCTTTCGCTTCCGTCACTGTCATACAATTCTTCATGCATGCTCTCCTGTTCAATGTGCTCAACACGTGACCGTCCTGTAGGATTTGATTTATACAATCTTGCCATTTAATCCTCGGACATCCACGTCTCCGAGCACCATTCCTCTCAGCCAAATATATCTTCTTAGTCATTCTGTCCTCATTCATTCTTTCCACGTGCCCAAACCATCTAAACTTATTTACATTCATCCTTGTTATAACACCAACTTTCTTTCCACATTCCGTTCGTATATCACTGTTACGCACACAATCTCTCAGACTTTTATGTCTATTTTTACTATAAATTATTATACTATACTTTACTACTACTACTACACCTTACGCTTTATTCCAAGTAGGGTAGGCAGAGAGAAAGAAACGCCATATTGCGGTGTTTTCAGATGAATACAGCCTCTGCGTCATCTTTTCGTTATCCATTTGCTCCACAATATCTAAGGACACGTGGGACACGGAGTGAAAGTAAAGATAAATAGATAGTTAAGCTTTTCTTTTTAATGTTTGTTTTGTTTATTTTTTTTTTCATTTTATTAATACAAACAAACAGCTTTTACATATTATATATTACAACTTAAATATTACATTTTTCACAAGCCAGTGAAGTTTGTTAAATTATTTTATTTAACACTATGTCCCAAGTTAAAAAGATAACACAAATAAACAAAAGTAAGGTGCTTATGATGACTACTGTAAATAAATATACAATTTTGAAGAGACTTAGAGCCGTTGATGAGAGTAATAAATAAATAAATAAATATTATTTAACTTTGATATAGAATTTGTAACCACCCTACTAAGATTGTGTCACTATACTGGGATATATACAACCACAATACTGTACATAGTTGTATTGGTGTAGTGTAGCATGTCAATGTGAATACATTTTTTTATAACAAACACCCCTAAGGTCGCAGTATTAGAATCTCGCGGATGTGAACAAAAATGAATCTTTTGAAAATTAGTGCACCTAGGTACTTACACAGGGTATAATATAGGTTTATTTACTATCTATACTATACGATGGTTTGGACATGTTGAGCCAATGCGAGATGAAAGAATGACGAAGAGGATGTATTTGTCTGAAAGAGGAGGTGTTAGGAAGCGCGGACGGCCTAGAACCACGTGACTTGATCGCGTGGATCAAATCCTAAAGGACGGCTGCGTGTTGAGTAAGAGAAATCGGAGTGCATGTTTGAGAAACTGGATGAATGTGGAGGAAGCGAATGAAGTTTTTAAGGATAGATCTATATAGCGTTCCGTTCTCTCTACCTTCCCCTCCTGGGACATGGCGTGAGGGTATAGGTAGAGAGATAGATAGATTATTTTCTATACGGGGTAGGTGGAATGGTCAAGCGACACTTCTAACCATGCGAAAGCTTTTTTTTCCACTACATCCATACGGTTTATTGACTCAGAAGGTGTCCATGTGTGGTCTTCCATGCTATGTTAATCTGACTTCTCAATTATCACTGGCACAGCTTGCATGTTTATTACATGCCATTTGAACAATATGGCGCCTCAGTCACTTTCTGAGCTCTGTCTTCTTAAAACAGCTGCAAATGCACTCCTACTCTCAATAAAGGCATCCACCAATATGTTGAACAAGATCGAAAAATCCAACAACCTTTGCTTTTACGAGAGTGGTTTTGGTGTCGCAAGACCTGTCACCTGGAATCGACTCCCGAGGACCTACATAAAAAATAACCAATAACAACGTTTAGGAGCAAATTCAAGCCATCGTTCTTCCAACATAGTTTCTCGCGGCTTTGAGATGGGTGATCCATTAAAAGGCACCAAATACTATAGGAATATCGTCCTAATATTCTACATTTTATGTTGTTTTTGTTTACACTGTTATACTGTACATATAATGATAATCTGCAACAGAATAAATGAACCAAATCATTACCCAAAATTATAATATATGTTTGTAGCATATAGCATATTACAAATTACTATACAATACTATGAAGATGGCTTCTTATAAGCTATAAGCACATAGAAATAGAATGTTGACAGATTTGTGAATGCGCATAGTGAATGCGCACAGCTATAATTCGTACCACATTCTAATGTTGTCGGATGTTTACAAAAAAAACAACTTCCTTCCTGAATATCGAACTGGGTGATAGCGTATACGAACAGTTGTATTGGTAACAGAAATCTTAGAGTGAAGTTCTCGCAAGGTGGTAAATAATTTGACTAATGAAGTCTTACAGCTACCTATGTATGTACAATATTTTTTTGTTAACAAGTCGTATGAATTTGTGTTTTTTACTAGTTAGACGAGTGTGCACAATAATTAGAAATTCAATATGAAAAAAGTCTCTAGCAAAATGATCTGATGACATAAATGAACCACTTCAGAACGGAAATGGATGCAGCTTTCAGAAAATAGATATTACCTACTGAAACATAAAGTTTCCTATTTCTAGTAATGAATGTACTCTTTGAAGCTTTTTCATCAACAAATTTATTTAATTAACGTGCTATCAGAATCTGGAACAACCTCCCCAATGATATTCGGTCCTCTTCTTCTACTGACACGTTCAAATATAAAGTAAAATCTCTTACCTTATAACTGAGTTATTTTATACATGATATGTATGCAAGTGAAACTTGGATGTGGTTGAAGAAGGATGAGAGTGGAATAAATGCCGTGGAGATGCGTTCACTGAGAAGAATGGTTGGTAAAACGTTGCGGGATAGAGTAAAGAATGAGGATATCAGGAGAATGAGCGGATGTGAGAAGAGAGATGTGTATAGAATGCGTGTAAATAAGTTACGATGGTTTGGACATGTGGAGCGAATGCAAGATGAAAGAATGACGAAAAGGATGTATTTATCTGAAAGAGGGGGTGTGAGGAAGCGCGGACGGCCAAGAACCACGTGGCTTGATCGCGTGGATCAAATCCTCAAGGTCGGTCGCGTGTTGAGTAAGAGAAATCGACGTGCATGTATGAGAAACTGGATGAATGTAGAGGAAGCGAAAGAAGTATGTAAGGATAGATCTATATGGCGTTCCATTCTCTCTGCCTACCCCTCCTGGGACATGGCCTGAGGGTATAGATAGATTGATATTTTACCAACACATTTCTTTTAAAAAAACACTCAGAAACTTACAAAAAATAGTGATAAACTATGTAAAGATTAAGGCCAGATATGAAAAGTAATAGAGTAGATAACTATCATTCATCATAATATGAATTAAATTAAATTCAAAATCATTGTAATTTGAACAAGCATAAAGCTTTTTATGACAATTTTAAGATTAAAACCCTGTACATGTACATTTGTATATTATGTTAAGTCTCTGAAGCATTTTTTTTCTTACTACCTGAACTGCAGAGAGTGAATCCAATCCCAGCGCACACACATGTTTGCACAAGGATTGCACCTTGCCTTCGGTAACGCCCTATTTTTTTCTACCAACATTAGTCTCGATAAACAGTTTGGTTCTCACAGTAAGTAAATAATAATAACATATGTATACCTTTAGATAGTAGCTGCTACAATTTTTTTTATATACATATTTTACCTAACTCAATATTTCTTCAAGTAGGTAATATTGTACTATCATTATTGAAAATAAACCATACTTTACTGGGACCGTAACAGTTTCTAGAGGAATCGATTTCCATTGACGGATCGTGCAACACCAAAAGCTCTGTCGTAGAACCAAAACTTGCTGGCTATATTGATTTCGTCCGGCATATTAGTGGATGTCTTTGCTGATTTTTTTTTTATATGTTTACATAGGTATACAAAGTACTCAAAAACATATAATTGACATTTCACTTCAATTGAATTTTGTTTGTGTTCATAATTTTATTGAAATATTATGTAACTTCTTTTCTTAAATATATTAAGTATATGTATAAATTTATTTAAGCAACAAAAAATAATATTCATGAACGATTTTTTATCTTAAGTCCGAAACCATCAGTACTCACCTGTAAAGTTAGAGAAACGAGGACTCTTGTGGGTTATACTGTCTGCTGAAGTCTTCTAGTGGTCGAGTCAAGGGGACAAAGCTCTGTGAGGCACGATAGTTATTAATTTGACAGTAGTGAATGCGGAAAGTATATGCAAGGATAAGAGTAAATACTGGTACTGGTACTCGATCCATTCTGCCTACTGAAACAGCAAGATAACGACGATGATCTTACAAAATCCTCATAGCAAATTAATTGTGTAAACATGTTCAACTAGTTTTAAATAACAAAATAGTAAGTTCTTTATGTATTTTTTTTTACTTAACAAACATGCATCAACTTTTTTAAGAGCAGGTGCTTTAAAATTCAGCAGTCCCTATTAATTTTGCACACATGTTCGTAATTTGCTATATTTCAGATAAAAAATGTTTGTTGAAAACCTGTTCATGTTTTTTAAAGGATATTATTAAAAAATACCAATGCGATTTTAAGATTTGTATTTCAATACCTCAAAATGTCTATAAAATAGTGTTCCTAGCTGTCACAAGCAAAATAGAAAGATATGCGCGAAGATACGCTCTACGATGCACAAAGTGTTAAGTTACTATAGTTGAAATACCTACGTGCATGCCAATATGGTAAAAATTATAATTTTCTTATTTATGAAATTAGAAGACATATTTCTTAAAAATTGATAAGTATCATAGCATCCTTGGGACATTGGATATTGGCTGTGTGTTTAATGGGGTTTTGTAATCATACTGATTGGTGATTTTATTTTGATTTCTAGTATTTTGTGATTTTTTATTTTTAAATTTACTTTGATTTTTTTTAGAAAATTTTAACTTTTGCTTTTTTTCTCAAGACTAATGAGACTACCGGTGTGGCGCGGAGGCTAACGCACTTGCCTTTGAGTCACGAGGTCCCGGGTTCGATTCCCGGCCAGGGCAAAATGAAGAATGTCCTTTTTCAGACTGTCCTGGGTCTGGGTGTTACATGTATATGTGTTTAGTGCATTGTATATGTGTGTATCGTCGCGTTAGTACCCATAATACAAGATTCATCTTAGTTTGGGACTAGCTCGGTCTGTGTGAATTGTCTATACATATTATGTTATGTTACTGCAAGACTGATTTCTAGTATTTTGGGATTTTTATTTTTAAATTTACTTTGACTTTTTTTAGAATATTTTAACTTTTGCTTTTTTTCTCAAGACTAAGACATTTCTGGTAAGAGTGGAATCTTTGCTGGTCCACATGTTGAGTGTATTAATTGTTAACATGTTATGTTATGACTGTTTGATTCTTTAATATTGTAAAAATAAATAAATAAAAATAAAAATCACAACAATAGTAATGTGTACACCAATCTCTGATACATCTATGGGGTAATGTCACAAAATGCAACCATAATACATGAGTAAATATAGAAAACTACTATTCTCAGCTACCACGATTTTGTCATGGACGTATTTTTGACTACAGTCATTCTCGCATCGTAAAGTTAAAATCAAGACAAGATTAAAATCGTATTTAAATTGTGTCCAGAGTAATTCTGCTGTATGTAACGGGAAATCCGATAATAACAAAGGGCTTATGCATACGAAAGACAAAACTCCTGACAATCGTAAAACTATAATAATAAATAATTATATACTATTATATATATTAGATAGACAAATACATCATAATAGACCCGATTTAGTATTACATGATAAACGTAATAAAATAACGTACCTAATAGACATCGCTGTCCCAAATACACATAATATACAAACAACCGTCGCAGAAAAAATACGTAAATATACAGAACTAGCAGGAGAAATAAAAAATATTTGGCATTCTAGATCCGTTTATATAATACCTTTAGTCATGTCAGCTACAGGGGTAACTCCGAAATCTTTAATAAATAATTTACAAAAATTAGATTTACCGGTTAATTTGTATATTAAAATTCAAAAATCTATTATAATAAACACTTGTAATATTGTAAAAAAGTTTTTGAACACAGATATTTCAGGCACAATGCTGGTATTTTGATCCCGCGTTTTGAGCCTAATCCTTTGATATCCTGTATATCTGGATAGGTGAATTTTTCCCGGCATTAGACTGTTAAGTTTTTGTGTGACCATGACTGATCTAATGGAGACTTATCTGGTTGTATAATGCTGAGAAGTGTGGATGGCAATTCTGCCGCCGCGTATTATTTTCAATTATTGAAAGCAGATTTAATCAATTTATATTGTAGCCGGAACTGCGAGTGTACGTTAACTGTACCTGTTACAAAAAAAAAACAGAAAATTAATCAATGAAATTTATTTATATACACAAATGATGGCTGAGTAAAAACTGGTATTTTTATGAATGAATATCGTTACATGTGCAATGCACATAGTTGTATATATGCTACAGCCATAGACAAAAGCGTTGTACAGCATAAGTCACGACTTTTACCAAGTACTGGAGAACGAATTTCTCAATCAAAATAATAAAATATATTTACGGCTTTTTGTTTGATCACATTATGTAGTTTGATGTGTCTGCAAAATATATTGAAAAAAATGTACTGTGCATTGAATCTATGTATCTATGTAGATAATTATGACGAAGAGGGTGTATTTGTCTGAGAGTGGAGAAGTGATAAAGCGCGGATCTGGTTCGAAAATTCAAAAACTACTTGACTTTGACCACATGGATCGATTTCTCAAAGACGGGTGATTGCAAAAACCTTATTCTCCCATAACTTTCATGCAGTCGTTTATATAAATTATGTTCTCTATTTCATTTTAGTCAGCACATGTTAATTTTTGATGATCTGTTCGATTTAATAGTAGGTCATTGTTTTTGATTGATTTCTGCATTACTATTAAGAATGCAACAGTTTGTAAAAATTTAATGAAATCGGTCAGTAGGAAGGAGTTCCATGGAGTTTTCGACAAAGAAATCTCAAACTCTTTTATTTATTTGAGTGTCCTGTAAAAGGTAGGTATTTCTTGCAAGACATTCAACAACGATTCAACTTTGGTTCACCCGTCCTGCGTCATGAATGTCTAAACGCAACGCATTAATAAATGGATTTAGTATCACTTGTGGCAAATGCCGCGATACTGTAGTATGGATGAATTATTGATTATGGAAGAAAGATTTGACGGACGCAACGGACAAAGAAAATCTTTACAACCAATACGAAGCATTTCGGCAACATAATAATGACTTAAGTAATGCATGTCTTGATTTCTCTTAAACTTTTATGATCGTACGTAGGCATCGATACTGGTGGATAATGTACCGTGTAAATGTACATATAATAATATAAAATAAATAGTATTGGTTGTTGCATTGGTCGCTATATTATGTTTCACCGTGAACTCGCTAGACTGGTTGTTTTGATTATATTATCTTTTATATGTAAAACGTTAGCATCCACATCCATGATTGTCAACCTTTTGACAGTCCATATTGAATATAATTATTAAGCTATAAATGTGAGGTAATAATTAATATAAAGCTTTAAACGCCGCAGATTGTCAGACAACTTACCTGTCACAAGACCTGAAAACATGTCGAAAGTCCTGTCATGGAATTATGTGTGGTCTTGTATATTATTATCAAAATGACGCCATATTCTACTGGGATCATTACAGCTTTACGAAAACAAACAAACATTTACAATAGTGTTTCCACTTTCCTAACAAATTCACCTATGTTTTGTGGAATATGTCCATATTCGGGGAAATGTTATTAAACAGTCGAATTGTCTTTTCTATATATGCTGGACTCTGAAAGTTATCAATGGATTTATTGTTGTTTTGACTAAAATTGAAAATTAAATCAACCATGATCACGTTCATCCTTTTTTGACATTTCAACATATTATTCTTTATTACATTTCTTAAAAATTTTAATATTTTTCTGTTCCATTAACTTCTTGACATCTCCTTACAATATCCTTGAAATTTTATATTCTTGAGATATAACTAAACTATTTATTTATATTAATTTCGCAACCGACACTCCAATATTTTCATTTGTCTCCTGTAATGGAATGATTTGATTAGCCTAATCTTATAAATGTCATTATTTGATATTTTTTTCTTCGTCAATTTTTGTTCTTGTGTTGTGAATAAGAATTTTAATTTGTTTTTTGTGCATTGGGCAACACGTAAAAGGTTCACGGCGTAGATATATTAATAAATAAGTAATATAAAATTCCTTATTTTGGGAGTCGCTGTCTAATTGTTTGTTGGTGACCAATGTTGTTTTGTTAATAAATACGAATGCATGAATGAAACAACCTTTTAATTCAGGTAACAAAGCGACCATGGGTCGTAAACTATACTGATTTAACCCACTACAACCTTTCTTATAGATACATATATTAATAATAATAATGCCTACGTTGAGTCACCATATTTTAATCCAGGAATTAAACTAGAACGGGAATTTATCACACATTGGTTATTTCACAATTCCTACTAAGTCTAATCATAGTAGTCAACAGACTAGAGGCCTCAGTCAAAACACATTTTAACGTTACGTTTTCGTTCCGTTAGCGTTTGAATTTCAGACGACGTCGCAAGCAAGTGTCAATTTCGTTGCTAAGATACACAATAGTTACGAAAATTGCCACTTTGGCGCAACGTCGTCCTTACTCGAACGATTGGTACACGAAAACGTAACGCTAAAATGTGTGTTTGACTCAGGCCTCAGAGGCCATTACGTTACGTTTTCGTTCCGTTAACGTTCGAGTATAGACGAAGTTGCAAGCAAGTGTCAATTTCGTTGCTAAGATACACAATAGTTACGAAAATTAACACTTTGGCGCAACGTCGTCTGCATTTGAACGCTAACGTAACGTGAAAATGTGTTATTGACTCAGGCCCCAGCCGTAGACAAATCGCACTTAGCGATCGACTAGTGGCGAACTTTTCGACAATCTACTTACAATGTACCGAGTAATAATTGTTGCGGTTATTGTCAAAAATTCGTTTGTAGTTGATCGCCAAGTACGGTCTGTCTACGGGGTCTGGGTAAATGTATGTAGGTATATAAATGTATGTCGGATAATTTATTCGGCGCCGAGCATCCATCTTAAAGGCGCGGGAAACTATGTTGGAAGAGTGATCTCGTCAATTTGCTTCTGAACGTTGTTATTGATTGTTTTTTACTAAGGTCCTCAAAGATTCGATTCCAGATGACGGGCCTTGTGACACCAAAATCCCTGTCGTAGAAGCAGGACTTGTTTGCTCTATTGATCTCATCCAGCATATTGGTGAAATGTCTTTGTTGTGAGTTCGGGTCTACTTGCAGGTGTTTTGAGAACAAAGAGCTCAGAAAGTGACTAAGTTGCCATATTATTATTCAAATTGCATGTAATAAACATGTCCTCTCCGTGCCAAAAAAAATTAAAGTAAAATGGGTTGGCTCGAAGAGATGGCTTATGCGATAAGCCCGCCTTTTGGTAACCAACATGATATTATGCTTGTATACATCATAATATTTTGCCAGTAAAGTTTTTATTTATTAATTTATTTATTTGAATTCAGGGATGATTTTTTTCTATTATAATTGAGCATTCAGATTAAGATAACGTGGCGTTAACGGGTTAAATGTAAAAAAAAATATTAACTTTTTAATGAATGCAAGTTTATTATAATACATAAATACATGTTTTGTGTAGAATGGGTATCATAAATTTATAAGCACACATGTAAAAAGGTCAATTTCATTTGAATAATATGTAAAATATCCACAACTATGTTGTCGTTGCATTTTAACAATACGTTCGCATTCATTAAAAGTTTGACGTATTACAAATTATGAATAAATATTTTTTATTCATTTTGTATGTGATTATCATATATATTTTTTTAACACATCTGGAGTGTGAATGAATATTTAAATTGTTATGAGGTGTTTTATTTAGAATATATTATTATTTATTGAGGTGAGTGAGGAATGAGGATATAAGGAGAATGCGAGAGAAGTGTTGTGGATAAAATGCGTGTAAATAAGTTAAGTTGGTTTCGACATGTGGAGCGAATGGATGAAAAAGGCAAAATTGCTAGTGCACAATACCATCCTAGTACCGACACTTATGTATGCAAGCGAAACATGGACATGGTTGAAGAAGGACGAAAGTGGAATAAATGCTGTGGAGATGAGATCGCTGAGGAGGATGGTTGGTAAAACGTTGCGTGATAGACTAGTGAGGAATGAGGATATTAGAAGAATGAGTGGATGCAAGAGGAGTGTTGTGGATAGAATGCGTGTAAATAAATTGAGATGGTTTGGTCATGTGGAACGAATGAAAGAGGAAAGAATGACAAAGAGGATATACTTGGCTGAAAGGAGGGGTGTGAGGAAGCGCGGGCGTCCGAGAACTACATGGCTTGAACATGTAGATCAAATTCTCAAGGACGGCCGTGTTTTGAGTAAAAGAAACCGACGTGCGTGCATGAGAAGTTGTATGACTGTAGAGGAAGCGAAAGAAGTATGTAAGGACAGATCTAATTGGCGTTCCGTTCTCTCTGCCTACCCCACTTGGGATACGGCGTGAGGGAATAGATAGATAGATAGAGAGAGAGTGTAGGTATATATTATGTGAAAGAGGATATTCGAGAACTACGTGGCTGGAACACGTGGATGTAATTCTCAAAGATAGCCGTGTTTTGAGTAAGAAAAATGAGCGTGAATGAGAATGTGGAAGAAGCGAAAAAAGTATGTAGAGATAAAGCTTTGTGGCGTTGTGTCCTCTTTGCCTAACCCCCTTGAGATACGACGTGAGAATATAGTAGAGTATCATATGAAGTTATTTTAATAGTATTGGTATATGTAGGTACAAATAAAAGAATTTCATAAATGGATAAATTGCAACAAGCGTTTCGTTCTACTATAGATTACACAACGCGAGAGAGACGTCTTTCGACTTCTTAGGGTTTAAGAAGTCGAAAGACGTCTCTCTCGTGTTATTTAATCTATAGTAGAACGCAACGCCTGTTTCAATTTATTAGAAAGAATACCGGGATCTTTGAAAAACTAATATTTATTTTAAATCAATGTATTATTAATTCGATGGAATGTTTATTTGTGCCTTGTAAGATAGAAACATCGCTCTTATATAATTAAATGGCAACAAGAAGTCGAAGGTATCTATAGATCCCTCAAAGTATAAAGTAGAAACATAAATAATTCGCCGTGAATAATAATATAGTAATAATAAATTTACCTTCGAATACACTCGCACATAAAGAATTAAATGCAGTATGTACAATATTATTTGAATAATAAGTATTGCTTGATGGTTCTATATTATATTCATTTTGTCTTATTTATCGTGTTTGGATCTTGTGCAAGATTCCTTACTGTCTTATGGGTAGGTATTTGCGAGACTACATAATAGCTACATAATTATTTCAACAATTTGTACTGGGTTTCTCTATACAAGTCCTTTTAGAATAATATAGCACTTTGGTATATAACTGACATTGTAAATACTTATTTAATCGACAAGGTAATTTATGCAAACAACAGAATCGCTATTTTATTTAAAGGATTAGAATTGTATTATTAGTCATATAGGTATATCCATATCTTTTTTCTTGAAAAATCATCATCGACTAGAATATCATTGAACCACAATGCCTGTATCCTGCTGATATTTCTCCTTTCCGTAGTAAGCTTCCAATCCAAATCCTACTTAGTTCATCTAGATTCTAGATTCACTGTGTCTGTGTTTAGGTAGTAGAATTCCATATCGAAATAATAAAACAAGTGTTTTATTCTACTAATGGTTTATTATGTGAGAGAGACGTCTTTCGTCTTATGAGGACATTGTCAATCATAAGACGAAAGACGTCTCTCTCACATAATAAACCATTAGTAGAATAAAACACTTGTTTTATTATTTCGATCTAGATTCTAGAGTCTCAAATGAGGCTATATGACTAGCCCAACTCTACCATTGATTCTTGGATCTTTTAATTTTGACAATGATCATGGTTGTCTCTTTCCCCTAACTTCGCCCTTCAATGCAATATCTAATATTATCTTTTCTCTGGTTTTTGTATGACATAAAATTTGTGCGTCATTAGGAATATTACCGACAAATATTTGTACATAAAAGCAATTGCCACACTCCTTTGTCCATTTATCTTTTTGATTTAGGCCTCACGAACACGCCATTTATAATTTAAAAAATAAATAAAACAAGCGTTTTATTCTGCTAATGATTTATTCGATGAGAGAGACGTCTTTCGTCTTATAAGGACATTGTCAATCGATTGACTTGTTTTATTTATTTCGATATGGAATTCTACTACCCAAACACCGACACAGTGAATTTAAACAAACACTGTGAAAGTTCATTATAATTAAATATTTCATTTGATTAAATTAAAACATTGAGCCTTTGACTAAAAGGACTTTAAAACTTTAAGTGTACGCCATTTATAATTATCTGTCCTTGACTATCAACATCTTTCACTTGAAATTTCTTCCCCTATATTCTTTACATACTATACCATCACGGCATATCCCACAAGTGGGGTAGCCAGCAGATCAGCTGCATGTAAGAAACATGCAAACTGTCCTCTTCGTGCCAATATAAAATCAAGACATTCAGGATGGGTGGCAAACCTCATCGCTGAATTTAAGATGTAAAATGTCTTAATTTTTTCGAACACCTGCCTTTTACAGGACACTCGAAAACTTACGCAGAAGAGTGGGAGACCAATTCTTTACCGGGTGCTCCACGGGATTCTTTACATCGTCACTTAATATTGTCGATTGTCTCCCCAGATTCCTTTTTTCTGTCTAATTCTTAAATTTACACTCCAGAGTTTGAAAGAATATACATCAAAAACAAAATATATTATCCTAAACCATTCGAAGATAAACTCAATCCATGTGTTCATTTGATAATCTTCTCACTTTCATTGCGAAGACATACCGTTCCGTACTTGTAATAATATGCTTTGTACAACGTATCAATGCTTCAACAAGCTATATTTGCACTTAGTATGTATTACATCTCAAACAGCTTCGCCTCTGTGCAAATCGCTTGTATTTCAACTAAAAACCTGTTATTTAAAGCAGTGTTAATCATTTTATATAATATTATTCTATATCTGTTTAGTTGATTGTATACATAAGTTATACAAGCCGACTTGATTATGAAATACATTACAATCAAACATATTCTACACTTCGAACTATGCAAATAATAATAATATGGATACAAATACGTTATACCAATGAAGGATCGAAGTATAAATGTTAATTTTACCGATACAATAGCGAGACAATGTTGTTATAATATTCTTTTACAATACAATGTTTTTATATGACAGCGATATTGTAAAAACGTTATAAATATCTTGAATCTGAATTATTCTTTTAAAACTTTAACTTCTTAAGTAACGGGTTCTCGTGCCTACTCATTTTCAAGTCGTCTTTGTCATTTCTTTTTCTTTTCTTCGGCAATCTTTTGTCTTGGTCATCCCAATAGTATCTTCTGCCCTCAAATGTATCTACGCCTTTTCCAATATGCACTTAGTTGATTCGTTTTCAGCCTGATAGTTAAGATCAAAGTATAGTTGGATCTACGTAATATGTTCCTCTTTGATTTATTACTTGTTTGTTTTAGTTTTAGTATTTTGATTGTGCATCCCAAAATTTGACGATTCAACTTGATCAATCTACGCCAGTCTTTCCTGGATCTACGTTCATCTTTGATTTGTTGCTTATTTGTTTTGGAGCATATTCCTTTCTTTCTTGCTTGATCTCTTATCAATTCCCGGCTTACAGTCTTTTGTTAATTATAGTTACAAGATCATCATCATCATCTCTGTCGGTCCCTCAACCCTGAGGATCGTGACCATCATGCCTCGTTCTGTAAACCATCTGTCTCCATGCTGAGCGATCCTCCGCCATGTGTAAGGCCCCGTGAAGATATTTTTGAGTATTAAAGTTGCAATTATCATAGTGAATCATTATGTGTAAACACCGATAGGTATGTGAGACTTGGCGTGCAATATTGTATATAGAGTCAAGTAATGTTCTTGCACTTCGTACTGGTAAGTGTTGTGTGGTATGTTTTATAATGACGGTGCATAGACTTCGAACAATATTACTAATGGCCATTTAGTACACAAAGTTATCATTGCAAAAAGAATCAATGATTTTTTTAAATCATTTTTCTGTACATTTTCTTTGTAGTTAAGTTGAATTTTACATTTCATCCAAATACTTTATTTAGAAATCTCTGTCTTTGAATTACGATGTCTTTGACTACATTGTGTTTTGAGAAAGTCCAATGATAATTGGCCGAAAAGTTTCCGGTCATCTAGATGACTCTATTTTATGTAACACCATTCCAACGTCAACGATATTAGACATTTAGGAAGTCGTGGAATGAAGTAATTCAATTGGTGCAGAATCGCTCTAAATGAAGGGCCATGTTTTTGTCCTATGTTTCCGAGAGGAGCATTGTTTGATGATTAAATTGAACAGTAATTGATTATACAAAATGCAAAAATAACGAATATCGAATTGAAGAGATTAAAACAAGATTTGAAATAAAATTCTATCGAAAACTCAGGAAGTCAATAGCCTACGTGCTTTAATGTTACTCGATTTGTCTCACGATGAATTCTTTGGTATTACACCTATCAATCGAATGAATGAACTCAGTCTTACGAGTATCAAAGGCTTCGATCACGTAGTGATCTTATAGTTAGGTAGACATTTCGATTATAAATTTCAACTTACGTTCGATTGTGTTATCGATATCTGCATGGTTAATCAATTAAATTTTTTTCTTCGTACAGAAGCTATCTTATAAATTCTACCACACTTATTATATACGTAAAGATAATTGACTCCCGAAGACCATTAGGTCGTGGTCTGTATCATAGGGTTGGTGACTGAACGAGAATAATTATTAATAGATGTTAGATTTTTTCAACATCCTCCGATCTTTGATTCGCGCCTCATCAATTTATGTATGTTGGATGATTTATTCAGCGCCGTTTAATGGAGCATCCATCTCAAGTCTTCAACTTGCTCCTGAACGTTATTATTGATTGATTTATTTTACGAAGGTCCTCGAGGATTCGGTTTCAAATAACTGGTCCTGCGATGCAAAAAGCCCTATGACAGAAACAGCCCTACCAATATCTCGATTGAATTAATTAATCATTTTTTGATCATCAATTCCGAATACGTATTTTTGTGTTTTTTGCTCTCTAAAATCATTTTATATGAGCGTATGTATGTTATATTATAGATTATGTGAAAAAAAGTGCATATTATTTTCCATCAAGAATCTATGAAGGAAGCATGTCTTTTTTACTATCTGTTATTGCACATTTTCAAAATTCGATCCAAACAAGTTCTGTGACTCTTTCATACAACAGATATATCAGATCTGAAAATAATGTATTCCTGACAAGTTTAAATTAATATTGTCTCTAAATCATTTTCTTTTTGTCCAACTTGCGTCTGGGACCGGTTTCGCCCTCGGTGATTTCTGGCATTACCACTCCAAACAAAGTCTTTAGACCAGCCGATATTTTTTCAGTAATGTAGTTTGTAGACCTATTTCTAGATTTTTTTTCTCTCGGAATAGACTTAGATAAGTCTAGCGAGGTAGTGAATTAAATTCATTAAAATAATTACAATAACATGTGAATAAATTTAAGATAAAGCGATGCTTATTAATAGATTTTTGCAGTAGTTAACATTTATATTTCTAGAAATTGAATTATATACAATGAAAAATAATTGAAAGTGCAGTAGTTAACATTTATATTTCTAGAAATTGAATTATATACAATGAAAAATAATTGAAAGTTTTGTATGTCTCAACCGAATCAATTTGACGTGAAAATATTCTTCTTAAAAACGATACATCATAATATTATCGATTGTTTGTTTATTAACCTAGTTAGCAAAACAAAAGAAATGTTTTATACCATAGTATACTAAGAATAAATCTACAAAAAAACTGGCAACCCTAAATTAGCGCATCCGGTGTAAAAGAGAATAAATATAATACGTCGATTAATCTTAACAAGTCGAAGAAGGCACAGTATAAAAATACCCGATTAATATTATACTTAAAGATAAATCGTACGATATATTATTGTAAGATATACTTGTGATGAGTAATGATTTTACTTGTTTGTCAGTATATTATAGACGAATGTTGCTGAACCTGTGGTCCGCAGTCTAATCTCTGGACCCTTTAACAATAACAAATAAATGCCACCAAAAGTAATCATAATCACTATACTTTATCGCTTCGACACACAGTCGGCACAGAAAAACTAGTTAAATTCATATCTTGTGATTCAGATTTCAAAAAATCCTCTATCAAGTTTTTGGGTGTAAGGAAAGATTATATACAAGGAAATATCATAAGAAGTG
The DNA here is from genome assembly GCA_947579605.1 of Athripsodes cinereus. Lineage (NCBI taxonomy): Eukaryota > Metazoa > Arthropoda > Insecta > Trichoptera > Leptoceridae > Athripsodes > Athripsodes cinereus. The sequence goes on from OX388329.1 coordinate 3,034,556, forward strand.
CTGAATCAATTGACTGCTTTTCTCAAACATATTACCTATATGAAAAGAATATATTCCCTACCCTAGTTCATACTAAAAAGAAATACAAAAACAGATTACATCTGGAATCCGATTTCAGATTACAACTAAGTTAGTAACATTGACTCAATATCACTAATTTAGATGCAAAATAACAACACAAACATTCACAATAATTTGTTTATTCATTTATACACGGCATAGCCTTATACATGTTGAACAAAAAAAAATAGTAACAATTATTACAATTTGACAGACGAAGATATTAATACTTACAGTTACAGTTTCATTAACCGTGAATTTTGGTGTTGCTGTTGTACGTTAATTCTTAATGTTTACAATAACAATAAAATAAAACAACCATTACACAAGAAGAAACATGATTCATATGACGTAAGAAATATTCAAGTAAAAACAAAATTGTAAAACAATGTGACAAAAGACAGATTTATCAGCACCGCCAAAACAAACTACATCATCATCAACAGAAAATCATATTCAAAATAAATTTATTGCTGGTTATTCGATTTAGAGGGTCTTTGAAAACTTCGTTTGATTTCCTAGGGGTTCATCGTTGAAAAAGTTTGGGAAGTTCTGTTATAAAAGATCAATCTGTAATGTTGTTACTAACTGTTTCATATCCCCACCTTTCTTCGTACGAATCTGGTTTTTGCTGTTCTGTCCAGTTCAGTTATCGTTGAAGCATCCGTTATAAAGATTTCTTTATGACAAGGAAGTTTGCGAACGTCTGAGGCAAACGACGGCAAAACTATTAAATAAATACCTATCGCTCGATGACAACGATAGCGGAAGACTTAGAAAAATGTTCAAGTATTAACACAATACGTGATAAACTGGCAAAATTGTATCAAGCATAGTCCAATTTCTATTCGTAGCAAATCAAAAAGATTCTTTGCAAGTCATTTATAGGTATCTATCTTAATGTAACATTGCTTAAACTGCCACCAAACCACATAGTTCCTTATTAGAATGTCTACAGAAACCTATTGAAAAAAATCAAAATTTCAATCGATCCACAATATTGATTAACCTTATTGTTCTATGATCTAATCAATTTTTGATGACCGTTTTCTTTAATACATGAACACTTGTGTAGGTACTAATTTCCAAGAAAAATTTTAAAGAGCGAAAGAAGACGCATGAAAAAAACAAATTTAACACCCACAAACACTACTTTTTATTTAATTTATTTAATAAATATACACATTAAATTAAACATCACCAATATTGATACATTTGTACTGCACCAGCCTCACTAGTATGCCCTATATCGAGGCGTGCCGGGTGAAAAAATATAGCGCTCAGATAATCGCCCGTAAATGGTGGACGCTCCATCAAAACCGCGGTAGCGAAAAAGCTCACAAAATGTAATAATTGATACATAGTAATCTAAAATAATATCATTATGTCTAGAAATTATTATATAGTTAATGCCGAAAATATAAACAAAATAAAAAAGCATATAACTAATGCAGGATCATCGAAAAACTATTACAAATGAATTGTTAAAGATGAATATTCTAATTTCGAATGAATATAAAAAAATGCCAAAGGTAATAGAGAAGAGAATAAATTGATGATTAAAAAAAGTAAATTTTGATTAACTGTGGACTCTGATAGAACCTAATTATTTGACTAAGAGCTATGATGTGAGTTTGAACACTGTTTTCTATAATCTTATATTTACTTTGTATGTTCTACCATTGGTCACAGAGGTCTAAGCTCTCAGTTTATCTCTAGTATGGCAAATCAATCGTGATGGTATGTTAGTAGAAGCGTAATGCGTAACTACGTTTGTCTTAACACTTTTTATATGAACGCAAATACTGAGGTAAAAGATAGTTCTTGCACTATACTTAAAAGGAGATACATTAGAACTTTGAATAAGGAATAATTAAAAGATACAATTCCTCATGAGAGTATTACTATTTACCATATTACAGACAGCTTTAAGCTCAAAAATTTAACATGCGAAACTACCATATTAGGCTTAGAAAAGACAAATCTTATCTGGTAGTGCCCCGGAGGGGCTTTTAAGCTTAAAGCTCGTGTGCTTGATATTCACATATTATTTAAATTGGACTTTGCACTGTCAAGAGAAGTGCTTTTTCTTGCAAGAATCAATGTATTCGCAAATCTTTCCACTAGTCCACAAGCCAAGAAAAATTCTAAAATGAGTGGATGCGAGATGATGGTAAAATAGCAAAAAAAACTGTTGTTAAGTAAGGAACGGAAGTGAGATGACTTGGCTATCCGAAAACCGCACGACCTAAAGATGTGAATCATAATTTTCTCAATGATGGTCAAAAAGCTTTAATAATTCAAGAGTTTTTGTGTTTACGCTGTGGGAAATCCATTTTTAATTTTATTAAATAAAATAAAATATAAAAATATATTATTGAGCACTGTTTAATCTCCACTTTGTTAGGTTAAAAAGCTTTAAGTATAACCTAAGAACTTATATTTTGAATCTTTTTATTTCCTGAGTCAAAGTTATACTGTAGCTACAAAGCTAACATTGTATTGTATGGCTTTACTTATCGTACTTTTCCTCGTAGAATGTGTTTGTGCCAGTAGCGTTTATTTATGTCAGGCGAACCGAACAGCCGCCAAGGGCCCCGAGCTTTTGAAAGCCTCGAGAAACAGACCGAAGATACAGATTTATTTTGCTTGTAAAAAATTGTAATAATAAGATTATTTTGTATTTCAAACTTTCTGTACAACAACGAAAAGATTGTGAATTTTCTTTAATTTCTATTCCAAAGTTAAAATTTGATGACAGGGTGAAAAGCTCGATATTTAGTCATCATTTTCATTTAATTTAGTTTATTTTTTATTTGTAATTTATTTTATAATTATTTTATTTCAGTATTTTTGTTATTCTTTTTACACTATATTAGTAATTGACATCTGAACAAAGAAAAAAGAATAAAAAATCACTTTATAGATTTTGTAGCTTATGTCTGTCAAACTGTTTTTAACGTGTAAAGGCTTCACGTCGTCTGTAACGATAAATATAATTTCCTCTACTAAATTGTCTCAGGAACCCGCAAAATTACTGTGCCTGGGGCCCCGCTTAAGCTAGGCCCGGCACCGTGGCACGGTTGTGTCAACTTCTAAGATAACTATAAAATTGATTCTTTGTACCGCGACATGATTGTATGTTTGTTTTAGAATTTCATAGAACTTGGACGAAGAACAAATAATAACCGCGTCATTTTGTGTATTTTATGTTTACGGACTATATTTACTCAGACAATATGGACTCATCAAAAAATAGGGAATACCAATTTTCTTCATTTTTGAAGAAAATAACCGCTGTCCAGTTCCACAATTCAACAAATCGTAATATTTTTAATATTGGTATTTTATATCGATGGTTTAGAATACAGATGTTGTAAGTACAATTTAGATACGAAGCTAAGTACACAAAAAAATTGTTGTATTATCTCACAGATTATTATGAACGAATATGGTAAGTTGTAAATAATAAATCAGTGATTATGATAATGTATTAACTAAGTCTTCAAATTCATAAACAATGCAATAGGTAAAGTTTCAAAATCCTCCCTTGTAAAATCTCTCTGTGGCACTGTGCTCTAAGCCAGTGTTCCGCAAAGCGTGTGCAGCGGCACACTGGTGTACCGTGGTGCAGCGGCACACTGGTGTACCGTGGTGCAGCGGCACACTGGTGTACCGTGGTGCAGCGGCACACTGGTGTACCGTGGTCATCAGTCGGTGTGCCGCGGAAAAAAGTCAAGGTTTTGTGAAAATAATACACCTAAAATAGCTGAGAGCTATAAGAGCGAGATGCTTTGTTAAATAAACATTGCTTTTTTCTTTGGTGTACCTCTAAAATTTCTTGATTTGATAGGTGTACCTTGAACACAAAAAGTTTGCGGAACACTGCTCTAAGCCATCGATATTATGATTTGAAAACACAAAAAAATGTTAAATATACCTACCATAAAACAATCGCATTATTGAAAACATCGCTTTGTTTGTTCCATATTTTAATAGTAAAACAATTCGAAATAATATTTATTTTTGGAATTGGAAATAGGCTCAATATTTTTAATTTTCGACTTATTGAGTTTTAGAACTGGAGAGTCGAATTTATGTTCCACTTAGGATTAAAAATCTTATTAGAACTAAGTTCAGAATCAATATCGTCCACATTTAGTATTATTTCTATACATTGTCAACAAAATATCACACGATACTTTGGTTAGTTTGGTTGGTTAATTGGAAGGCTTACCTCCAGGTAATAAGTTAGCCTATTGCACATATTTTTTAATCAATAAAGTGTTATTAAAGTGTTACTAATATTAAATAATTGGAGACCTCAATTTGTTAAAAGGTATAACTATGTGTTTACACTGAAAATATATTTTTCCAACTAGGTATGGGTATTTTTCAAAATTCTATACAGTATACAAGAGTGCCTTCAAGAAAAAGTTTAATACCAATTGCAAATAGAACAATATTAATTGAAGTTTTCTTTGAATCCTAATAGAAAATTTTCTTTCCTAAGGACTACATGGAATGGTTGAAAAGGGACGAAAGTGGAATAAATGCTGTGGAGATGAGATCGCTGAGGAGGATGGTTGGTAAAACGTTGCGGGATAGAGTGAGGAATGAGGATATTAGAAGAATGAGTGGACTCCATAAACAGCCAATATTCATTAATTAGACTTAATTTGTAGTTTCTTAGAATGTGTCCCAAGCAAAATAAGGCTAATATATCTTTGATTTCATTATGCATTATAATATAATTGTATTGTACGAGCTAATACCCGATATATCTAGGCTTTAGTTTATACCTACAAGTAATTGTAACCACATTACTATGGTATACCTACTAATATACTTGCTATGAAAAGTCTATTATCTTGTAACTATCATCTTACTTCTCAGTACTAGTTCTTGTAGGTACAGTATTAGGTATTGCAAAACTATACATCGTCAGTCAATATTAAAATACTTAGCGTAGAATAATAATTATGTTACCCTACCGTGAGAATGCAGAGAACAAACTGTCATTCTGAACTCCATTGCAGTTTGTGCGCAAACTGGTATTCAATACTGATTGATACATACCTACAATATGTTGTACAAGAAAAATATTTAACTCCTTATTTTCAATTGAATTTTTCGCATAGATTGACTAGACTGGTGACGCACTGCAAATCTGTTGTAATTTTATGTTATAATAATGAATATTTACCATCTTCTTCTTCTTCTGCTTGCAGTAGGTCACTGACCTGTTTGCTCGAAATTTGTTTCCTCTTGCGACGCTGAAGACCAACTATCCTTCCATCTTTTAGGTGGCCTTCCAGGCAATCTTCGTCCTAGTGGAGTCTCGTTCGCGTCGATGTGGGCTAATCTTTCGCAACTCATACGGTCCACATGGTCCCTCCAGAACCGTCTTCTCTTTCTGCTCCACCGAACGATATCTTCAGCTTCGCAGATTTTTCTTATTTCGGTGTTTCTGACTCTGTCTCTAATATTTACTATGTTTTTGATATTAGTAGAATTCTATAATTAGGTAAATTTATTGAAATTAGTGTTTCTACTATAGATTATTATTGATCACATTGATCCTTCGACTTTTCAGCTCTTTATCAATCGAAATACGTCTCTCTCGTGATCAATAATCTATAGTGGAAAGAAACACTGGTTTCAATTAACCTATTTTTAATTTGTTTAACCGGAAATGGGTGCAACGTGCAGATGGAGAACCATGTTTTCTACACAATGTAAAATTGTGCTAAATCTAATTAGAAAAAGTGAGAAAGGCGTCTCAACGCTTATGAATTGGCTATAGGCTGACTTATATGATCACTTTCGGTGTCTTTGAAGAACGTTTACCAATTCCACCATTAACACCGTCACGAATTTGAATAAATTAAAATAACTATTACCGCTGCTATCCCATCACGGCATATACCACAAGTAGATTAGCCAGCATGCAATAAATATAAAAGCTTTCCTCTCCGTGCCAACAATAAATGAATACATTCATAATGGGTAGCAAACCTCGTCGCTGAATTTGAGATGAAAAATTACTTTATTTTTCGAACACTCGCCTTTTCCAGGACACTCGAAAGCTTACGGATAGAGTAGAAAACCAGTGCTAAAAAACAGCAATTATTATTATTATTATTGGATCATTTATATCGCGCCGTTTTCATGATTCAAATCATCTCAAGGGCGCATTTACACTATTATTTCACATTATAATACATTGTTTACTATTTTTACACTACAAATTTGGTTAAATAGTATTGTCACAAATTTTGATTAGATTTAATTTGTATGTTTCTATTTTTACAAATTAACATTTTAACTTTAGCACAGTAAACACCAAAAACTATATATAATTAAATAAACTACACTATATTTTAGTCGGAATGCAAAAATATATAAAATCAATTAATGTTTAACTATTATCTTGAATTAAAAAAGAAGGAGAAGTTATGGGTTCAGGCAGCTACAAGAGCGCCATCTACCCCAAAAATTAACTAGATTCAAAAGAAGAATGTTAAAATGGTAAGGAGAGGAGTTTGAAAGTCAAGTCTTTTATAAATAAATTCATTCACAATTTATTCTGAGGGATAGTATAGTACCTATATCTTTGAATGCAGATATCTTCCTTCCATAGGAATATTACATAATAAATCATTATTCCATTGTGTGGATGTGGTTCTTTATTAATGTACAACCTTGGACGTGTGATGTATCAACTATTTTATCTTCGCTTTTAACAACGATCTTTAACATAGACTGTAAGTTAAAGGGAAAAATTGGTAATGCGGCCAATAAAATTCTGCGACCAATATAATTTCATACTATCAGTTTTAAACGAGTATGGGTTGTAAAATAAACGTTCATTCTATCTCACTGTAGTCCTTCGTTGAAGTCGCATTTTAAAATGTATGTCAGTGTTGATTCAGAATATTATATTGATGGTCTATGTATTAGAAGTGCACCTTTTTACAACAATCGCCCCAGTTTGTGTATATTATATTCATAGAATATAATTTATTTAGTGTTGCAGACTTGAAGGACGTTAATTTTTTTATTGTAAATGTTCTACTATCGCTTTAGCAGGCATGAATAATTTCCGATAGTTGAGTGTGAGTAGAAAAGAGAATATTACCATCCAAATGTTATGAAATGAAACAGTATAATATTATTCTTTTCATTATTAATTTTGGGACATAGATTCAAAGAATATTTTTAGTGCTCTACCAGTCTATTACGTCAATGGTTTTTGACAACAGCCTCACTATTTCCATCAAACTTGGACGATGGTTGAAAGGATTTCTTTGAATAATCATCACCTACTTATTTTATTTAATACGTTTTCGTGGTTTTGGTCCATTCGGTACCAATGTAATACAGCTGACATGTTGTTCCTACACTTTTATAATATGTAGGTAACTTCGCATCCAGTAGGTAAGCGAGGGAATATCAAATAACTATATTTTAACCCGGTTGCGTAAAGGGAAAAAAACGTCCAATTTCCCACGGAGTCCACGACAAAGAAAAGGTATCTCACTCTTTTCTGTCAGTTTTTGAGTGTCCTACTGTAAAAGGCATAAAACATCATAAGGCATATATTATTCATTAAGAATTACATATCTATATATACATAAGAAAAGGTCGTGTTAGTTACACCATTTATATCTCAAGAATGACTGTACCTACCGATTTGAATGATCTCTGATTTGTTCAATTCTTCTCCGCCCCGAATATCCGATAGGCTATTAAAATATCTTACAAATTCACGGGAAGAAAAGAAAAATTACGAAGAAAATTATTTACGCCATACATTTTTAATTTCAAGAATATTTGAAATTAAAAAGAAGTTCTATTCTGAAATTCTAAGAAGATATATTTGTCTGAGAGGAATGGTGCTCGGAGACGTGGACGTCCGAGGATTAAATGGCAAGATCATTTAAATCAAATCCTACAGGACGGTCACGTGTTGAGCACGTTGAACAGGAGAGCATGCATGAGGAATTGTATGACAGTGACGGAAGCGAAAGATGTGTGCAAGGATAGAAGGAGGTGGCGCTCGATCCTTTCTGCCTACCCCGCGAGGGAAGCGGCGTGACGGTATGTATGTATGTATTTTTAATTTCAATAAAAAAAAACAATATGGACGACGAGTTATATAGGCAGTTGGCGCGGCGGCTCTGAAGCTCCTTTCTGCAAATCTGGAGGTGTTCGCTATATTGGATTTCACGAGTTTGTTGACAGCAGGAGTGGCTGAGTGCAGTGGTCGTCTCGAAGTTTCGTCAACGGAACAGAGTTCGGTGTGACATATCGGTGCCATGCCGCATAGGTATTATTATTACCTAAAGGATATGTTTTGTATAGAGCGTATTATTTCTACTCTGTCAATACACATGTCTACACACTGTATTCAACCACAGACTAAAATGTTTATGTGGGAAATGGTGAGTATTGAAACCTGTTCGATACATCTCAGACTTGCTTCTTTATTAACAAACCATATTTGGTCCGTGCTCCGATTTTTTCTTTCAGTAAATCTCTCTGTAAACTTTCAACCATACACATTATAATGGCAAAAGGAAATTGTATGGATATAATAATAATATTGTATTGGTGATATGGTATCTGTACTTAAGAAAGCATTACAGTGTTTTTAAATATTCAATACTGTCATATATATATTACGTTGACCTAAAAAATTTGTATAAATCTAGGTGGTCGTGAGGCTTGGAAGTAAAGCTCTTACCGCGTGTCACGAGGTCCCGGGTTCGAATTATCTTCTTCTTCTCAAAGTGCCATGTCAGGTCCCCCCGACGTCGGCTATCACTCTGGCGTAGGCTATTCTGTCCTGCGCTAGTCGGAACAGCTCTTCCACCCTCCGAACTCCGGTCCACTCTCGGATATTTCTCAGCCAAGACATCTGCCGGCTTCCCACACCGCGACTACCCTCAATTTTTCCCTTCAAAATAAGTCGGAGCAAACTATATTTATCATTTCGAAGTACGTGTCCCAAATACGCCATGTTCCTTATCTTTATATTGGATAACATCTCTCTATCTATTCTAGCACTCCGCAACACCTCATTGTTGGTAACCAAATCAGTCCATGATGGTATAGTAATAGTGTGACATACTCTCTCAGTAAAAAAGCTTTAAAACAAACTCTACAAACTTATCCATATTTCTCTTTCAATAGATCCCTAGTCTGAAAGATCAAACTGTCTGATACATAATGTCTCAATACCATTTATAGTTTAAGTAGTGCACAGAGCAATATAATAAATCAATAAATGTAAGGAGACTGCTTATACTGATTATTACCTATGTAAGATACTACAATATTATATAAATGCTTGCAGAAAACTGAATACGCATGTTCTCGTGCGAACCTTCACTGGAAAAGGAATCCATGGAATAATGAATGTTTTGCGCAGTGTATTTTTGTACTTAATTGTATCTACATTTATCTTTGACATAGACGTCTTTATCCTTTATTTACGCATTCTTTGCTTCGATCGTTCGATTTGTAATGATCATTATACAAGATCGAACTTCTCTTACTCGAATTGTATCTGGGACAAATAATGTCACCCTAACAAACCCATGTTACCAACCACTTCAGTAGGCCTAGTCAAAACACATTTACCTATGCGTTTCGTTTTCGTTCAAACGTTGACGACGTTTCGACAACGCGTCAATTTTCGTAGCTACTTGTGTATTTTAACAACGAAAATTGACACATTCTCGCAAAGTCGTCAACGTTTGAATGAAAACGAAACGCTTAAATGTGTTTTGACTAGGCCCACTGGTTTTGATGATTTTTTTATTTATACCTATGTCGATATTTTTTATTATTATTATTATTCTATACAGCAAGACAAATCTTGCTGGAATCATTTTAAAGCTGTAAACAAAGCGATCACAAAAGAAAGAATAAAAAAATACAAGCAAAACTTATAAAATACTCACAAATTAAAGATAAAAGATAAATGAACTTATGAAAAATTAATCGGAACACTTTAGTTATTTTATATTAGAGGGAGTTGGCGCAATCTGTCAATTGTGTAGATAAGGTGTCTGTTCAGTAATTGTTTTATCGTTTTAAAAAAGTGCATAAACTGTCTTTATGTAAGTAAAAGATCAGATCAGCACTGATAAGGCATTCCACCGATCCGTAATATCTTATTTTTTATTGACACAGATAGAACAACTTGGTATGTTAATTACATGCAATAATTAATCCAATGACTGCACTACTTACAGAATGAGATGCTGTGGTGGTGCCGATAGACAAGATTTTACACGTAATAATTATAATATACAGAGAATTAACATTAGGTATTCCATATTTTAATCCAGCGTTTAAATTTTATAATATATTGTTTATGTGCTATGTGTGCTCTGTACTACTGTATGACTCGGAAACTTGGACTCTGAAAGTGCACACTATGAACGGGTTGGAAGTATTCGAGATGTGGTTGCACAGGAGAATGCTTCACATACCATGGACAGATTTGGTCAGCAACTCGGTAGTTTGAAAAAGAGCTAATTTCAGTAGACAGCTACATTGAAAGAACCTCTACACACTCGGATATCTCAGGAGTCGGAGACTCCTATTTATCCGAATTTGCACACATAACTTTCATTTCCTCAGGGGCGACCCGAAGAACAGATCAACGTAAGTCGCCTCGTTGGAACAATAAACAAAAAGAAACAAAAATAGCCCATATTGGGAAAAATTAAAATAAAGTGATTTCACACAATACATGTGTGACCATAATTAACCATAATAAATTAAACCATTATTATACCCAAAAATTAAGTACAATACAATAATATACACATACATACACACATTCATACATACATACATACACACACATGCATATATGTATACAGTTGGTACAGATAACAGAGATAAAGTGTCCAGAAACATTTCGGTTATAAAGACAGTGAGCCCAGGGGTCACCGAAACGGGGTAGTGTGGAAAACTATTTCCCTCCCAATGGGGATATTCCAACCAAAGCTACTCTCCACCAAGGGAGACAGGACGCACAAAACAAACGAAAAACAAGAGTTCGCCACGCAACATTCGCCACGCCAAGCAAGCTCAATTCTCAGACTCCCCTGCGTCAGCCGGGGGTAAACCCGGCCCACGCAGAAGATCCCACCTAGACACCCAGGAATCTACAAACCTCTGGAAAGCCCTGAAATTCTGAGGACAAAGTAGCACTTCCCCAAACCAAACGGGCCTGGGGGTGCCATCGCTCATTTCCTCTAGCATTAGATCTCTCGCATCCATCATCACCGGGCACTCCCAAAGGATATGCTCCGCATATTGCGCCCCCATCCCACAGACACACCATGGATCATCCACGAGTCCAAGATCAAAGAGCTTGCCTCTCAGATCCCCATGGCCAGTTATCAACTGTACAGTGAAATGATCAAATGATAGGAAGCGCTTCTTCACTCGTTCACAAACATTCGGGAGGAAACTGTAGACTAATCTAGCAGTTCTTCCTCCATCCCATCTTTCCTGCCACACTTCCATCGTTTTCTTTCGTATCGTGCCGACAGCCCTATTGTAACCTCTGATTCCGGGTTCCGCATGCACAGACATGCCGAAATGTACCACAACTCCATCCGCCTTGATCTTGCGCCTGGCCACAGAGTCCAAAATTTCTAAATCGGCTGGTAGCACTCCAGCAATGACTGGAAGGCCATCACTAGCTGCAGTTCGATACGCACCCGTGACAGCGAGCAGCGGGAGTCTTTGTCCCCTCAAGACCGCCATCGACACAGATCCAACTAACAGCCTGTGCGACCACAGCTGTAGTAGACAGCTGCTGAAGGACGTTAAGGTCCGTAAGATCTCATATCTGGGTCACTGGGGCAGCGTGGTCCTGGTAGAAGGCAAATATCTGAACTGCGCAACATAAGAGGTTGGACCGGGATGAGACAATTGTCATGTGGGGGAGCTGTTCCGGGTCGCGCAAGACCTTCGCCAGAGTAATTGCCAACGTCGATAAGACCCAATACGGCACGGAAGAAGAAGATATTTTTGAATTGATTCCTTTTATTCGATAAGTAAGACATTTAACCTCTTCAGTTCAATATCGATGAAGACTACCACCCATCATGAATTTCTTAACCTCTATTCGTGCAAAGTGGACAGCTTGCATGCTTCCTGCGTGTTATTGGTCCCCTGGCTACTCTAGTGGGAATGCAGTGATGGTGTGAATTTAATATCAACAAAATGTCATATTGACAGTTAATAAGAGAGTGTAATGAACCTTCGTAAGTACTTTGTATAAATAATAATGATAGCAAAAACAGTGAAGGTACGTGCAGTAATAGGTAGTGTAAGAAAGAAGTCGTTTAAATGCATACAAATATTTAAAATCGTTCGTATATAATTATGTATGTTTATATCTGTACGTCGCGTAGAAAGGAAACTACACTCTGTCGATTTTTTGCTAAAGTAATATTTAAGAACAAGGCTTGTTGTAGTCGTCGTTATGCGTTTTTTTCATGGCGTACAAACTTATAGGAAATATTTAAATTGGACGACTACAAATGATTATATAATTTGAAACAAGTGTTTCTTTCTACTATTGATTATTATTTCCCAGAGAGACGTCTTTCGACTTATAAGGATTTGATAATGACCTTATAAGTCGAAAGACGTCTCTCTGGGAATTAATAATCAATAGTAGAAAGAAACACTTGTTTCAAATTACATAATTATGGAATTCTACTACGTGTGCACCGACACAATAGACTACAAATGAACTAGCTCTAAAACTGTATATGCAAGACAAAAATCTAATTTGGCAACTAATATCGAGTGATGAATAGTTGAAAACCGATCTGCAATAAATCGGCGAATGTTTTAATTGGTGAGGGATTGAGAATGTTAAACGGGTGTCGAAAAATAATAAGTAGGTAACTTAATGGTTGCATACCTACATCGAATGATTAACAAATAAAACTAATATTTTTGCATCAGATCATCAATTATACTTTCATCCTAGTGTTAACAGCAGTTTCTGAGAGAGGTAGGTATTTGAAGTGTTATTTTGTCAATATTTTATGTTAATTTCCTTAACGAAACCGAGTAAGGTTATACCTACTAGTGAAAATATAAGTAAATTGTACCAGCATCGACTACAAGTACACACATACACACTTGTAACGGGTCTTTAGATTTCTTTACTTACAATTCTAGTGATAATAACCAGATATAGAAAGATAATGTACTCGTCTTTGTTCAGGTTGATCGCAATGAAATGCACCCATTGTAAAGACATGCGCTATTTCCAATGTGATTGGTTCGTAATATACTGGCATATTTGGCGTCGACAGCAATGAATAAGCCTCCAAGTTTTTGAATGACTTGTAGGTAAGACAAGTAGGTATTCGTAAAATATGACAAAATGACATTCATCTAAGCATTCTAAGCCATCACGGCAGTTTCCACAAGTAGGTACGACATCTACACAGCAGAGATGCGATTGTTGAGAAGAATAGTCGGTAAAACGTTGTGTGATTGAGTGAGGAATGAGGATACCTATTAGAGGAATAAGCGGATGCAAGAAGAGCATTGTAGATACAACGCTATATTTATATATTCTTCCATATTATTTAAAAAAAAAATATGTATCTGGGTTTTGTTATAAACCCAAATACAACCTTACACAGCTTTCACAGTAAGCTACTAAAAGCTTGTGTCGTGAAAGGGGAGTTTGCCGGCACCAGAAGCCTGAGTGATAATGAAAACGTAACATTTTCACGTTACGTTTTCGTTCCGTTAACGTTCAAGTATAGACGAAGTTGCAAGCAAGTGTCAATTTCGTTGCTAAGATACACAATAGTTACGAAAATTAACACTTTGGCGCAACATCGTCTACATTTGAAAGCTAACGGAACGAAAACGTAACGTGAAAATGTGTTGTTGACTCTGGCCTCTGGTATCGAACCACGGACCCATTGTTCACAAGGCCGAGACTCTACCTCCAGGCTACCGACGAACGCTTCTTCCACATTCATGCAATTTCTTATAGGTAGGTACATATACGACAATTTCTTTTGCCCAACAAGCTGTTATCTTTGATAATTTGATCCGCATGGTCAAGCGACATAGTTCTTGGACGTCCGCGCTTTCTCACACCCCATCGTTCCGATAAATACTTTATTTTCGTTATCCATTATCTCCACATGTATCCAAACCATAGAATTATACAAGAATATAAAACTAATATTATTTTCTTTTTGTTGCAGGTAAGTCGCCAACATACATAATATTATAATTTCGATACAAGGCATACAAAAATGACACATTGCTGAATTTCTACACACCATGATATCAGTACCTACTCTGCTTTGATCCAATACAATAATAATGTTTTTGGTGAGTTGCATATTATTATCTGCGGGTGCCGATTGCATAGTTATTTATTTATTATTGAACACCAGTAAAGTGTCGTTTACATGCCAAGCACCTCAAGGACACTGTACAATTAATCCATTCTAGTTCTTGTCTCTTTGCTTTTTAGTGCGAAAATGTCTGTTTAGTGTTTTTTTTTTTGTTTTCTTAGAAATAACAAAGATACAAATCACAACAACCCTAATGCAACCTTATTTGACAGTTAATATGCTGTGTTTTTAAACAATCAGGTGACAGTTAAATCATTTACTAAAAAAGTCTCGCAGCTGTTACATAGTGAATCGTTCAAAAATATATATATATTTAGTTACAATCCATTGGATTGGTCTGCAACGAGTTTGGTTTTTCTTCTCCATTCCTCCCTATTCTCAGCCAGTCTTTTAAGCTCTACGTATGAGCCACAGTTCATGTCCCTCTTCAGTTGGTCCATATATGCGTCTCTTGGTCGGCCTCTGCCATTTGTTCCCTCGGTCTTATCCTCCGCGATGGCGATGAGTAGTCCTGGGTGCCTGATGTTGTGGCCAATCCAGTTAGCTCGTTGTTGGCTGATTCTCTTAAGGAGTTGCCTTTTTTCGCCTACCCTGGTTAAGACTTCTTCGTTTTCGACGTGCTCCGACCAATGGATCTTAAGCATGCGTCTGTAGCACCACATCTCAAAGGCCGCCAACCGTCCGCTTTCACTCTTGCTGATGGTCCATGTCTCACAACCATAAAGCAGAATGCTCCATACAAAGGCTTTAGTAAGGTTCTTCCTTACGCTTAAGTCGATATTTGGGGATTCCAATATCTTCGATTTTTTGTTGAAGGCAATCCTTGCCTGGTTTATTCTGCTTACAATTTCTGCTTTGGAGCGTCCATCCTGGTTTATTCTGCTGCCCAGGTACACGAATTCACTTACTTGTTTGATGCTCACTCCATTTAATGCAATGTTCGCAGTCGCTTCCTCTCTTCCAACGACCATACATTTTGTTTTTTCTTTATTTATTTTCATGTTGTACTTTGACAACAGTATACTTTCCAATTTTCCTAAAGCTTCGTTCAGCTCCATCTCGGAGTCTGCGAGCAGTGCTATGTCGTCAGCATATCTTATCATGTCGACCTTTTTCCCATTTATTTTTACTCCTGTCCAGTTCTTCATTTCTTCTCTCAGTTCATCAATGGCTCGCTGTATATAGCAGTTAAAGAGAGCTGGCGACATTGAGCATCCTTGTCTTACGCCTTGTTCGACCCTTGCTTCTGCACAGCTCTCTCCGCTTTTAATCACAGCCATTTCGTTCTTGTATAAGCTCCAGATTGCTCTTCTATCCTTATAACTCATTCCTATCTGGTTGAGGGTGTTAAAAAGTTGTTCCCATTCTACTTTATCGAATGCTTTTTCAAGGTCGATGAATGCTATATATGTGTTTTTATTAATTGTTATTCTCTTTTCTAGAGTAAGTCTGAGACTCAGGATTGCATCTCTTGTGCCTGTCTCTTTGCGGAATCCAAATTGATCTTCTGAAAGTGTTTCGTTGATTTTATTTTCCGCCCTTTTCATTATAATGTTGGTGAGTATCTTAGAAGCGTGTGATATCATGCTTAAGGTTCTGTGTTGTTCACACTTTGTCGTGCCTGCTTTCTTAGGAAGCGCTCGTATCAGACATTTGGCAAAGTCCTCAGGTATCTCTCCTGTGTTGTATATTTTGCGGACAAGCTTATACAATGTATCAAGCATGCCTTTTCCTGCGCATTTAAGCAGCTCTGATGGAATCAGGTCAATACCTGGGTAGTGAGTACGTAAGGGTAGTAGCAGAATTAACTACATCGTAACGCGTTTCTAGCGAGTATGTAACGATCATTTTGACAATTCAAGTGGTTAGTTGTGTGTTAATGCGTAGTTTATTAAACTACCACTTTACCGTCGCGTTTAGTTGTAGTTAACCTTCGTCTATGTGTAATGTGTATGTATTTTACAGCTGTCAAAGTTGCGCGCGCTTTGTTATTTGTTTTATCGTTATTGTAACGTTTTAAATATTAAATTAAAAATTAATATAATTAAATTTTAATTGAAAATAAAAATGCATCGACGATTATATTTATTGCTTGAAGCCAGCCGCTTTTTTTACAAAGAAAACAATACTTAAATGATATTGAATTGATTTACTAATTAAATTTTAATGTTGCACGAACCTTCCGCACGTCGACCCAAATTGGCGGCAAATGTCAAATGTGTCAAAATTGCAGTAAAATGTCATAGATAAAGATAAAAAAACGGAAATTTCGTATTTTTTGTGTTAGCTGTTGGCAAGCCTTGCTATTTCCGGCTAGAAAATAAACTACATAAGATTTAGTCGTTAGTTACTCGCTCTAACTAAAAAGTAGTTTATTCTGCGTTACGCTGTAGTTAGATGTGGTTAGTTAAATGTACGTTACTTGCGCTGTAGCAAAAATTACGTACTCAGTACCCTGGTGCTTTGCCGTCTTTCAACTTTGCTAATGCAATATCAAATTCACTTCTTAAGATGTCATCTCCATTATTTTCTACGTCATATTCTGCTTCTAGTGCTTTGCTTTCCTTGACTATGTTCTTTCCTTTGTATAATTGTTCTAGGTATTCTTTCCATCTTTTTACGATCAATTCATCCTCAAACAGCAGTTTGCCGTTTTTATCTTGTATAGCACATCGTGGTTGTGTTTTGTCATTGAAGAAATTCTTTACTTCAGAGTATGCGGTTTCAAATTTCCTTTGTTTTATATTCCTGTTAATATTTTTGCATTTTCAAAAATAAAATGAAAATAAATGTTCAAAAATAAATGAAAAATATTTATTTTTTTTGAAAAATACACGGCATTTGCCTTAAGCAGTACTCAGATAAATTTTAAAACATTACATGATCATTCAAACTGAAACGTGTATAATAATATAAAACAAAGCAAACATACATCCAGTTTTTACAGTACAATTATTTGATTTTTTATTTATAATTTAAGTTGTAATTGGGTTTAAGTAATTTTGTTCAATTATTGTTTTATTTATTTCTTAAATTATTAATAGCTGTAACTTTGAGCTTGACATAAATAAATAGATAAAATAAACTTACTAAAAAGAGTGAGAGACAAATTATTTATTAGATAATACAAATTATCCATAATAAATCACTATTTAAGATATGTATATCGTGTAATTTTATTAATAGACTTCTATCTGTTCAACCGTGAAATGAATCTTATACTTTATAATGTAATATGGGTACTTATTAGGTTTTGTTAGGGAATTGCTTCAAAGAAGTTTTTAGTTCTCATAGAATATAACCACATGTTCCAATAGTGTTACCCTAATGAGATTTTTTGTATAATTGTTCTACTTTTAATAACATATCAAACAGTTCTGTGCGTATACTAAGATTTATTTTAGTATATATTTTTTTCTTTTCAACCGTTGATGAATATTTTTGAATACACTTTTAGTGTGGGAGAATAGAGATGGCAAAAATGCTGGTGCTGGTGCACATTACCATTCCGGTACCTTCTCACTCATGCATGAAAGCGAAACGTGGACGTGGTTGAAGAGGGACGAAAGTGGAATGAATGCAGTAGAAATGCGATCGCTGAGAAGAGTGTTTGATTAAACGTTGCGTGATAGAGTGATGAATGAGTGAATGCAAGAGGAGTGTTGTGGATAGAATCTGTGTAAATAAGTTACGATGGTTTGGAAACGTAGAACGAATAGATGAGCAAAGAATGACAAAGAGGGTGAAGGTACTTATCTGATAGAGGGGGTGTGAAGAGCGCGGGCAATTAAAAAAAATGTTGGCATGACCATTGTGTGCATTACCTGATTAAATTGTACAATTTCACATTACATTTCATTACATAATAAATGTTGTGTTTGGGTGGCTAAATAACATTATGGTCTATGAATCAAAAAGTGTATGAAGGTAACTACCAATTTTTTTCAACGTGGTTTTAAGGGGCCCTAATTTTTTTTATCACCCCCCTGAAACTAGCTGAAAAATTATATAAACAAATATTTATTGTGAATAATTATACTCTTGCGTTTCTGTTTCGTTCAAAAATACCCACGACAATGCAAAAAAAAAAACAATTAATTGTATTTTAATGAAATGTCCGGGGCTACCAGACCAGACCTTCCCTTTTAAAAGTTGTGAGATGAATTCTATTTTATCTGGGAAAGCAGCGAAATTTTTTGTGGTAAACATCTTTTATTCAATTTGGTTTAGCACATTTATTAAGCGTGCGATAATTTTTTACCTTTATTGTTTAATAATAATTATAAATAATATTATGTACTTTGTTTGCTTGTACTTATAGATATTTTCTTTAGTATCCATTGTCTCGAACATAGAATCCTAATTTTCTCACACTAAGTTGGTACTAGCAACTAATGTGTATTATTATAGAATAAAAAAAACTCTCAAGAACACTAGATATAACCTTGTATGTCTCACGTAATAATATTATGTACTATAAATAATGAAATACTTGATGTACCAAGTAAAGATGTGATTATAATATTGACAGTACAATGAGAGACATCTATCGACGATGGACAGAAACAAAAACAAGAAGTGAACGATCTCTTACACTGCCAACTAACCTCCGATAACTAGGTATATTAATTGAAATCATAGGTAAGCAATGTTGCACATTTTATCAAGTTTTTTTTATTAAAATCAAACACCTGAATTTTTACAGAATTAGTCTCTAAGTCTTTTCCGTAAGTTTTCAATTAGTGTCCAGTAAAAGATAGTGGTGTTCAAAAAATATGAAGATATTTTATATCCTGGAATATCTTAATTTTTATTTCGTGTCATCAAACTCTAGGTATATATGAATATTCCTAATTGAAACTACCATTTTAATTGGAGATTAAAGTCTAAATTATACATACATACATACATAGTACATACCATCACGCCGCTTCCCTCGCGGGGTAGTCAGAAAGGATCGAGCGCCACTTCCTTCTATCTTTGAATACATCTTTCGCTTCCGTCACTGGCATACAATTCCTCATGCATGCTCTCCTGTTCAATGTGCTCAACACGTGACCGTCCTGTAGGATTTGATTTAAATGATCTTGCCATTTAATCCTCGGACGTCCACGTCTCCGAGCACCATTCCTCTCAGCCAAATATATCTTCTTAGTCATTCTGACTTTAATTATAGCAAATCTAGTTCGGTAACTATTATACCACGTGGAACATTAATTCAATAATTATATACCTGCTTCTTAAATTATTAATTTTTCTCGATCTTTCTAAATTATTCACATCAACATCTATTTTTTTTAGTTAACATAGGTACTCAGTTCAGTAGCTACCTACCTTTATCTATTCAATTACCTACTCGCTTAAATTCTAGTGGTAAACACAAAAGTATTAAATAGCTTGTATGAGTCATTCTTCATATTGAATATAATAATTATACTCGTATGCACCTACCTATAATATCGAATCACCTTTCGACCAGAAACAAGATGACTAGTCGTATATAGTCTTAGTTTTAAGATGAATTTTACAACTAGTCTATTTCGGCGTATTCAAATGAATTGAAAAAAAAAACAAATTATATTATGTATATTATTATGTATATATATTATGTATGTTATTGTATATATTATATATATATTGTTATATTATTCAAATGAATTTAAAAAAAAAAAAATATTATTATTATTATGTATATATATTATGTATGTTATTGTGTATATATATATTGTTATATTATATATGTTATTATATATATTATATGTATTGTGTATGTATTCATAAAAAAATAGGTATTTAGGCATCAAAGTTGAATTCATTAGGAGTAAAATGTCAATGAAAACCAAAAACTAACTGCTCAAAATCAAAAATATCCGAAGTGCCAAACATAGTTTTACACCTTAGTTATTATTATAGGTCAGTTTGAATTTAACCAGTTTTGTTTATGATATGCACGGATTTAACTAATTTCGATTCTATTTTTTATCTTCTCCGATACAAGATTTATACATAAACTCCACAAAAATGCATATTGCAGAATTCAAAACATAGAATATTTTTACTTACTTTAAATAATTTCTTACAAGATTTATACATAAACTCCACAAAAATGCATATTGCAGAATTCAAAACATAGAATATTTTTACTTACTTTAGATAATCTAATATATAAAAGGAAGCCGTGTGTGTTACAACACTTATAACTCAAGAATGGTTGTACCGATTTGAATGATCTCTGATTTTTTGGATTCTTCTCCGCCCGAAATAAACTATAGGCTATTAAAACATCTTACAAATTCACGGGAAGAAAAATTACGAAGAAGATTATTTACTCCATACATTTTTAATTTCAATAAAAGTTGCAATATGGAGAATTATACAAAATCAACGGTGATGTTTTTTTTTTATAGATTGGCCTTTTTATAGAATAATTTTTGTATACATTTTTAAATTAGAATCTTTATCCATACGATTTTACATCTATGATTCTGAAATTTCAATTTAGAAAAATCAATTCATTGATTTTTGGCGATACAAAGTTCGCTGGGACAGCTAGTTTCTTATAAAACACATATAACATTATATTTTTGCTAATGTACATTTTTTCAATTGACTGATTTCGATACTAAAACTGTTGTTACGTTTTCATTCTTATACACATTGTTTTTATCTGTACATACTATTAGAGTTCATAATATTAATAACATGTAATTTGTATTATTATTCAAGCAAGATGCATTTCAGACAAGTTCCCACACATGTTAAATACAGTAGGTAATAATACTCTTACTGTATATAGGACACATACACACTATAACTTGCACAGTGTTATTCTCTACAGATGGAATAATATGTAAAATAATATTTTTACTTGCATTTTAAATCCGGCTTATAATAGAGAGGGCGATCTGCATATATTTTACCCCACTTGTGAGATATGCCGTGACGATTATGCAGTAATAGCAGTATTTTATTTCAGCTAAGTGAAGGATTTCTAAAGTAGCATTCACATTGCTTCATTTTGGATGATCATCCAGACTGTCAGGGTCAAACATGTTCATCGAAATTGAACACGTCTGTTCACACTTGTTCATCCTATGCTTTCACTGCCATGTCAACACTCTCACTCATGTTGTATGTAGTTTGACGTATTTTCGTACAAAAATAATTAAACAAATTCAAAAATGAAAAATAAAACTTAAAATAAATTAATATAGCTATCGACTGCATAATAATTTTGTACATGATTCTGACAATCAATACAAATTCATAGAGAATAAAACAAAATTATTTAATAATGAGATAAAACTTGTTTATAGTCGTTTCAGTGAAAGGACCTTTCATCATAATTATGACGAGTGGTTAATCTCTTTCCTCCGTCATCGCTAGTGATCACTATTGATGAAACGCCTGTTCACACCTTTTCATCTTGGAGGATCATCCAGAGTGATCACTGAAAGTGAACGCCCCTTAAGGAATGCAGTTGTACAAAGCATTGTCAGAAGAAATTTAATCCATAAAGAGTTTTCAATAGTTTAAAAGATAATAATAATAATAATAATAATAAAAATCTTTATTGCACAAAAAAACAAACATTATTAAAACACAAACATTGCAGAACTAGACAAATAAATTTGTGCAATGGGCGAGTTTATCGCAGAAGCGCGATATCTTCCAACTAACCCATTAAACAAAAAATAAAATAAAAATAGTAAGTAAATTAAGTAAATAAATAATTGAAAATATATACATATATATAAATACTAAAACAAATATGCATATAAAATAAAAAACTACTTAAATATAAAAACAATATAAACAATTCCGGATACGCGATACGACATAGATGATAGGATATGGGGATGGGATAAAGTGGTAGGAATGAGGCAGGACTGCTCATTGTGTATGAATACACAAAAAAAAAAAAACAAAATTAAAACCATGGGGAACCTCCAAATAAGTAGATGAGACAGAAGACTAGCAACCATTAACTTCTTTCTTGAACGTATAAAAGGAAGTACAAGTACGGGTTTTTAGTGGAAGCTGGTTCCACAACCTAGCACCATGAACTGAAAAAGAATCGGTATAACAGCTCGAACGATGCGACGGGATCACTAGAAGATTGTTGGAGGTTGATCGTAGTGGTCGTCCGTGGGAGTGTAAAAACTCAAATCTTTCCTTCAGATACAGTGGAGTATTGGGGTCAAATAAAACTTTATAAAGAAGACAAAGAGTGTGGAACATTTCTGCGTTGAAGAATAGTTTTCCAGCCAAGGCGTTCACGATGTTCAGATATGTGATCGTATTTCTTGAGCCCGAAGATATATCGAATGCAAGTATTCTGAAGACGTTCCAACTTATTTAAACCTTCCATCGAGAGATCCAAGTAACAAACATCAGCATAGTCAAATAAGGGATGAATCAATGACTGAACCAATAGCTTTTTTGTGTCTACTGAAAGGAAGTTTTGCATTCTCCTGAGCGAATGCAGTGAACCGAATACTTTTTTACTGATTATGTTGACTTGTTTCCACCATGATAACTTGGAATCGAAAAACAAACCCAGATTTTTAACAACATCAGAGAAGGGGATAGTTGAGTCGTTTAAGACTAAAGATGGCAAAGGAGCGAGTGAAGAAAGAGAAGACAGACTCCTAGGACTTCCGATAATAATTGCTTGTGATTTACTTGGATTGACCAAGAGTCCATGATCTCTACACCACAAATTTATATATTCAAGATTGGTATTCATGTTGAAGAACGCAGCATCAATGTTATTCAGATCAAAGTGAATGTATAATTGGAGATCATCTGCATAAAGATGAAAAAGATCTCTTAGTTCATGGATAATGTTTTGTGCTGCGAATATAATATTCTTGATTTGCACCTATATTTTTTGTCTGTTATATAAGTATACCTAATATAAATATGTCATTTTGTATTTGTAGTCTCTAGGCGAATTTAAGTAATTCTTTGGGACAAAATTTTTGTAGAAATTTATATTATATGGCAGTCGGAGTGGCGCGGTGGTAACGCACTTGGCTTTGAGTCACGAGGTTCTAGATTCGATTTCCATTCACCTCATAATGAAGAATGACCTTTTTCAAATTCTTCTGGTTCTCGGTGTTACATGTATCGCTACCTTAATGCAGAACTAGCCTAAGTGTTTTTGGATAATTTTTCAAACTAGCAGATTTAAGCTTTTTTTTTGTAATAATTAAAAAATATTTAAAATATAAAGCAAATTTTGACAAGCATTATTATTAAGGAATCTAATAACTCTCATTCGTTAAATTATCTCATATCTATTATTATTATTTCTAGTTTCTTAATACTTAACTCAGTTTGACCAAAATTTCAATTTAGGCTAGTTCTGCATTAAGGTAGCGGTATGTTTCTGTATCTTATTTCACTTTTTACTAATCGCCTGATGATGGAGTCGAAAGTCTCCAAATACTAGTATGCGAAGTTAATAAAAGTCATTTTTTTCCAATGTATCTTGAAATGGACTTCCAACAAGTACCTTAGGTCAATAACATCGAAATTACATGTAGGTATGTGTGTTTAGTGCATTGTATTTATGTATCGTCGTGTTAGTACCCATAATACAAGATTCATATATTAGTTTGAGACTAGCTCGATCTGTGTGAATTGTCTATTATACATGTTATGTTATGTTGTAGTTTGATGTTTTCTAGATTCCTACTAGGATAAGAAGTAAGAAGTGATTCTATAGTAGGTACTTTCTGTCACAGTTAAATATTTTCCACAATAGAAACCAACCTATATGTACCTACATGTTATACATTATAAGTGATCTTTGGCTCTCAAGTCTATTTTTAAATTAATATTGTAATATTTCTTCGCATATATGAATAAAAAATTACATATATTTTATTAATTCATTCTTCACTGTACATTTGTTACAATATTTCAAATCAATAACTACAAAGTATCATAATAGTATCAGTTATACAATTCAGTGTACAGAGGGCGAGTGTATCGCTAGAATGATATGTCTATAAACAAACATATTATTAGTAAGAATATTCATTTCCGGGCTTAGTGGCCGTGGTCTGTAGGGTAGTCTGTGACCCAACGTTTCACCCACAACTGTGGCGGGCATCTTCAGGGGGTAGGTGCAGGCGAGTTGTCTGTCACATTTGAAACACTTTCACTATTATAGCTGGCGACTCTATGTGCAAGCGGGCGTTTCAACTGTTCACACCTTTTCATCTTGGAGGATCATCCAGAGTGATCACTGAAAGTGAACGCCCCTTAAGGAATGCAGTTGTACAAAGCATTGTCAGAAGAAATTTAATCCATAAAGAGTTTTCAATAGTTTAAAAGATAATAATAATAATAATAATAATAAAAATCTTTATTGCACAAAAAAACAAACATTATTAAAACACAAACATTGCAGAACTAGACAAATAAATTTGTGCAATGGGCGAGTTTATCGCAGAAGCGCGATATCTTCCAACTAACCCATTAAACAAAAAATAAAATAAAAATAGTAAGTAAATTAAGTAAATAAATAATTGAAAATATATACATATATATAAATACTAAAACAAATATGCATATAAAATAAAAAACTACTTAAATATAAAAACAATATAAACAATTCCGGATACGCGATACGACATAGATGATAGGATATGGGGATGGGATAAAGTGGTAGGAATGAGGCAGGACTGCTCATTGTGTATGAATACACAAAAAAAAAAAAACAAAATTAAAACCATGGGGAACCTCCAAATAAGTAGATGAGACAGAAGACTAGCAACCATTAACTTCTTTCTTGAACGTATAAAAGGAAGTACAAGTACGGGTTTTTAGTGGAAGCTGGTTCCACAACCTAGCACCATGAACTGAAAAAGAATCGGTATAACAGCTCGAACGATGCGACGGGATCACTAGAAGATTGTTGGAGGTTGATCGTAGTGGTCGTCCGTGGGAGTGTAAAAACTCAAATCTTTCCTTCAGATACAGTGGAGTATTGGGGTCAAATAAAACTTTATAAAGAAGACAAAGAGTGTGAACATTTCTGCGTTGAAGAATAGTTTTCCAGCCAAGGCGTTCACGATGTTCAGATATGTGATCGTATTTCTTGAGCCCGAAGATATATCGAATGCAAGTATTCTGAAGACGTTCCAACTTATTTAAACCTTCCATCGAGAGATCCAAGTAACAAACATCAGCATAGTCAAATAAGGGATGAATCAATGACTGAACCAATAGCTTTTTTGTGTCTACTGAAAGGAAGTTTTGCATTCTCCTGAGCGAATGCAGTGAACCGAATACTTTTTTACTGATTATGTTGACTTGTTTCCACCATGATAACTTGGAATCGAAAAACAAACCCAGATTTTTAACAACATCAGAGAAGGGGATAGTTGAGTCGTTTAAGACTAAAGATGGCAAAGGAGCGAGTGAAGAAAGAGAAGACAGACTCCTAGGACTTCCGATAATAATTGCTTGTGATTTACTTGGATTGACCAAGAGTCCATGATCTCTACACCACAAATTTATATATTCAAGATTGGTATTCATGTTGAAGAACGCAGCATCAATGTTATTCAGATCAAAGTGAATGTATAATTGGAGATCATCTGCATAAAGATGAAAAAGATCTCTTAGTTCATGGATAATGTTTTGTGCTGCGAATATAATATTCTTGATTTGCACCTATATTTTTTGTCTGTTATATAAGTATACCTAATATAAATATGTCATTTTGTATTTGTAGTCTCTAGGCGAATTTAAGTAATTCTTTGGGACAAAATTTTTGTAGAAATTTATATTATATGGCAGTCGGAGTGGCGCGGTGGTAACGCACTTGGCTTTGAGTCACGAGGTTCTAGATTCGATTTCCATTCACCTCATAATGAAGAATGACCTTTTTCAAATTCTTCTGGTTCTCGGTGTTACATGTATCGCTACCTTAATGCAGAACTAGCCTAAGTGTTTTTGGATAATTTTTCAAACTAGCAGATTTAAGCTTTTTTTTTGTAATAATTAAAAAATATTTAAAATATAAAGCAAATTTTGACAAGCATTATTATTAAGGAATCTAATAACTCTCATTCGTTAAATTATCTCATATCTATTATTATTATTTCTAGTTTCTTAATACTTAACTCAGTTTGACCAAAATTTCAATTTAGGCTAGTTCTGCATTAAGGTAGCGGTATGTTTCTGTATCTTATTTCACTTTTTACTAATCGCCTGATGATGGAGTCGAAAGTCTCCAAATACTAGTATGCGAAGTTAATAAAAGTCATTTTTTTCCAATGTATCTTGAAATGGACTTCCAACAAGTACCTTAGGTCAATAACATCGAAATTACATGTAGGTATGTGTGTTTAGTGCATTGTATTTATGTATCGTCGTGTTAGTACCCATAATACAAGATTCATATATTAGTTTGAGACTAGCTCGATCTGTGTGAATTGTCTATTATACATGTTATGTTATGTTGTAGTTTGATGTTTTCTAGATTCCTACTAGGATAAGAAGTAAGAAGTGATTCTATAGTAGGTACTTTCTGTCACAGTTAAATATTTTCCACAATAGAAACCAACCTATATGTACCTACATGTTATACATTATAAGTGATCTTTGGCTCTCAAGTCTATTTTTAAATTAATATTGTAATATTTCTTCGCATATATGAATAAAAAATTACATATATTTTATTAATTCATTCTTCACTGTACATTTGTTACAATATTTCAAATCAATAACTACAAAGTATCATAATAGTATCAGTTATACAATTCAGTGTACAGAGGGCGAGTGTATCGCTAGAATGATATGTCTATAAACAAACATATTATTAGTAAGAATATTCATTTCCGGGCTTAGTGGCCGTGGTCTGTAGGGTAGTCTGTGACCCAACGTTTCACCCACAACTGTGGCGGGCATCTTCAGGGGGTAGGTGCAGGCGAGTTGTCTGTCACATTTGAAACACTTTCACTATTATAGCTGGCGACTCTATGTGCAAGCGGGCGTTTCAAATGTGACAGACAACTCGCCTGCACCTACCCCCTGAAGATGCCCGCCACAGTTGTGGGTGAAACGTTGGGTCACAGACTACCCTACAGACCACGGCCACTAAGCCCGGAAATGAATATTCTTACTAGTGACGCCGGCCGTGAAAGCCTAAGATCAAACATATTATTATTATTGTATCGTAAGATATTTTCAAAATATAAACACAATTTTCTTAGCCTATTGAGTAAGTAAGTGGCAACATTTAAGAACATCGAGCAGACCGTAAAAAAACCTCGGTCCCAGTTAGATGTTTGAAGAGCTTCATACGGGGGAACAAAAGTATGCTTGTAGAGAGCTAAGTCCGAATATAATATTGAACCTACATTCGGCCAACCTCCGGAATATCGGTGAATCTTCTTTAATAGCTAAATTCATATCAGAGAAATAAAAAATTTATCCGTTTCAACTTTATCACGTCTTTTTAATGCCCTTTAGTCTTTGCATATTTACGGCAATCATTCCTTTTACTTAAAAAACAAAAACATCAGCAGTAAAACAAAAGATTTACTTGTTAACCGCAGAACATAATATTAAATTGTACATATTTTTTACTTTGTAACAATGCATCAGACATAGGTACTTAGTGTTGTATGTGAAATAATATTGTCTGGACGCATTGTTCTGCATTAAACTTGATACAGCATACCAAGGTGTATGTAGTTACATTATCTATGGTCAAATAAATAAAAAATATATATGAATAAGGGTTGAGTGAATGATGATGTGGCCTCGAGTTATATATTAGTTCTGAAATGATGTAAATTATATTATAAAATGAATGAGTTATGAAGTATTGAAATCTCCTTTCAATACCCGCATTCACATTGTTAAAACCGAGAGACTTCATTTTACTTTACCTCTTCCAAACAAAACATGTTAAACATATATTTTGTAGGGTAGTTACATTATTTTGAATAATTTGAGTTAGTTGGAAGAGATCGCGCCTTTGCAATGAACTCGCCCTCTTTGCATATTGATTGTTTCTAACTTGAATATATACTATACTATACTATACTATACTATACCCTCACGCCATGTCCCAGGAGGGGTAGGCAGAGAGAACGGAACGCCATATAGATCTATCCTTACATACTTCTTTCGCTTCCTCTACATTCATCCAGTTTCTCATACATGCACGCCGATTTCTCTTACTCAGCACGCGTCCGTCCTTAAGAATTTGGTCCACGTGATCAAGCCACGTGGTTCTTGGACGTCCGCGCTTCCTCACACCCCTTCTTTCAGATAAATACATCCTCTTCGTCATCCTTTCATCTTGCATTCGCTCAACATGTCCAAACCATCTCAACTTGTTTACACGCATTCTGTCCACAACACTCTTCACACATCCGCTCATTCTCCTGATATCCTCATTCTTCACTCTATCTCGCAACGTTTTACCAACCATTCTTCTCAGTGAACGCATCTCCACAGCATTTATTCCACTCTCATCCTTTTTCAACCACGTCCAAGTTTCGCTTGCATACATAAGTGTCGGTACCAGAATGGTATTGTGCACTAGCATTTTTGCCATGTTCGACACACTGCTATTGCTAACAATGGGTCGAAGTGCACCATTCACTCTAGCACCAGCGACTTTTCTTCTTTCAATGTCCTTATCAAATCTTCCATCCCTCGCAAACAGACTTCCCAAATAGACATACTCATTCACTTGCTCTAAACATTCAACGTCAACCTTTATTTCACATACCGTTCTTTCACTCTCTCTTTCAAACACCATTACTTTCGTCTTCGCGACATTCATTTTTAACCCATTTGCACTACAGCATTTGAATATATATTATACCTTCTATGTAATTGTTTGTTATCAATGTACAGTAAATAATGAATGAATGATTAAATGCTTTTTCTCGAATTCGGCATAGCGATACACGTAGCGAGTTCGTATCAATCATCTGAAGCTAGCTTCCATTACAATCAATACATTAATATCTAAATAATTTAGACTCTTCAAAGTGTCTCTATGACTTAAATTAACTCTTTTGCTTCTTCCGTTGCGGGATATTCACTAAAAAGTCACTTTGTACTGAATCTTAAACGCATTTTCCACAAAGTCCTCATGCACGCTATCCTATTCCGCTGTGCTATACTGTGTTCAGCATACGTCCATCCTCCAGGATCTGGTTTATATGATTTGAAAACTATTTGATCCACAGACAGCCAAGTCTCCGAGCACTCCAGTATTTTGCCATCTAACCATTATATCGGTGTTATAACACCAGTATATTAATAATAACAAAATGCATACAGTATCAAATTTCTATACCTCACAAAATAAGACAAAGAACATGTAAAATAATTATAATAAATGCATTCATTGTTTACATACAGTGTACAATATTTACACGTTGTTTCTATTACAATATTCATCCTTTATATTATAATATCTGGAAATACGATAATAGGGGTTAATGACAAATAATATCTCATTAATGAACCCATCGCCTACCGCTTACTATCTCATAATATTCCCATACTGAAAAAATAAAAATCACATATTGAAAATTACGTAGGTACTATAACTACAAGATATTTGTATGGTTTTAAACTTGATAAGCTTATTACTTGGTAGAATACAATAATATACAATACTAGCATATTCATTATTTCTAGATTACTAATATCGCTATTAAAAAATAGGAGTTGATGATAAAAGGGTGAAAATTTAGGGCTGTATGTATTTTTTAATTCCTCACCATAATTTTTTTTTTATTTTTGGGTGGATCACCCTTAACTTTTAGTGGTATGAAAAATGGATGTTGACTGATTCTCAGACCTACCCGATAAGCACACAACATTTCATCAAAATTAGTCCAGCCGTTTTGGAGGAGTATAATTACAAACACCGTGACAAGTGAATTTTATATATTATTAGATATTATATGAGCATATTGAGAAACATTTAAGTCCTCATTTTGACATAAAATTTGACATTCAGAAAGGGAACATACTAATCACTGCTAAATTGAAGGATGTTTTATATGTAATATTTTGTGAGTAAAAATACCTGTCTTTTTGAAAAGGACAAGAAGTATATTATGTTTTGATGACTTCATAGATTAAAGTTTTTATTTATAAAATAACTAAAATTAATGGGGGCAATGAAGGAAGGGGGAACGGCTGCTTCTCCTAGGATAACGAAAATAGTAGGAAAATAGGCAAAATTAGTATTGCGTTATGAAAATTTATAAACAAAGTGATAAACTATCCCAGACTTAATATAAAGTGGCTCTAATATTCCTATACCAAATTACAGAATCGTGAAAACTGAGATCAAAGAAAGTCAATGTTATATACATATTACATACATACATACATCTTCTTCCCTTTGTCCAAGTTGGGTCGGGGGCCCATTGCGCCTAGGTACTTCCTCTAGAGATCCCTGTCCACCGCTGCTTCCAGGACCTCTGGCCACTCCAAACCAAGCCTTTCAACACACAAGTTTGACACCTGCCCTTGCCAGCTTGCTTGCGATATTATATTAAATATTGCTAGATAAGGGGACTGTTTTTTTTTGGCTTTGTAAAATATTGTTTTATATGATAAATTCACAATTATTAACATCTGTACATTATGATAAATATTATTAATCAATGCAGTGCGTGTAAACAAAATGTTAGCTATAAGTATGTATACAATATGAACAATAATGTATATGACTATTTAATTTATTTGAATCGTAATGGAAATGTATATTAACAATATAATGCATTTCCATTATAATTCAAATACACTCATTAAAATTCTGGAACACGACCCGAAGATAATTATGTAGTGGGTACATCGATAATGCACTAAATTCAAAGCGTATATTATGAAAGTTACATTCAAAATAATATAATATCTAAATGTAATGAAGAGTCTCCTTGTATATAAATATGTAAGTTCATTCACATGTATCTACATAATAATCTAAGTGGCTCAGATTGATAGGTATCTATAGGTTTGCATAGCCGCTATGGACATATTTATTTAAGAAGTAATAAGAAATCTTCCACGAAGACGAAAGTTCTTGTTTTTGAAAGAGAGAATGAAAAAACGATTTGCGAGATTAAAGTTGGTGACGAATGTTTGGAGCAAGTAAGTGAGTATGTATATTTGGGAAGTATGTTTACGAGGGATGGAAGATGCGATAGGGACATTGAAAGAAGGAAAGTGGCCGGTGCTAGAGTAAACGGTGCACTTCGACCCATTGTCAGCAATGACAATATGTCGAACATGGCTAAAATGCTGGTGCACAATACCATTCTGGTACCGTCACTTACGTATGCAAGCGAGACATGGACGTGGTTGAAGAAGGACGAAAGTGGAATAAATGCAGTAGAGATGCGATCGTTGAGAAGAATGGTTGGTAAAACGCTGCGTGATAGAGTGAAGAATGAGGATATTAGAAGAATGAGCGGATGCAAGAAGACTGTTGTGGACAGAATGCGTGTAAATAAATTGAGATGGTTTGGTCATGTGGAACGAATGAAAGAGGAAAGAATGACAAAGAGGATATACTTATCTGAAAGAAAGGGTGTGAGGAAACGCGGGCGTCCGAGAACCACGTGGCTTGATCACGTGGATCAAATTCTCAAGGACGGCCGCGTGTTGAGTAAGAGGAACCGACGTGCGTGTATGAGGAACTGTATGAATGTGGAGGAAGCGAAGGAAGTGTGTAAAGATAGATCTGTTTGGCGTTCCGTTCTCTCTGCCTACCCCACTTGGGACACGGCGTGAGGGTATAGTATAGTAGAAATCTTCAATGCTTTCTGTAAAAACTGCAATCCTTTGGGCGTGTTCGTTAGAAATTTGAATGTCTTGACTTTTTCATGGGACATGGAGGATTGCTTGCTTGTTTTTTACATGCGGCTGTTCTTCTGTCTCCCTTACTTATGGGATTTGCCAGGATGGTAGGTATAGTATAGCATTTATGGGCAATAAACATAGACATACAATAGGTATATCTTTGGTAATAAAATTGCAATATTTTTAGTGATAGACTTATTAAGTTCAAATTACTGCAATATTTACCTATTTACTGTACTGTTAATTTATTTATTCACTTGGCAGTCTAGAAGTTCACTTTATAGTTTTTACCCGATAACAATTTCGATATTAAAGACTCTTAGTTTTAAATTTCAGTGTCTTGTTTGAATAAAAATAATGAAAAAGATGAGTTTAATGCAAAAAAAATATCACTGAAAAATATATTTGAAAACGCTTCACTTTAACCCATAACAATTAATCGCTTGTACTACATACATAATACGACCACAATGTATTTTATCATCACTTCGTTTTACGATGAGGGAAATTTTTGCAGGCGGATTCGTTTCAACATGTTCGTAATAATTCCACGGACATTAAGGCTAGCTAGGATTTGTCCATCTTATAAAAGATAATTATCTCTTTCATTTGAAAACAGATCAAGTACGAGTACTTACCATTGATAGAAAAATAATATTTAAAAATGTCTATGATTTAAAATATACCAACAATCTTACACATAAATTGTGAGTAAGTAATGTAAATAAAATCCTACAATTACTTATACTAGACCTAAAAATGTTCGATTTAGCTAGTTGGAAGTTGGAACCTTCCAACTAACCAACCGGGTTAGTTGGAAGACATCGCATTTTAGCGATAAACTCGCCCTCTGTACATTGAATTGTATAAATGATATTTTCTATGTTAATTTGTATTATTGTAAACAATGTACAGTGAAGAATAAAATAAATAAATCCACACATAAATATTTGAGTCCGTTCGTATGTATGTATGTATGTATGTATGTATGTATGTACGTATGTCCTTAATGGACTCGGAAATTAGGAAAGACCGAAGTAAAATAATACACTCTATACAAGGTCTCATCTTCTGGGCAGGTTTAAGGCTAAAAACATTTTAAATATCTTACGTATTGATAAAGATATTTTAATTTTAATGCGACCATGTCACAAAATTAGCAACAAAATGTATGTAAAATTAATGCAAGATTTAGTAAATAGCAATATTCACAGTCAAACATTTTTCATTGTATTGAATTAATATCAAAATGGATGTAACAATTAATACAACAATTCTGAAACTAAATATTTAGGGTTTATTTTCGTAATAAAATATCGTGTTTGCTAATGAGAAAAGCTCTTGAATTACGTGAATAAAAATTGCATATTTTTGACATATTGGGCTATTTTCATAATGGAAGACATTATGAAACCATAGAAAACTATACTGTAGAATAATAATAGTTTTACCTATAAAATCCATAAACAATGTTAAATGATTTTCAATGAGTGGGAACCTATTTATTTTCACCTAATATTTTTTACATAAATTATGAAATATTTGATAGTAAAATATTCTGAAATATTGAAGGATGCAGATAATCCATTTTTAAGGTTTTTTGGGAATAAAGAGTAAATACTTAGGTGACAATTTATTCTTGACTTTTTTAATTTCATAGCAAATACCCATTTATGCACTGGAAACCAAAAATACAAATTCGAATGTGGACAATTATAATATTTTAACATTTATGTGCCTACAATTTTTTAACGAAATGGGATGTTTACCCTTTTTTCTTATAGAAATTTGGGATGACAATCTTCGAGTTTTTACACATTTGGAAGAGGTTTTTAGCACTTTTTTCATGTAGGTACCTACCAATATGTGGGATTTCTTAACTTCAAGCTTTTTCATCGGGACGAGGTTCTTAGTACTTTTTTTTCCATGTAGGTTCCTACTTATTATTTTTTTACATAAATGTGAACATCTGAGGTGCCAAACTTCAAGATTTTTCAATGGGAAGAGGTTTTTAGCACTTTTTTCGATATAGGTACCTACCTATTTTTTTTTACCTAAGTATGGGCATGTGAGGTATCAAACTTCATGATTTTTCATTGGGAAGAGTTTTTCAGCACTTTTTTCGATGTAGGTACCTACCTATTTTTTTTTACCTAAATATGGGCATGTAAGGTATCAAACTTCATGATTTTTCATTGGGAAGAGTTTTTCAGCACTTTTTTCGATGTAGGTACCTACCTATTTTTTTAACCTAAATATGGGCATGTGAGGTATCAAACTTCAAGATTTTTCATTAAGAAGAGATTTGCAATGCTTTTTATGATGTAGGTACCTACCTATTTATTGTTACTAAGATATAGGCATGTAGGGAGTCAAAAATTAAGTTTTCTCATTGGGAAGAGCTTTTTACTTCTTTTATCCACGTTACTCTTTTACTTACTCCTTTTTTTTCAATAAGATTTTGTTGTTTTAACCCATGTATTTGCAAGGTTTTCTATTTAATTAAACCCGAGCGATGCCGGGTTACATACGCTTGTAAATAATAAAACCATATTCAAACAGATAATATAAAGATTTGTATAATTGTGCTTATTGTATATTTGTATGTGTTTATTATTATCTCAATAAAAAATATTTGAAAATTTGAAAAAAAAAAAAAATATATATACATAAACATATAGACTCAAAACATTGATTTACAGATTTATACTAAATATTGGTTAATGATTCAAACTAGGTAGGTACAACTATTTTATATATTTTTGTTAAGTATACAGATGCAGTTCTCAGACAAACAACACAGTTAAAATACACATTAAAACAAACAGTTAAATTACGCATCCCGTATTTTTTCGAGTGCCTCTTTTTATAAGTACCTAATACTGTATTATTACACACGTGTGTGCACTTCAGATACAAGCAAATGTAATCATTTCTTCTGCTGGAACACAATATAATATTATACACCGAATCGTTATACATATATATTTTATTCATGAAATAAATATATTTTTACATACAGGCCGTCTTCTTTGTGCCAATAAAAAATTAAGACATTCAAGATGGGTGCCAAACCTCATCGCCGAATTTGAGATGTTTTTTTTTCATCGCCCTCAACGCTCCTCTCGGGAGAACAGGGCAGAAACCACCCTCCTCCAATCAGAGCGTCTCTGCGCTGATTGCGTCACCTCTTTCCACGACATTCCTTGCGCTCTGATGTCGTTTTCATAGGAACTGTGTATTGTGAAAGAGGGACGCCCGGGCCGACGGAACCCTTGCGGACGGAAGAACTCCGCTCTTTTTGGCCAACTGTCATTGGGCATTCTCAGAACATTTGAGATGTAATATGTCTTTATTTGTTTCAAACACCTGCCATTTACAGGACACTCGAAAACTTACGGGAAAGAGTGGGAGACCAATTCTTTACCGGGTGCTCCACGACACAACATTATTTGTACTATAATGTATGAATTTTGTATTGGTACTGTAGATGTAAAGTAGTCAAAGACTTTGGCCGTTTATTGTTAATTGTTATGATTTTAATAGATAATCTAGGAAGTTTCTCATGTGATATTCAAAGTTTTAGGTAATTATCCCACGGGCGTTGCAAGCAATATTCATAATAATATGATGACAGTATAAACAAAAGAGTAACTCAATCCTCGTATTTTTTAAAAGAGGGTTTATTATTATACCCGTACTAACTTACTAACCACGCACGTCTAGTATGGGAATAGGTTTAAACCTGTTCAAGCTAAAACTTAACTCTCAAAATAATTGTTCCGTGGTGCTTTTTATCAATATTTTACCATTACTTTTTTCATTAATATTAATTGTGTCACTTAAATCATGATTTGTTGGGTTATGGTCAGAGTATGAGATAAATAGTATAAAAACTGTGCCTTATGGTCTACAAAGCTTTGAATAATATGACACTTAAGTAACTTTCTATTCTCTGTATTATCAAAACACCTACAAGTAGACCCCTACGCTCCGTAAAGACATATACATATTATATGCTGTAGGAGATCAATGAAACCAACAAGTCCTGCTTCTGTAGCAGGACTATTGGTGTTACAGAACCCGTAATCTGGAATCGAGTCCCCGAGGACCTTTGTAAAAACCCTTCAATAACAACTTTCAGTAGCAAATTGGAGACATCACTCTTCCAACATAGTCTCCCGTGTCCTTGAGATGGATGCTTCACTAAATAGTGCACTTAACACATATACAATATACATATAACACCCAAACCAAAAACGATCTCAAATAGGCCATTTTTTTCATTTTGTCCTATTCGGGACTCAAAGGCAAGATCGTTGCCTCTTACCACATTGATCGTCAAATTTCGGTAAAAATTCTAGGCATATAACATCTTCAAATCAGCGATGAAGTGTTACACCCATTTATTCAATGTCTTATTATTTATTGTCATAATGAGGTCTACATGCTTAATAAGTTCGTTGATTAGCCCACATTTGGGAGGTGCTACGATGGTGCAAATAGAAGAAGATAAATTCAATAAACAAAATATTCTCTTTTTGTGAGTAAGCTAGTTGGGATAATATTATTATTCCGTCATTGTGAGTAGGTGCGAGTTCACGGTAAAGGAACGTCAGCAAACATCACCAGGTCAGCAATAATAATATTTATAGTATGGACATTGGACGTACAGTAGCCATTTTGTTTGCATTGTAAATTGATAACATAACTCGCACAAAACAATATGACAAATGTCAATAAATGATGACAAATAAAATAATTTATTATGTGGTATTGACTGTACCATTATTTATTGGAACAAAACATTTTAATTAATATTACACCAGCCTATGCAGTAGGTACATATCTACCAATCTAGGCCACAATCAAAGTTTATTTGTCCCATTTTTGCACATCATCAGTTACATACATACAGCATTGACTAATCAATTTACATTAAAAAAATTATATATAGTGGCGAGACTATCATTATATTAGTGATTTCTATCAATTAAATTATAACGAAATATACAAAGTATTAGACAAAAGATAAATAATTTCCAACACTACAAAGACATTCCCGAATATTTTGAATATTGAGTATTGAGGAAACAGAATAGTTTGGCAGTGCACATTCAATCACAAACTTTATTTTTGGAAGTGATATTCTTAGATTAGTATGAAGACTTATTAGTAATATTTTTTTGTCAATAGTCTGTTGTCAAAATATGTATTACAATTATTGCCCCGCGGAGGTAAAGAATAAGTCTATATTCTTTTCTGTTAGTTTTCGAGTGTCTTCTTAAAAAGACAAGCATTTTCAACATTTTAAATTTAAGGCATTCAACATTTCAGTTTAGCGATGTTTATTACTCGCGGTTGGTTTGTACAAACAATGTAATATCCATATTTTATTGTAGAAATATTTAAAAAAAAACTGTATATTACTGCTTAAGACTATTGAATCTTTAATGACTATTTTTCAACTTCTTTTCTCTCATTATTTTCATTTCTAGCTTTGAGTATTTATTTGCTTGATAAAGGATGTGTGGGTTTAAATAACAAGTATGTATTAGCTAAAATAGGATTCGTATAAAGATTTGAATATTGCTATGATTGATGTAAAGAAACAGTTATTAATTGAATAGGTACTTTGGGCCGATCTTATAAACATCCTTTAGTTACATAACCGACGAAATATACCGAAAAAACAAACAATCGGTAACTTTTGCGTCTTATAAACGTCCGTTAGCCATATCGTCCCTCGTCTGACTAACTGTCGTAACTGACTTTTTTGACAAAACTGAGTTATGACCGCCACCATGTATTTTGATTTGATACGCATGTTCTCACCGAAGATCACAGCTGTAGCTGCTGCTGTTATCCTGGAACAGCTTTCTGATTTGTTGTCGTATCTACGAATTAATCAAAATAATATCTCACTAACGGACGTAAGTGCAGATACTACAGTTAGTGTGATTTTTTTATAAATGAAAAACATATCCGATGTAGGCCCTACCTTGAAATACGACACTTAGGGTCGGTTTCAATAACCTATCTATCTGTGACTGTCGATTTAAATCTATGATTTAAAATATAGAACACAATAGATTTCAATCGACAGTAGCGGATAGATAGATTATTGAAACCGGCCATTAGTATAGTCATTAACTGGGAATAACTTTTCATTTATTTTCACATAGGATAGCATTTTTCTTTGTTGGAATCATTTTAGTAGAGATTCTCAATATCCCGATCATAATTTAGTATAGCATAAAGTATTGAAAGAATTAATATGTCAAATATTTACGAAGTGCGGCCACATGATTTTGAAGTTGACGGCTCATTGAGGGAAGTACTAAGGTAAAAATCTTCCAAGGTCAATAAAAATAAACAAAAATAAACAACCAAAAGATCACAGAAAGGAATACATGACCCAAGTATCCAAAAAAATTGTTGCAAAGTGGATGCTAAAACCTGCGTGAAATATTGAAATTTGTTAGGCAGCATCTCGTCAATGTTACCTTTTTAACCAATGTACTCCCGAAATGATTTGAGAAGATTTTTGGGGTCTTGGATCGATACAATTACAACGCGAGTACATCGTTATACACAACAAAAATTGGGACGAAAAAAAACTGCTGGTTTGAATTCTAGAAGAAATTTTACAATTTATTAGCATCTTCTGCTAGACGGACAGCAGATATGCCGAACATTTTTTTTAAATACACTGAGTGTTGGAAAAAAAACGGTTAAACCAGCAATCGATAAAATTACTCCGACGAGGATTTTAGGAAAAGAAAATCGTGGCGGGCGCAAAGCATTTTACATTGAAAGTGATCTGAGAATGAGTCGCAATATTGAGGAACAAATTGAGAGATTTCCAAAAGTTGAGTCTCACTATTGTCGTGAAAAGACGACATGAAAATACTTGCATAGTGACTTGACATTGAGAAATGCACGCTTTGTTTCTGGATACTTTGAAAACAATCCTGAAAAACTAAGTTTTGTATCATACAGAAGAGTTTTAATATAAAAAAATCTGTCTTTCCATCTACCGAAAAAGGATCAGTGTAGCTTGTGTACGACATATTGCGAAGGCTCAGAAGATGTTAAAACTAAATTGAAAAATCAATAACTTAAGCATGAAAATGAAAAAAAAATACTTGTTAGTCTTGCTAGAATGGTTGGCAAAACAAAGGCTCAGCAAGATTCTGCAACACAGTGTGCTACGTTTGATATGCAGCAAGTTATCAACTTACCAATCAGCAATGAAAATGCAGTTTTCAATAAAAGACGTTTATTAGTATATAACTTTACAATATACGATATGTCTTCTGATGAGTGCTATCGTTTCACGTGGCATGAAGGTGCAAGCAAGAGGGGTTCCTCTGAAATTTAAACTACGTTTTTCTTTTCTGAATATGTATGATGAAAAATGTTATAAAAAAATATATTTATTTGCCGACGACTGTAGCGGTCAAAACAAAAATTCAATAATCGCTTCTACCCTAATTAAATTTATAAATAATTCAAGAAATAATAATGAAATAAAATTACGTTTATCTGTTCCATGTCACGGACAAAGTGAAGGTGATTCGGTACACAGTGCCATTAACTATTCGCTTAAGAAAAGTGGTAACATTTTTGTCCCTAGTCAATTAGTTCCTATTTTCAAATTAGCAGGTAGAAACAAACCTTTCACCGTTACACCCCACAGCTATTCAGATTTTTTGGATTTTAAGAAATTATCAATTGAGCTACGTCTTCTCTCCCTTCGAATTGACGACACAGGGCTAAATGTAAACTGGACAGAGATGACGTAATTTTCAGTAGAAAAACACAGTCTTACTAAGTTTTCTTTTAAAACTAGTGATGGTGAAACGAATTATCGTTCAATATCCTTGAACCGACAAGTATCTAAAATAATATTGCATAACTAGATTTCTCGTCTCAAATCCACTCCATCTAAAATTTCCCAGGCAAAATATGCTGACTTGATGTCTTTGACTACTGGCGATACATCGATGATAACATTACTCAAGGAGGCTGAGTTTTATAAGTCCTTCCATCACTAAATTCGTTATTTTGAAAATAATCACGAAATTTAATTTTAGAGTAAAAGAAACTGACGTGCGTGCATGAGAAATTGTATGACTGTGGAGGAAGCGAAAGAAGTATGTAAGGACAGATCTAATTGGCGTTCCGTTCTCTCTGCCTACCCCAATTGGGATACGGCGTGAGGGAATAGATAGAATTTAATTTTGATGAGGATGAGAACTCTCGAACACCATAATCTGTATACTAATTTATTTTTTAGTGATTTACTATCATTTTATTTTCCATAAAACTGCTGTTATTACATTGTAAACACTCTTGTTAATTAATATACTTTCTCATATTATAAAATCGTTTTGTTTCAACCTTTGACTCTTAAAATAGTTAAGTCCTATCTGAGCACAACTAAATATGGCCATGAAAAAAAAATCTCACAAAGGGTCCTATCTACTTTGACGGCGCATAAAAAAAAATCCAATATACTTATGGAAATTAATTTATCATAAAAATGATTCAAAGATACATAAAAATACAAATAAAATAATAAAATACATTTAGAGTCTTTCATATAGCTGGGAGAGACGAAACTATGCACGCCAAAA
Organism: Athripsodes cinereus; assembly: GCA_947579605.1. NCBI lineage: Eukaryota > Metazoa > Arthropoda > Insecta > Trichoptera > Leptoceridae > Athripsodes > Athripsodes cinereus. The sequence continues at coordinate 3,075,564 of OX388329.1, forward strand.
CACTAAAAATGCTCTCCTGAACAATTTACATTTCACCAGTTACGACAGTTAGTCAGATGAGGGACGATATTTCGGTAAAAATCTGTAAGTTAGTTATACCGACTGTTTTGGGAACGGTTTTGACACTCAAACCGTCGGTTTATTAGACATTTCTTTTTTCGCTATAGAAAAGGTAATTTCTCTTTTAATATACAGTGTATCTGTGATGCCTCACTTCTCATAAGAGATATTGTTGTTAAATAGCCAGGATCAGTACACACACATATTTTTCAAACGTGATTACACAATGCTGCGAGGTAAAACTTCAATAATGCGTGTGTATTTGACCGTTGCTATGCATAGAATAACAAAAAATCATAGCAACACCAGTTTATTTAACATGTGGATGACGAATGGACAAATACGTTTTATAAGACACCCGTCGGTTTGTTTGGCTCACAAACTGCCATCCGTCAGCAACTTACCAAAATGCTAACGGATATTTGATATAATGTTTATAAGATCGGCCCTTATTCAATAATATGCTTATTATAGGGGCTTTATAGAAGAGTGTTCGGCGAATATATAATTTTACAAACTCGATTCAAGTAGGTTCTTTAATAAAATAAATAATGTACGGTATTATAATATATGTGAAGGATTTTTTACAAATGTATTTATAAAGACTTGATATGTATATACATACATACATATTTTTTACAGAGTATAAAAATTATTGTCTAGTTATGAATATTGGTTGTTAGGTGGTATGAACCGTTCAAGTCATTGTACCATAACACTCTGTAAACATCTGTAGTAGTCTCTGTTGTGATACCGGAGACTTGAGAGACAGTGGTCCTGGCTGGATCGTATTTTGAGAACTTTCAATTTTGATTATCCAAAAATGATGCTGATTCTACCTTTAAAAGATTCCTTTATATCCTTTTCTTGCTCTCAATCAACACCTCGTCCCTGTAGTAGCGATATCGTTAAAAAATATTACTATAGTTTATAGGTCTGTTTGTGTCCATGAGTATTTTTAGTGTGTATAAAAATCTTTCTGAAAGTAGCATAGTGATTTTCAACCTTTATTCTAACGTAATCTTTGTTTGAATTGGAATTTTCTCCGCAATATTTCTGGATAATTTCTTTATTTAGAATAAACTATAGACATATTCTTTTATCAAATTATTTTGATGTCAATTATGGCTAATCGTATTTTTAAAATCAAAAGCAGTTCAATTTTTGACGAAAGTGTCTTGTCTTGCGAAACATTATCAAAATATTTTATCGGTAATTCAATTGTACGTAATTATGATATTGCCAGACAGTATCTTATAAATAATTTTGAAGACAATATGAAGAAGACCTACCCAATACGTTTATGGCGCGTGTAATTTTATTACTTTATGCAATTCAACAATACTGTACGATTATAGGTATATGCTTACGTATTCATTCACTCTTGTAGAAGACTTCCATGTTTTTGTCGGTGGAGAAACAATTCAAATAATCTCACAAAATTATAATTGAGAAACTAAACATTTTAATTAATGTGGTGGATCATCGTGTCCTGCTATAAAAACTTGGTAGAAAAAGTATGCTACTAGGGGAGGTCATAATACCTATCTTTTCTCGACCACTTCAGGCGTCCCTCAGGGCTCTAATTTGGGTCCCTTGCTCTTTTAACTTTTCATCAATGGATATCGGAGAACTAGAAATGTAGTGGATAGTGGTAAATCAATTAGTAGACAACAGTATGCTTATGGTAGGACACAGGTACCTGTGTCTAAAATCCCACGGATGCATTATATCATATCTCGTATTAAAAATCCACTTCCGAATCTTTTTTTGACAGATAGGTATATTTATAATGTTAATACGAAGCTAAGAACACACCCCTTTTGGCTTTCAGCGATGATAAAAAAAAAATAGTCTTTTCATTATAACTATTATTAAAAAAGCTCTGAAAAGGAAGACGCGCCCTTACTTCCGTCTTGAAACAAGAATACGAGCAACCCTGAGCAACCCCTTCATAAAAATAATATCATCTTCTTTTTCGACCCTTAAATTATTTGAATTATACAAAGCCTTTTAAAGAGGGTTCTTATTATTAAGTACAATGTCATTTAAAAGTGAATGGAATAAGAATTAAAAAAAATTGAAATCTTGTTCCGATCTTGAATATTTTTTTTTTGTACGAACGTCTTAATAAAATCACTACACATCCGGGAACTAAGTAATTACTATGAACATAGTCTGACAAGTGAAAAAAAAGAATAATACAGAAACTTTCTTCACTAACGGATTTCAATGTTGTATTTCATTATAAGGTATTATAAGTTGGTACTTATTTAAACATGTGAGCTGTATTTTTTTATATTACTTACTTTTCATGAAGACAGAATAATGCAGGGAAGTACGTAATCATACAACTGCAAGTGTCTTAGGCCTGGGAAAGTTATGATTATATAGTTCTCAATTTTGAGTGCAAGTATATTGTAGTTGTATCATAACAATACCTATCATATTTTGTAAAGAGTAGGTAATCTCATTTTTCCCTGTAAGTTTTGAGTTTTTTTTTTTTTGAAAAAGGCAAGTAAATATTCATAAAACATCGCGATAATTAACATCTTCATCAGAAAGAAATCAGATTTTTTACTTTCTCCACTCAGAGCGTTTTTGCTCCTCTTTTCACAAAATAGTGGTTAGAATGTTAGATGGAAGAAATTACTTCATGGCGATAATCTCGCCACTGCATATCGTTCTAGTAATTTTATATTGTTTTGTTAACATTGTTACAAAATGATAACATCCAAAGAGAATTAAAAAATGCCCTGATGTCGTTGTCATAGGGAGGGTATATTGTGAAAGTGACACATCTAAGATGTTAGTAGCCTTGTGAATCACATAACTTTTTTGGTTGATTTTCCTTGGATATTCTCAAAAGATGACCCAGTCAGAACCTTTATTTCTTCTGTATTACTGAAACTGTAGATCTTGGCTGCGTTAGCATACAGTATGATTTACACATAGTAATAATTATAAACGTGTTCACTAAAATGTGGTAGCAATTTGATTTTGACACATTTCAATCGTCTCTTCATATCAAATGTATTTTCGTGTCTAGTATATAAATAGTAGGTATATTGGTTGAAGACTTAAGTTCTATGTTCGTGCAAAATCATAAACCGATGATGATTATGAAAAATATGTTTTGACAGTCAATTTACACACTAGTCGCGTGGGTGTAGTTATTATTACATATTTGACGATAATACTTATTGATGTGTGCTGTGCGCTATTATTTATTTACTAGTGCAATTTTACTCGTGACGGAAAAAGTTAACTAATGAATGATACACAATTTAGCCATAAACTCGCCCTTTATTTTTATTGAAGTTTATAATTTATAATCAAATGATACTTCGTAAAGATTGATGTTATAACACTTATAATCAATATTTTAAAAAGAACCAACATTTAAATAATAAACAATTAATAAAAAGATACACTTGTAAATAGTCTAAATACTTCACTAAGAAATAGCCGAAAATTTAGACTAAGTATTTAATATTGACAATGATCTATCGTGATCTTGTAAAATATTGAAGAAATAATTTATAAATTGTTAGCGTAATTATTCAAATATTTATTGACAATGCCTGCCAAAATCTGATATCAAATATTGGTGGTCTATTTTTATATAAAGTATAAATGAATCACCAATTATCTAAGTTTTGTTCTTATTACTAGAAATTGTACCTACATAATGTTTTTATGTGAATATAATTCTTGGGGACCTTAATCAAGATTAAAGCATTTTTTATCTTCAACTGATATGCTTCACATTCAACAAATTAAGATTAAAAAAAACGGATTTTGACGAAACATTTAGAACGATTTAGTCAATTCTCACAAAAATCTGTTGACACGGTGTCATTTTAACTACAATATCTCAATCAAAAAATAAAAATAAATGTCTAAAGGATGATACCTCATTTAGATTGCATTATTTTACATCTGGCTTACTTAATTGTGGTGTCTATTAAGTATTGAGGACACACAATCATAGAAACGAATAATACACAAACGAACTAAATGTACTAATGTGGTGATTCATAGTAGGTAAGTACCTTCACTGATGATCAGTTTGTAGGTGGCAGGATTCCGTGCGTAGGTGGACCAGATAATCTTTATCAACAACAATTATAAACATAAATAGTACATTGTTTTGAACATAAATCAATTCCGCTTAAATAAACAAACAAGCAAAAAAGCTTGAAATTATCGCGAATTAATGTGAAATGTTATAGAAACATTATATTATAATACCGTCACTCAAAACAACCTACACACAAATCTATATATTTAGGTATTGGTTAATAATTATGTGGGTAGATATTGTTCATTCATTTTTCACTCTAGAAGAAATTCTGATATCCACTTGGAGATTAAAAATATTTTCTCCTTCTTTCTGCTTGGTTACATCTGTTAATAGAAGCAGTGATTCTCAAAAAGGGCGGTGTCGCCACCCAGTGGGCGCTTGAACCTTCCAAGGGGGCGATAGAAAACCCAGAGAGAATTGGGAGGTGACGAAAAAGAAGCTGCCTTCTTAGAAAATATGTCCTGGGGGAAGCTCTAGAGTTTTGTTTTTTCACAAAGTGGGCGATGGACCAAAATAAGTTGGGATCCTCTGGTCCTTAGCCTTGAACGCTTAATTTATTAGCGTAGTAACTGTCTGATAAAATACCTTTTTTCACAGTTGGTATATTTATAAACTTCGTTGATATAATTTTTTATCCTCAATTAATCGTAATTACCTACGCATAATGGTCTTGGGTGCTTGTTGCCGAGCATTTTAAAAATACAGCTTCTATTCAATTTAAGCTCCATAATTTTCATAAAGCTCATAATAAAAATATTTTTATTTGGTGGTATTCCAAGTCAATCTACAATTTGTCGCATGCCTATGTAGTTTGTCCACTGACTACCCCACTTGTGACAGATATCACGTTCGTGTAGAATGTAAATGGACATTTATGAAATAAATTGTCAATTATTATGTAACTTAAAACCCGAAGCTATGTTAACCTAAAAAGTAAACTTAGGCAAAACTATGAGACGAGTAAGCAGGAATCTTTTGATATTTTTTTCATTACAGGTACCTACCTGTTGCATCGAATCCTCAAAACCACGTCATTTTGTTAGGTATCCTATAAACCAAAATGAAATCCTTGAAACCCGTCGTTGAAAGATTAAAAAAAATAGATTTAGAACCCTTCAGCTTATTTTCAAAATATTCTTCGTTCAAATTTACTTATTTATTAATTAATTTATACAAATAAACGGATTTTGTGATATTATTGACAAAACTACACTGTACTGCCATCTATAGAGAAAAATTATAACCACACAGTTTCACACATTTGTTGTCAAGTAATTTCAACAGATGTTGACTAAAATTGTATGATGCTATCATCTGTTGAAAATGTTTGTAAGCTCTTATGCTCGACGTTGTTATTTTAGTTATTAGAGAATTTCATAGATGTCGTTTCATTTGTCTGAGTTCATAAATTGGTTCGTAGCTTTGCTTATCATTCTTATTACTTATTTTGTATAGATGGCGATAACTGCTATATTTTTTCATTAAAATTTTAATAAAATTATATTATTGTAATACAACAGTATTGTAATTATTGATAATAATATGTTATTTAAAAACTTACTTTCTTAAAATATTAATGAACAATTTTATTTATACGAGTATGTTTTTCATGGTAGGTATATGTATTGAGAATGCCCAATGACAATTCACTAAAAGAAAACCGATTTTGCTATCAAAATGTAGGTACCTGCAAAAAACTTTCTATTTCTATCTAGAAAAATTTCCGTTTTGCACTCTTTTAAGATATTTCATATATCTACTTGTTAGGTAGTAATTCTCTTACTTATATTATATTCCTTCACCTTCATTTGAACTCCGTAATTATCGAAATTACCCACCTACATATTATATTTTAAAATAAAGATAAACAAATAAAAATGCTTAATAATTCTTTAACCTATTACGATAAAACAAATGGAATTTATTGTGTAGTAAATGTATCTTGTAAAACGTTTACTTTTTAATCTAAATTCGTCCCACGCGTACATTCTTGATTTCCTCTCAACAAAATCTCAACTTTTCCATTAAGTATCTAAATCGTTTTAAAGGCACTAACATATGTTTATTATTATGTTATTGAACTATGCTAATTATAATAAATTATGTTTATTTAACAAATTAATCGGAGATGAGATTCATGCTTGTATTTTTTTTATAAAGGTACTTCAACTTTAGAAATCCAAAGTGGGGTGAATTTGAAAGAGAGGACATAGCGCCATATTATTATTCAATCCTTTTACTTTTGCTTCTCACACGTGCAGGTAATTTCTTATACATCCATTCCGATTTCTCTTACACAACACCCAACCTTCCGTGAGAATTTTATCAGTTAAAGATAGTTCTCGAACGTCTGCACTTCCTTACACCCCTACTTTCAAATAAATAATACATTTCATCGATATTATTTCTTAATCATTACACTCATCAAAAACATTGTAACTTATTTACACACATACATATTACACACGTCTTTAATCTTCGCCCTCGCCTTTATCCCATTTACTTGGGATCGGCTCTCCTAGTCCTCATCTTCCAAGTTTTACGGTTCCCTGCATCCTCCGAACGCAGCTCTGCCTCCCTCAGGTCCCTAGCAATTGTAGACATCCAGGTAGTCTTTTGGGTCCCATTTCTATTTACACACATTCTATTCATAGTAATATCTACTCCTTCCACAGTTCTTCTTATTATTTGAACAAAATAAAATAAATATTTGCTATACCTAGTACTCTTTATACCTTCGCACACTATAATAATATTAATATGAAAATATTGTACTAAATTAAGTGTGTAAAATGTGTTCAAAAACATTCGCCGAAATCTGTCGTGCTGTTATAAAACTAAACATAGCTAATTATAATTTGTACAAAAACTGGTTTATTAGCATGTTATGTCTATATGAACTTAACATATTATAATAAGTATACATATATACCTATTACCCATATCATGTTCCATGTTGTAAGATTATTTAAAAATACCTACTTATTGCTATATGAAATTCTACAATTTTTATATATAAATATTTACCAATGATATCAATATTAGACTGAAAATTCCATCGAATATTCTTGTTAAAATCATAATATTGGACCATTTAGTTCATTTGGTTTATCTCAATTAGTTTAAACAGACGTTGATCGAAGAACTTTGTCCATCACGTCCATTAATTGTGTTGTACATAAGCATAAGTATTAAAAAATGTACACATTAAAAATTCTACTACTATACACCATCACGGCATATCCCACAAGAGAAGTAGCCAGCGAACCAGCCTTATGTAATAAACATGCAAGCTGTCCTTACCGTGGCAACAAAAAATCCAGACATTCAGGATGGATGGCAAACCTCATCATAGCAGAATTTGTGATGTAAAATTCCCAGGTGCCGACAAACTCCCCTTTCATGACACAAGCTTTAAGCCTACTTAACTGTGAATGGTGTATGAGGTTGTATTTGAGTTTTTAATAAAAACCCAGATAATATATTTTTAATTGTCTTTATTTTACTGGAAAACTTACGGAAGAGTGGGAGATCGATTCTTTGCCGGGTACTGCACGGTGTCACATAAAAAATAGAAAATAAATTTATTGTGAACTTAAATTTATTTAAGGCTATCATTTAAACGATCAGCATAATATTGATCTTATGTTCAGCAGAAAAATGTATTCTGCCGACAAATATATCATGTTGATATGCTACTTATGCCCAGCGAGAATATTATAATTCTATTGCAAATATTAGGTCCTTACATATGAAATTGGCGTTTGGCGAACTGGCAACTTTGATTCAAAATATGTGGCGTTCGGCTAGGAATTCCAAATTCAAATTTATTTCAAATTTAAGACCATGTATTTCTGTGTTCGAATTACGAAATTTATTTGTTATCGCGTCATTTGTTTTTCTTTCACATCGTTCTGTTCACAATATGGAGAACTTAAAATATCGCTATATTTACGAATATGAGTTTCACCTCGGCACTAGTGCTGCAGAAACGGCTCGTAGGATTAACAATGCGTATGGGGAAGCTACTGCAAAAGAAAATACGGTACGTTATTGGTTCCAACGTTTCCGTTCTGGAAATTTTGACCTACAGAACAAGCCTCGTGGACGGCCGGAGACACAAGTTGATAACGAAGAATTAAAAGCAATTGTGGAAGCAGATCCATCGCAAACCACGTCAGAGTTAGCGGCAGGCTTCGGTGTGAGTGATAAAACCATTTTGATTCACTTGAAACAAATTGGAAAAGTGAAAAAACTTGAAAAATGGGTACCGCATGAATTGGTACTGCTGCTTCAGGACAACGCTCGACCACATACGGCACGTTTGACGACCGCAAAACTACGGGAGCTGCGACTGGAATGTCTTCGACACCCACCATACTCCCCGGACCTTGCTCCAACTGATTACCATTTTTTTCGGAATTTGGACAACTTCATGCAAGGAAAAAAATTCAATTCTCACGAGGCTGTCCAAACGGCCTTCAAAGATTTTATTGATTCTCGCTCACACACTTTTTTTAGTAAAGGAATCAATGAACTACCTTCGAGATGGCAAAAGTGCATAGATAGCCATGGTACATACTTTGACTAAATAAAAAAATAGTTTCATAAAAAAAATCGTTTTCATTTCTGCCATATGAAACGCCAATTTCATATGTAAGGACCTAATAATATGATATTGTAAAACTCTAAATTTAATCGACCAGCAAAATTATTATTTGACCGGCATAATGATTATTTGTCCAGCAAAATAAATAAGTGAGCAGCAAACCGTGAGCTAATTTTAATTAAACTTGTGAAAGCTAATTTTTTAATCTTGATCAAATAATAAATCTTTGTATGAAGCATCTTTTTATGTGATTTTATATGTAGCATCTGAATGAACGACACTAGCGTTTTTCGACATTTCAGTTAGATATTTCGTTAATATAGCAAAGCGGAAACTTGCATTATTTTCGTAGTCATCATTAATTTGGTAAGAAATCACAAAAACTTCATGTGGATCCGAAGGTAAATCGGTGTGTGAAAAATATTGTTTATCTAATATTTTCTGCTGGTCAAATAATAATTCTGCTGCTCAAATAACAATTCTGCTGGTCAATTAATTATTTTGTTGTGCGAAATTTGTTAAATTGCCGATATAACCAAGTTTGTTTGTAAAACAATTGTTGCGCTTATTTTTTATTTATTGCCGATGAAAACATTGTTTGCTGTGCAAATGACTTAAATGCTGATTTTTTCTTGCCAAACGAATGGATTAATGGCCGAACAAATAATTAGTTCCCTTTATTTAATACTAGTTTATATCAGGTTTCTAGTCTAGTATTGATATCGATGATTAGTAGGTAGATTTGTATTGGAACTGTTCGAATCAAATTTTATAGCTGTCGCAGTGTTTACAGGTGCTTATTTTAAGTATTTCATACATAATAACACAATGCCAAAGTAGGGCAGAAATGTTCAATAAATTATTCTCAAAACACTTGTTCAAACATTGGTGAGATGTTCAAAATCAATCGAAAGGATATAAATTTTGCCCCAACATTTTGACAGTCACATTAACACTTATAATAATAATAATAATAATAATAATAAAGACAATTTATATTTGGCGCCGTTTAATGATCCGTGACCATCTCAAGGGCGCCATGACTTTTCTTGAAAAGCAGTGTCTTCAGCTTACTCCTGAACGTTACAGTGGGCTGGTTCCTTCTTAAATCCGCTGGTAGTCGGTTCCACGCAGTTGGCCCCGCAACGCTAAAGCTCCTCTCTGCGAATTTGGAAGTGTTTGCCCTGTTGGGCTCCACAAGCTTGTTTACAGCGGTGGAAGCTGATCGCAGTGGTCGCCTCAGCGTTTCGTCGAGGGGACATAGCTCAGCGAGGCATAGAGGTGCTGTGCCGTTCAAGGCTTTGTGGACAGTGAGGCACAGCTTGAACTCTACTCTCTCTGGGACTCTAAGCCAGTGTAGCTCCTTAAGCAGTGGTGTGATGTGGCAGCGCTTGTTCTCTCTATAGATGGTCCTGGCAGCAGCATTAAAGGCCATTTGGAGACGATTCAGAAGGATCTGGGGCAGTCCTGTACATACCTTCTTTGAATAAGTCGTTGCAATAATAATAAATTATGTTATGAATTTTTGGACACAATTGTTGCCTAGGTTTAAAGAGTGCTCTTAACCAAGCCTTGAGTCGAGTCATAAGCGTCAAAACTCTGTGTCGTGCACTCCTTAAGGAAGTTCACATAATATGTATGTGTATCATAATTATACAACATACCTACCTAATTAATACCTATTCAAATAGCTTGACTATCGGTGACTATTATCAATTGGAATGATTAATCTAGAGTGGTTCACAATATGAATAATAATAAACTTAATAAGGAACATATTATAAAGAACATTTGTTTAAGGGTTTGTAGGTTTATAATAATAGTTGTTAACGTAACTGTGCAAAATCTAAATACCCAGTTAGCAATATTGAGACAAACAGTATGAAAACTAATATGAATCCGCATTCTTTCACTTTGACACCAATTTCTATTTAATAATATAGTATCCGAATAACATAATGTACATTTCTATTACTAGGTATACCCTTTATGGTAAAAATATAGGTAGGTATATATATTGCAGCAATAATTTTCTAAAATTTGTTAAATGTTAGATGTGGAGTCCCTGGTGAAGAACGCAGGCCTTCCACTCTTTTCTATAAGTTTCCTTAAAAATAATAAAAAATTGATGATGAGATTTGCAAACAATCCTGAATGTCTTGATTTTTCTGGTCCAGAAAGGATTAATTACAATATTTTTAATACAAGTAAGTAATTAATTGTTGCAACTTAATTGTAGCCATATTGGTGATAAATTGTCTCAACTGTACGTTATTATTGACTGAATAAAATAATTATTTATTATTTGATACTAATTCTTATAGAATATGACAAAAGTAGGAAAAAATGTCTATATGGTTTTGAAATAAAAAAATAAATGTTTTCTTCTATTTTCTACTAAATTAATCCTCAGAGATGAAAGCCTCCTTAATTTCTTTCCATGTAACCTAACCTAATTTATATTAAGGAGGCCACACAGAACTCACTTCACGGGGCCTTACACATGGCGGAGAATCGTTCAGCATGGAGACAGATGGTTTACAGAAAGAGGCATGATGGTCACGATCCTCAGGATTGAGGGACCGACAGAGATGATGATGAACCTAACTCGGGCCGTCTAGATCCAGTTTATAACAATATACGAGTATTCAACCAAGTCATTTCACTATGTTGGTGTGGATTCCCAGATTTATTTCCAGGATTATTTAATTAAACAATCTGTCTCCCTTCAATGCTGCTTCTGATTCTAAGAGCACAAAGCAGAAACCTGCAGCCTCCTCCACTCAGAGCGTTTACGCGTCAATTTAGTCCTCTCTTCTAACGAGATAGTCCTCATAGTAACGGTATTTTGTGAAAGACGGGTGTCAAGATCAAAGAAATAATTGTGGACGATAGATATAATAAATGTTTTAGAGTTAATAAAAGATGAATTTTGTTATAAGAAATTGATTATGCAAATACTTACAATCTAATAAATACCTATTTGTATTTTTGTTCGTATATTATATACCTACTAGCTTAAATACCCGGCGTTGCACGGGAATACGGGAAATATATATATAAAAAAAAAACAGTAAGTAGGTATATCGTTGCCGTGGAGGTGATCCAAGCCACACTTTTTTGAAAAATGGGTTTAGTATGCAGTTTTGTTCAGAAAACCACGGAGAACATAGTGGTGAAGAGAAATAAGTGATTTGATATTCCTAAAGGGCATTTTTGGAAGATTTTGAAGAGATGTTAAGTGTTTTTACAATCATTTCAAGTATGTTAGAGCATTTCACTAACGCATATAGGAACAAATAGTTCAATTAAATTATAGAAGTGAAAAGATCTAAGCCGCATAGCGCGTAACTTTCCAACAATTTTTTTACAGGTGGATCTTTCTCAGCTACAGTGGTGAAATAACCCAAGTGATAAATTCGTGTTTACTTCTAAAATATATAAATTCTTTAGTATTTTGTTATTTACATTAGTGGAATATGTGATCAGGAATATTGTGTAAATTTTTTAGCGAAATCCATGCAAAAATAACTTAGTTATTGTAAGATTAGTATTTTCGGATGTAACAGCGTAACTTCAACACCCTTTTTCTCGGAATGTCTGTCTTGTGGGTAACGATATATAAATAAAAATTATTTTATGTAGGCAGCAATAATTTTTGTATCAACTATATACACAGTGTCACATTAAAGTAGAGAACATATAATAGAATATATGTTAGTGAGACTAACAGTATATAAAATTATAACAATATACCTACATTACATACACATACATACATACATACCATTACGCCGCTTTCCTCGCGGGGTAGACAGAAAGGATCGAGAGCCACTTCCTTCTATCCTTGCATACATCTTTAGCTTCCGTCACTGTCATACAATTCCTCATGCATGCTCTCCTGTTCAATGTGCTCAACACGTGACCGTCCTGTAGAATTTGATTTAAATGAGCATCTTAACTTATTCACATTCATCCTTGTAATTACACCAACTTTCATTCCACATTCCTTTTGTATATTACTGTTACGCACACAATCTCTCAGACTTTTACTACACATCCTTTTCAGCTCATTTATGTAAATTTAAAAAAAATGGGTATTGAAATCTTGAAGTTTGACATCCCACACGGCCATATTTCAATAAAAAAATGGGTAGGTACCTACGTGGATAAAAGTACTAAAATCCTTTTCTCACTGTAAAATATTGAAACTTGACATCCCACACGGCCATATTTCAATAAATAAAATGGGTAGGTACCTACGTGGATAAAAGTACTGAAATCCTTTTCCCACTGTAAAATATTGAAACTTGACATCCCACACGGCCATATTTCAATAAAAAAATGGGTAGGTACCTACGTGGATAAAAGTACTGAAAACCTTTTCCCACTGTAAAATCTTGAAGTTTGACATCCCACACGGCCATATTTCGATAAAAAAATGGGTAGGTACCTACGTGGATAAAAGTACTAAAATCCTTTTCCCACTGTAAAATCTTGAAGTTTGACATCCCACACGGCCATATTTCGATAAAAAAATGGGTAGGTACCTACGTGGATAAAAGTACTAAAATCCTTTTCCCACTGTAAAATCTTGAAGTTTGACATCCCACACGGCCATATTTCAATAAATAAAATGGGTAGGTACCTACGTGAATAAAACTACTGGAAACCTTTTCCCTCTGTAAAAGCTTGAAGATTGACATCCCACACGGCCATATTTCAATAAATAAAATGGGAAGGTACCTACGTGGATAAAAGTACTAAATCCTCTTCCCACTGTAAAATCTTGAAGTTTGACACCCCACTCGGCCATATTTCAATAAAAAAATGGGTAGGTACCTACGTGGATAAAAGTACTGAAATCCCCTTTCCACTGTAAAATCTTGAAGTTTGACATCCCACACGGCCATATTTCAATAAAAAGAATGGGTAGGTACCTACGTGGATAAAAGTACTAAAATCCTTTTCCCACTGTAAAATCTTGAAGTTTGACATCCCACACGGCCATATTTCGATAAAAAAATGGGTAGGTACCTACGTGGATAAAAGTACTGAAATCCTTTTCCCACTGTAAAATCTTGAAGTTTGACATCCCACACGGCCATATTTCACGGATAAAAGTACTGAAAACCTTTTTCCTCAGTAAAAGCTTGAAGTTTGACATCCCACACGGCCATATTCCAATAAAAAAATGGGTAGGTACCTACGTGGATAAAAGTACCGAAATCCTTTTCCCACTGTAAAATCTTGAAGTTTGACATCCCCCACGGCCATATTTCAATAAAAAAATGGGTAGGTACCTACGTGGATAAAAGTACTGAAATCCTTTTCCCACTGTAAAATCTTGAATTTTGAAATCCCACACGGCCATATTTCACGGATAAAAGTACTGAAAACCTTTTCCCTCAGTAAAAGCTTGAAGAATGACATCCCACACGGCCATATTTCAATAAATAAAATAGGTAGGTACCTACGTGGATAAAAGTAGTAAAATCCTCTTCCCACTGTAAAATCTTGAAGTTTGACATCCCACTCGGCCATATTTCAATAAAAAAATGTGTAGGTACCTACGTGGACAAAAGTACTGAAAACCTTTTCCCACTGAAAAATCTTGAAGTTTGACATCCCACACGGCCATATTTCAATAAAGAAAAATGGGTAGGTACCTACGTGGATAAAAGTACTAAAATCCTTTTCCCACTGTAAAATCTTGAAGTTTGACATCCCACACGGCCATATTTCGATAAAAAAATGGGTAGGTACCTACGTGGATAAAAGTACTAAAATCCTTTTCCCACTGTAAAATCTTGAAGTTTGACATCCCACACGGCCATATTTCGATAAAAAAATGGGTAGGTACCTACGTGGATAAAAGTACTAAAATCCTTTTCCCACTGTAAAATCTTGAAGTTTGACATCCCACACGGCCATATTCCAATAAAAAAATGGATAGGTACCTACGTGGATAAAAGTACCAAAATCCTTTTCCCACTGTAAAATCTTGAAGTTTGACATCCCACACGGCCATATTCCAATAAAAAAATGGATAGGTACCTACGTGGATAAAAGTACCAAAATCCTTTTCCCACTGTAAAATCTTGAAGTTTGAAATCCCACACGGCCATATTTCACGGATAAAAGTACTGAAAACCTTTTCCCTCAGTAAAAGCTTGAAGATTGACATCCCACACGGCCATATTTCAATAAAAAAATGGGTAGGTACCTACGTGGATAAAAGTACCGAAATCCTTTTCCCACTGTAAAATCTTGAAGTTTGACATCCCCCACGGCCATATTTCAATAAAAAAAAAATGGGTAGGTACCTACGTGGATAAAAGTAGTAAAATCCTCTTCCCACTGTAAAATCTTGAAGTTTGACATCCCACTCGGCCATATTTCAATAAAAAAATGTGTAGGTACCTACGTGGACAAAAGTACTGAAAACCTTTTCCCACTGAAAAATCTTGAAGTTTGACATCCCACACGGCCATATTTCGATAAAAAAATGGGTAGGTACCTACGTGGATAAAAGTACTGAAATCCTTTTCCCACTGTAAAATCTTGAAGTTTGACATCCCACACGGCCATATTTCGATAAAAAAATGGGTAGGTACCTACGTGGATAAAAGTACTAAAATCCTTTTCCCACTGTAAAATCTTGAAGTTTGACATCCCACACGGCCATATTTCGATAAAAAAATGGGTAGGTACCAACGTGGATAAAAGTACTAAAATCCTTTTCCCACTGTAAAATCTTGAAGTTTGACATCCCACACGGCCATATTTCAATAAATAAAATGGGTAGGTACCTACGTGGATAAAATACCGAAATCCTTTTCCCACTGTAAAATCTTGAAGTTTGACATCCCACACGGCCATATTCCAATAAAAAAATGGATAGGTACCTACGTGGATAAAAGTACCGAAATCCTTTTCCCACTGTAAAATCTTGAAGTTTGACATCCCCCACGGCCATATTTCAATAAAAAAAATGGGTAGGTACCTATGTGGATAAAAGTACTGAAATCCTTTTCCCACTGTAAAATCTTGAAGTTTGACATCCCACACGGCCATATTTCACGGATAAAAGTACTGAAATCCTTTTCCCACTGTAAAAGCTTGAAGATTGACATTCCACACGGCCATATTTCAATAAATAAAATAGGTAGGTACCTACGTGGATAAAAGTAGTAAAATCCTCTTCCCACTGTAAAATCTTGAAGTTTGACATCCCACTCGGCCATATTTCAATAAAAAAATGTGTAGGTACCTACGTGGACAAAAGTACTGAAAACCTTTTCCCACTGTAAAATCTTGAAGTTTGACATCCCACACGGCCATATTTCGATAAAAAAATGGGTAGGTACCTACGTGGATAAAAGTACTAAAATCCTTTTCCCACTGTAAAATCTTGAAGTTTGACATCCCACACGGCCATATTTCAATAAATAAAATGGGTAGGTACCTACGTGGATAAAAGTACCGAAATCCTTTTCCCACTGTAAAATCTTGAAGTTTGACATCCCACACGGCCATATTTCAATAAATAAAATGGGTAGGTACCTACGTGGATAAAAGTACCGAAATCCTTTTGCCACTGTAAAATCTTGAAGTTTGACATCCCACACGGCCATATTTCAATAAAAAAATGGGTAGGTACCTACGTGGATAAAAGTACCGAAATCCTTTTCCCACTGTAAAATCTTGAAGTTTGACATCCCACACGGCCATATTTCAATAAATAAAATGGGTAGGTACCTATGTGGATAAAAGTACTGAAATCCTTTTCCCACTGTAAAATCTTGAAGTTTGACATCACACACGGCCATATTTCAATAAAAAAAAATGGGTAGGTACCTACGTGGATAAAAGTACTATAAAAATATATGTATATATACATAGGTACCTATAAGGAAAACAGTTCTTAAAAAGGAACGAAACAATTAATGTTTCCTATATAGGCATTCCCTCCCTGTATTCCCAAATGAAACCTTGATGAATGAATGTACATTCTTCAATATTCTGAAGTATTATATTTTTAATTGAAATACTTCCATCAGATTTTTTTTAAAGACTCATGAAAATATTAGGTCAAAATAAATACTACTCGTTGATTGAGAAAAGTACCTACCTATGTATTTATTGTAAAACGCATACCTCACAGAATTCCATACACAACCATATAAAAATCTATGGCATACCTACAATATTGTCTATGAATTTCATAATTCCATTTTCACAATTATTTTTCTTTGTTTTTTTTTCTCATGTGTCATAATATTTAGTCTGTCATATGTGGTCTATGAAATTGAATGAAAATATGCCGAAATTATGCAATTCTAATTTACACAAATTAGGAGTTTTCATGATGTTTTAAAACCAAAATAATCTCCAAGCTTTAAGATTCAGTTTTGTTGTATTTTTTATCACTTCCATTTTGAAATTAATTCAATATGATGAAAATGTTTTGTCTACGATTTCGGCAATCAGGAAGTCAAATTTCATTCATTACCTCATTAAAATGTTGATATCTTTGTCAATAAATAAGATATTTGAAATATTTTTGGCCTGGAGTCTGTGATTATGTATAGAGTTTATTATTCAACATGCCTTTCCTAAATTAGGGATATGTACGGGCTCAAATATTTGTGCCGATTCCCACAAATACTAAGAAATAATAAAGGTCTACTATATTTTTGAAATCTGAGGCTTAAAAGCATTTCAAAATAAGTCAAAATTTTCATCTTTCCACACAAAGCATAAAGGGAACATTAAAATAGAAGAACAATACATACCTTCTCCTTTTTTGTAATTAAGATACTTTGCAAAAATATAAATCATGTCATGTCACATCAAAAAATATAACCAGAACGTAATCATTGCAAAAAAATACTGGATACTCACCTATTTTTTCTTAATTTCCTATTCAACTACATATTTTATAAAACATCATAGGAAAAGAGAAAGTTTTATTATGTTAATTCATTTATTGCATCAAAAATTCATAAAACAACTACTCGATCAACCTTCAAGATTTTCCTGGGAACGAAGAGAAGAGAATACAGTCTTTTCCGTTCAGATTCTTTGCAATGATTGTCACTTCTTCCCACGACATTCCTAAAGCCATAATGTCGTTGTCATTAATTTATTATCAATTTAATTTCTAATTTCTTAATCATGAATTTCATCATTGAAAAATGAGCATCCAGATCGCAATGCACCGTTTTGTGTTTCTGCAAAAAATATACTGTTAACTCTTTAGTAATAAAAATGTAAAGCAGGTTTAATAGATTAGATAGAAAACGTTAATTAATTCTCACCTGATGTTAAATTAAATATTGAACGTACTTTTTGACACATCGTTCATTAATCGCCATTTTGGAATGTTATAATGACACAAATAATTGCCAGACGAATAACATATTGTTTTTGGCTTTTCAATTAGCACGTGCTTAATATTTTTAAATTGGATTATTTACGCAAAAAATATTTTAAATGTGTTTATTTGCACGAAATTAAAAATATTTTAAATGTTTTTATTTGCATGAACTTAAAAAAAGTCTATTTGTGCTTATTTTTTAGAAATTAATCATAAATATTTATAGTACTTTTCATAATTAGTTTTAATATGGCAATATCTTATGGCACACAATTTTGGCGGTAAAGAACATTTTCGCACTCTTTCAAACTCACGCAAAAAACGTATTTTTTATCTCATTCACACTTTTTTTTACACTCTTTTTTGCTGTTTTTCTCGCTTCTTTAAAAGAAAGTACGGCATTTAGTGGGTTTTTATTTGAAATAGATACCTCATCTTGTAATGGTCAGGTCAATGGAACGCAAATTCCTTGAAATGGGCGAGTATAGCCCGGTCTTCGTTAGTATGGAAATTCAAAAATCATTTTTATAAGATATAAGGATTTGTATCTAGATGGTGTTGACATATGTAGGTAGGTACCTACTTATAACATTATAAGTACTCAAGAATCTTAAAATAAATAGGTATATACCTACCTATAAGTAGGTAGGTACTTTACATCAGGAGTTGATCATACCAGAGAACTCTCGCTCGACACAGCGACTCTACCAGTACCACAACACGACGAGATTGTGTGGAATGCCATTGTATGGTGAATGACCCTAGGCTGTGCGGGCGACTCTAGAGTAGATACTATCTATAACTACTATAGTTATATATACTTGTGTTCTTCTGTAATAATATTCTGTTGTACCTATGTTCATGTAGGTACTTAGTTATCTGGTTCTAGTCATGACTGTTAGAGAGCCTGCAACAAACTATGTTAATTATTGAGTCTTGGTGGATAGAATGCGTATCTATCTATAGGAAATAAACCTTCGAAAAAAGAAATTATCGACTTCCACACGTCAAAAACAAGACGAAATTTTCGAAAATTTTGATTTAATTGATAACTCATAAAATCAACTAGGTACACTCTTATCAATTCCACAAACAAATAACTATAAGAAATAAACGGTTTCCTTTATATTATACTTTTATAAAATTTTAAGTTAATGAAAAAAAATAATGTAAGTAGGTATCTATTTTCAATTCCACAAATATATTATTTCAAATTGTTTAACTATTGAACGGAACAAAGACAACAAATAATAATATCTCTAACAGTGCGATTGTTATACGGTATATTTCACTTTTTGTAGTGTTTTTAAAGCATAATATAAATATAGCAAAATGACTAAAATGGCGATTTCTCGAATATAAGACAATATTTCGAATTGTCGAATTGGACAGTCGTTATGGAGAAATTAATATCTACTCAAATGCGAAAACTGAGTTTAACATTATGAAGAATTTTAGAAAAGTACCTATAGGTAGATCAGCACCTGATGAAGCGAACTCGGAGTCCGCGAAATCAGTCGTGCGTTAGTCTTACTCAACAGTAACACAAAACAAAAATAATAAATATTTATTTTATTTTATTTTATTTGATAATTTTAGAAAATATTATATACATAACAAAAATACGTACCTATGCAAAAGTTCACGTGTTCATAGTGTTACACTCAGTTTAGAGAAAATCTAAAGTCAACTAGGTAGGTACATAGTTTATAAAACAAAACAAAAATGGCGCAGGAGGTCCGTTATAACATAATAATAATTTACCTGAAACATCATATAGATAGAATGATAGGTAGGTATCTATCTCCTCGGAAGATTTTCAAATCGGTACAACTACATAAAAAGGTACGAAACGTGCAGGGTGTATATAAGTGTGCTGAGTTAATAATTCCTCTATCCTTTTTGTGTGTTTGCTTACGTTTTTTTATTTCGCATTACATTATCACGTTTAGTAGTAGTATGTAATATTATAATATATTTTTTATATTTATATATTGTTTTCTCGGCCGGACGCTAAATAACCTTCACGAATATAAGAAACTTGAACATTGAATGTAATATGTATTATACACGTATATTGTGGCTTTAAGCCATTGGTTAGATGAGATTATACACCTTTGTACAAAACTCCTATCTTCTTTCGATATAGTTCCAATTTCAAATTCAAATTTCAGTAGTTAAAAGAATGTATTAGTATAATATAATTATGACGTCGTTGCCCTGTTGATTCCAGCCGTGGCATTGCTTACATAAATATGCATTATACAAACCCAAAAGCCGTGATTAACTTGAGTTTTTTTATGATTTAGAATAATAAGAATATGGTAAATGATTGCAAACAATCGAAGTATTTTAATTTTCAAGCAAATCTGTGCAAGTGAGTCGATCTAGTAAACGATCAAAACAACCTCACAAAAATTTGTATGACATTGTAACTGTCAAGTTAGTTTGTCAAGCGCATCGACAGAGGGCATGAATTTCACTTAAGAAGCGTGTTGACGTGGACAGAATCACTTACAAATCTATAACATTTAGCCGGCTACCCAAACTGTGTGGAATAATTCCACCTCAAAATATTTTCAACTGGAACACCTAGTTTTTTTAAATGTTGTATATCATTTAAATTAGCCTGTGACAAATTACGTATTGTTAAACATCTCTAGCGCTTTTAGTTATGTATATACAACAATTTATTATTTTATAATAGATACCTATGTATTATACATATATATCTACAGGTTACAGGTACAAAATGCTGTTTATAAAATTAATTAAATAAATTATATAGGATTCGATTGTTGACAGTTGAACATCGTAGAAAAACAAATGTTCAACATGTTTTGAACTTCGAACGGAGAAAAACAAGTCATCTTCCCGCCAAAAATACTAAATGTTTTTTGATCATAGTTTTTCTTACATAATGAATAGTACATCTACGTAAGTACAAATTATACAGCTTAAGATTTAAGTATTTTTTTTACATTAAATTTCTGATCACGTCTACTAAGAGATAAATATTTGACATCTGTAATCCCAAAATACAGCGATTATTTTTCCCTCAGTACATTCATTTATGAATTAATATGTTATTAAAAAAATTAAGTGCTAAAGCAACATCACTTGTTTTAGAGGCAAAATGAAAATCGACCTTTCCACCGGAGACAGTCGAGGGATGGCAAAACGGTACCAAAGAAACATTATACTGTACCTACTGTACCCTCACGCCGTGTCCCAAGACTCCCAAGTAATGTAGCATAAGAGAACAGAACAACATATAGATGTGTATTTACATAGGTACTGCTTTCGCTTCTTCTACCATTTATACAATTTCTCAAACACGCACGTCTATTTCTTTTACTTAACACACAGCCGTCCTCGAGAATTTGATCAAGCCACGTGGTTCTTTGACATCCGCACTTCCTCACGCCCCTTCTTTTAGACAAATATTATTATATTCTCTTTGTCATCCTTTCCTCATTCATTCGTTCCACTTATCCTACCCATCGTAGCTTATGTACACGCATTCTGTCCACAACACTCCTCTTGCACCCGCTCATTTTTCTAATATCCTCATTCTTACTTTATCTCGCAAATTTTTACTAACCACACTTCTCAGCGATCGCATCTCCACTGCTTTTGTTCCACTTTCCAGTGTGACCAGATTTTATTTTCAAAAACTACTAAATGGGGAAGTCAAAAACTACTAAATTCTTAAAATGGTATAGGAATTTGAAGTATTTCAAAAACTCCTCGGTTTTCTTAAACAATATTTTATCACAGTACCTTTTTCCTACAACCTACCGGGTATTTGTACCGACTGTTGTTACTTTTCGGATACTTTGTTACTCGCTTATATTTCTACCCCCCCGTCGCCAAATTTTCAAAATGGTATAGGAATTTGAAGTATTTCAAAAACTCCTCGGTTTTCTTAAACAATATTTTCTTGCAGTACCTTTTTCTAAAATGTACCGGGTATTTGTACCGACGATGGTCAAAATCGGATACTTTTCTTTTCACGAAAATTTCTACCCCCCCGTCGCCGAATTTTCAAAATGGTAAAGGAATTTGAAGTATTTCAAAAACTCCTCGGTTTTCTTAAACAATATTTTCTCGCAGTACCTTTTTCTACTATGTACCCGGTATTTGTACCGACAATTATTTTTCGGGTACTTCTTTTCCCAAGTACCCGATACTTTATCTACCAATTACCGACTAAATACAAAAACTACCAAAAACTACTAAAAAACTACCAAAAACTACTAAAAACTACCAAAGAAATAAAAACTACTAAACATTCTTGCCAAAGCCTCAAAAACTACCAAAAAAGTAGGAAACTACCAAATCTGGTCACACTGCCACTTTCGTCTTTTTATCATTCAATATTATCATGTCATGATCTTAATGTTTATGACTAGCTGTTACTTGAGACTTAAGTGTAGGTATTATAGACAGTATAGACCTGTACTTGTTTGTTTTGTATGTATTACTATTTGACTAATAACTATGGAATGTGACTTTAAAGTAATTTATGTATGTACTAAGCGTATTATTATAACCTATGATCGACGTTTACATAGCTTAGGACGTTCATAATGTCATGTCCGAATGTGTCATTACTAGCGAAGCAATAGAGACACTAATACCTTCCTTAAAAACTACTCTCGACCATTGAGCATACGTGTTTTGTGCGAGGCATTTTTTCAAACTCATTTAAATAGCTCTGTATTCTATAAGTTATCCAATTGTATTTAGCGAGTTAAGTGTCTATTCCCAAAAACGTACAATCGTTCTTGATCAAAGATATACTTCTCGATAGCATATTATGCTTTTTTACCCACCGAATAGAAAAACTAGCATAATCCAAAATTTTCCTGTTGGCAAGACTATAAAATTGTTAAATGAGGTGAATGTTCAATGTCGATATTTCCAACATAACTTACAATGACATTATCACCATGATAGACTCTCCATGTGTCTTTTGTTTGTGTTTTTGTGTCTCTCTTCTGCTTTTAAAATTTTGTTTTCTTCTGTTTTGAAAAACTTCATCCCATTTGAACCGATCACAAGTCTTTATTTTAAAATTTTCAATAACGCAGATTACACATAAATTAGTTAGAAATTTCAAGGCATATCTGAACAAACTGTCGTTTGCATGTAAACTGACTTCGTTCCACACTGTTGAGATACAAAAACTCTTCAATCCTAAATTAACTTGTATATTTTTTATTAAATATACTTGGTTTATTAATTAAGCAATCGATTATTTATTTATTTATTAAACTATAAACGGCTATTGCCTTTTTAAAATACAAAATAAAATCCTAACTAATACCTACAATTTACATCAAAACATATCATTACTCCACCCTCCATACAATTTAACATATTATATACAAGAAGAAAACAGTTCAAAAATCACAGCAAAATTAAAATATATAACAAACTTTAGAAATTAATGTTAAATATTACAAATTATCACAATGATATAAATAAATATTATCATAGAAACAGCATTTTCATATATATGTGCTGTTTTCTTAGTTTAAATGTTCTTGGATCGATGAGTATTCGCAGGCACATCCCTTATGTATCAATTCTAAATTTATTGGCAAAATATAATAGATTTTTTACCTTGTTCCTAAATACCTACTGTTGCATATATTTGGAATAAAAACTCTCTTCATACACAGAGTTCTGTTTTTGTTTTCAATACTCGAGAATTATTCCGTGAGCATAATAATAATATCCTTGTTTTAAGTTAGTATACATTAATGTGTGTAACGCAGTAAAAGGTAAATTCTACATTTTATTACCAAGCTTAACGTATTTCTATTACTAATGGCTGCATAGTTATGATGAAATAACCTTACTTGTACCTTACGTATACTTAATTTATACCTAATTGAATACAACTATAAATTAATACCTAGATTTTATTAACTTACATAGGTTTTACACATAACATTAACACATTATTTAATATTATAAGATATAAAGGACATGCAGCTCATTCTGAGTATTGAGTTCGTCGGTAGCCTGGAGGTAGAGTCTCGGCCTCGTGAACAAGGGGTCCGTGGTTCGATACCAGGTGCCGGCAAACTCCCCTTTCACGAGACAAGCTTTTAGTAGCTTACTATGAAAGGTGTATGAGGTTGTATTTGGGTTTACAACAAAAAACCCAGATATATCTTTTATTAAAAAAAAAAAAAAAACGCTGTAAGAGAAGTATATGGAATTAAAGCTAGAGTCTTTAAGTTACTACTACTATACCATCACGGCATATCCCACGAGTGGGGTAGCCAGCAGACCAGCTGCATATAAAACATGCAAGCTGTCTTCTCCGTGCCAATATAAAATCAAGACATTCAGGATGGGTGGCAAACCTCATCGCCGAATTAAAGATGTAAAATGTCTTATTTTTCAAACACCTGCCTTTTACAGGACACTCGAAAGCTTATGGAGAAGAGTGGGAGACCAATTCTTTACCGGGTGCTCCACGGGATAAAAGTTTAATGTAATCTAACGATCTTTAAGTTTAATGTAATTATTATTATTGAAAATATATCATACTCCACTGGCACTAATTACAGCCTTTAGCCAATGCGATCACAGAGAAAACAACACATTCACAACAATGTTTGTACCTTACTCAAAAATGTAGTTATTGCCCGAGTGTCTAATGACTAGATCACATAAATCAAATCCTCAAAGATTGAGACTCCTGAGTACATTTCTATTGTTTAACACACCACCGTCCTTGAGACTTTGATTCACGTGATCAAGCCACGTGGTTCTCGGACGCCCGTGCTTACTCACACCCCGTCTTTTTTATTAAAATAAATATTAGGTAATTGTTTTTAGAACACTAATAATTAGGTTAAGAAAAAGTTACATACATACATATTATGTTGTCTATTGTCCAGCAATTAGGTTTCACAACTGTTAAGCTGGCAGTGGTATATTTTATTCAAATAAAATAAAAAAAATTACCATCACGCCGCTTCCCTCTCGGGGTACGCAGAAAGGATCGAGCGCCACTTCCTTCTATCTTTGCCTACATTTTTCGCTTCCGTCATTGTCGTACAATTCCTCATTTATGCTCTCTTGTTCAATACGCTCAACACGTGACTGTCCTGTTAGATTTGATTTTAATGATCTTGCCATTTGATCCTCGAGCGTCCACGTCTCCGAGCACCATTCCTCTCAGCCAAATATATCTTCTTAGTCATTCTGTCCTCATTCATTCTTTCCACGTGCCCAAACCATCGTAACTTATTTACATTCATCCTTGTCATTACACCAACCTCCATTCCACATTTCTCTCGTATAGCACTGTTTAGTTGATCTCTATGTTTAGTTGTATTGATTTTGTAGTGGTTAAACTTGATATTGTTGGAAATAAAAAAATACATAATCTAACAAGTACGTATTATTTTATCTTAGTAACAGTAAAGTACCGACTGGTAAAAATGTTTTTCATTGATAACGTATGTTGACATTTTCAATTTCCTATATTATAAGAATGTTTTCATTTTCATTCATTGTTTTTATAACAATTATTATTGATTCTAGATATAACATCAATATATTAAAGCCTCTATAGTTATCTATAGCTATTGCCGAGTAGGAACAAATTATTATTTATAACTATTTCAATAATTAATGTCGTTCTAGGTAAATTAGTGTTTTCTTTTAAACATCCTTGAGTTCTAAGAATCAATGTATTAACATTATAAGAACAACAATAAATTATTCATAATTTTGAATCTATATGACATATTATTATCTAAAAGTTTTCCTTATCCGTGCAAGGAAACAAAATTGTGGAAATTGTGTAATAATAAAAATTTGGATCATGCCGTTTTTGTGAAACGAATAAGCCGTTTAATGATCCGTGACATCTCCTGAACTGAAGTAGAGTTTTTAAAAGGTATTGATTTTCGTTCATGGTCATTGGCAATCTGTTCCAAGCAGCTGGCTTGGTGACACAGTTTCCTGCGCTGTTGAGATGGATGCTTCATGGTGCTGAATAAATCACCCGACATAACTACATGCCTACATTAGATTCTACGAGATAGTATTGGAAACTGAGCGCAGTCGCCTCCGAGTTTCATGGTGCCGCTTAAAGCCTTGTGGACTGCGAGACACAATTTGAATTCCATTCACTCGGGGAATCTCAGCCAATGTAAATTTCTTAGTAGTTCTCCAATAGGGCAGTTATCAAAATTGTTCAAACAGAATTGAAACTCTACCCTAATTGTCGAGTCACTATTTTCCACGACATAGTGACGTTTTTATGTCATAAAAACGGTGTAACTATAGTGCATCAATCTAGTCACCTTTTCCCACGACTTTCACGACACTCTGATGTCGTTGTACATCGAAACTGTGTCTTGTGAAAGAAAGACGTCGTCCAGACTACGGAGTCCTAAATATCAAAACAATATTTTAATACTTCAATAAAATACTTTTCGTATTATTCAATATAGTTTGCCCTTGAAGTTGTGTGACGTAAATATGCAGTATATTTTTAACAATGACATTATATTCGTCGATGCAGTTCAAATGCAAAAACATTAATTTTATATTATTTTTATTTAGGGTACGGATTGAACTGCAGACTAACAAAAAATATATGCCAAATTCCAAACACAAAATAAATATAATGCACTTTTATGATTGATATATTAGCAGTTGTGTGCATACTTGCTTATGCACTCAAACATTTTTATTAACCAATCAATGAATATGGTTGTCGATTAATTTTCTTCCAAAACATCGATTTCGATCCAAATTTTAACTATTTATTTATTTTCCAGAAGTATAAAGACAACAAAAAAAACTTTACTACTACTAAAAATTACAAAATCAACATTACTTATATCTAGTGATGTGAGAAGAGAAAATTCTCCAAAGAAATTTCTCGAGAACGAGAAATTTCTCCGAGAATTTCTCCTCTGATGAAAGAGAAATTTCTCTCCATAATTTTTCTTAGTGGTATTATGACCTTTCGCCCAGTACACTTAGCAGCCAAACTGATTGATCCAGAAATTTGTGTGGCTGATTAAGGCCCAAATCAGAGGTTATTAACACTTTTTTCCATGTACGTACCTACAATTTTTTTTAACTCAAATATGGGCATGTGGGGTGTCAAACATCAAGATTTTTCATCAGTTGTTAGCATTTTTTTCTATGTAGGTACCTAATTTTTTTTTTTGTTTCCATAATTAATTGTAGTCAAATTGGTGATAAATTATCTCAACATTTGTACATTGTTATTGATTGATTGAATAAAGTATTTATTATTATTATTATACTGTTCAATAAAAAATAAAAAAAAATCTCCGAAAATTCTCTACTTCGAGAAATTTACCGAGAAATTTCTTGAGAATTCCACAACACTACTTATATCTAAATACACAATATATTATAGAAAATAGAACTTACATACTATCTCGCTAGACTTAGTCCCGTTTGAGACAAATAAATTACGTTTTTACTTTTAAAGAGCACTTATTAATACAATTAGAAGTACGGTTTTTAGTTTTCATCATCATCATCTATCTCGGGAGCACAGAGCAGAAACCAGCCTCCTCCGTTCGGAACGACTCTGTGCCAATTACGTCACATCTTACCACAAAATTCCAAGCGCTCTGATGTCATTGTTACAGGAACAGTGTATTGTGAAAGAGATACGCCCGGGTCGTCGGAACCCATGCGGACGGAAGAACAGTGTTCTTTTTATGCCAACTATCATTAGGTGTTCCCAGAACATAACCAAGCCAGGCCAAGACTATCGTCTCTCCTATATCACGGAGATTACAGATCTCTGCTTTTTAGTTTTACTAGCACATTACTATTGATGATAAAATAATATTCAATACATTGCAATATGAAGAATCATAAATTGCCTAATCTTAGTTTAAGGTTTTTGATGTATATTGCGGAAATAAATAGTCCCTCTGTATAATATGATAATGCAGTAGTCCAGACGAGAGATGACGAAGGCGTCACCCAAACTCTTTACTGCATCTACAGAAAAATTATATGATGATACACAGGAGTGCTGTTGCTTTGCATGGAATCAATCAAGAAGCTGTTCTATAGGAGGCACAAAAACTTATAGAAAACAATTCGAGATGTATTGTCATTAAGTTACTCCATGGGATAAAAATATATATACATCGATGTATTCCATAAAATTTTATGAAATTTCCAATCGATGTATTTGATTGCTTGTTTTCATTCCTATGGAATAAAGGAGAACAATGCTTCGATTGTTTCTGAACTGTATACACGTATAAACCAAATTATTGCACGTTATCAGTGTCAATGTTTACACTGTGTTTTCAACATACCAACACAGTTTACTATTATGATGGAAAAACAGAAAAAAAATAGCTTCCAAAGGAAATAAAGTATGCAATTTTATGGATATACTATATCATATCAATACGGCATATCTGTAGCCAGCGGGATTAACTGCGCGTAGGTAATAAACAGATTGTTCTCTCTGTGCCAAATTCAGGATGGGTAGCATATGCCTCATATGAGTACCTACATATGTACACCTTTCTGCCTATCTATACCCTCATGCCATGTGTCAGGTGGGGTAGGCAGAGAGAACGGAACGTCATGTTGAGCAATTCTTACATGCTTTTTTTACATTCATCAAGTTTCTCTGCTTCAAGATTATATAATTCATTGCCAAACCACATTAAGGAAGCTAATAGCGTTAGACTTTTTAATAACAAACTGAGAAAGCAACTGATTGAAGAGAGGGAGTAATTGTGATTGTGTTTGTCATTTTGATACCTATAGTTTAGAATAAATATTTGTTTGTCTTGCATCCCCTTATACCATCAGCAATACTATTGCTGTTTGGGGATTTCAAAATTTTTATTGGTTTTTGGCGTTCCGTTGTCTCTGCCTACCCCACTTGGGATACGGCGTGAGAGAGTAGATAGATAGATTTATATGTATGTGTTCAATTATTCAGAATGTATATATTGACTTTTAATAAAATATTCAGGCCGATTTTTTTTATTTAACGCAGGACATTCCTTGAGGGATTGGATGTTTTGGACGATGGTTTGGATATGTTGAACGAAAGCACGATGAAAGGATGACAAAGAGGATGTATTTACCTGATAGAGGGGGTGTTAGGAAGCGCGGACTTTCAAGGACTGCAACGTGTTGAGTAAAAAAATTGGCGTGCATGTATGAGAACTTGGATAGATGTAGAGGAAGCGAAAGAAGTATGTAAGGATAGATTTATATGGCGTTCCGTTCTCTATGCCTACCACCCCTGGAACATGGCTTGAGGGTATGGTATAGTATATTAGTACGCATTCCTTGATAATTTGATTCACGTGATTGAGCCATACGTAGTTTTCAAATTTTTGATTGGTTTAATGCATGTAAATGGTCGGGAATATGAACCTAAGGGTGAATACATAATATTCTTTTAAAT
Source organism: Athripsodes cinereus (assembly GCA_947579605.1). Lineage (NCBI taxonomy): Eukaryota > Metazoa > Arthropoda > Insecta > Trichoptera > Leptoceridae > Athripsodes > Athripsodes cinereus. Next base: position 3,105,175 of record OX388329.1, read on the forward strand.
TTCAATCACTGCGTCGTCGATACAATGCTTGTTTATTTCTCCCATTGGGTCGTGCAAGCGATAAAGCAGTGCACGTTTGGCGCCATTTGAAGTCGTGAGATGTAGAGATTCGTTTCAGAGTCACGAAATTATTTCTCAATACTCTATACTGCGAACATAATATACAATACTGTTATTTACTTACTTTCTTCGATTACTTATATTTGTAACATCACGCCGAACTCCTTGCTGGATAAACAGAAAAATATCCATAAAGAAAATTCGTGTAGAGGTGGTTCTTTATTAAATTCTAGCGAACTTTAATCAACCCATAAAATAAACGAGAAAATAATTTAAGCCTAGATTATGTATATATTATGTTAGTACCTTTTATCTTCTTCTTTACGTATCTTGTCGGGTTCCGCCGTCGTTGACAATCACCTGGGAGAAATCTTTCTGTTCTGGGCAGCACGAAATAGCTTCTCCACAACTCTCATCCCGGTCCACTCTCGAATGTTCTGAAGCCAGGAATGCCGCTTTCCTCCAACCCCTCTACGGCCCTCAATTTTCCCTTCCATGACCAGTTGTTATTATACCATATTTTTCTCCTCTCATTGTGTGACCAAAATATGAAGTTTTACGGAGCTTGATTGTTGTGAACAATTCTCTACCTAAATTACATTAACACAATTAGTACATACCTTTAAAGAAATAAAATATAATCAACTCCTTTCTTTTTGTAAGCTAGATTCGAACTTTTTCTTATCAAATCCTGTCAATTCTTTTACAAAAACTTCCTCCACCTCTCTACATGCATATATCTTCTTCATTTTAATGTTAGCTAGAGGTCAAAGAAAATTAACATACATGTTTATTCTTTATCCTTGTAAGGTTTTATGGGGTGGCCGGTCGGATCTCTACCCAAAAAGACTTCTTCAAAATCTAAGACTCTTCTGTCTAGCCAAAGTCTAATAGCCAAAGTCTATACTATACTATACCCTCACGCCGTGTCCCAAGTGAGGTAGGCAGAGAGAACGGAACGCCAAACAGATCTATCTTTACACACTTCCTTCGCTTCCTCAACATTCATACAGTTTCTCATACACGCACGTCGGTTCCTCTTACTCAACACGCGGCCGTCCTTGAGAATTTGATCCACGTGATCAAGCCACGTGGTTCTCGGACGCCCGCGTTTCCTCACACCCTTTCTTTCAGACAAGTATATCCTCTTTGTCATTCTTACCTCGTTCATTCGTTCAACATGCCCAAACCACCGTAGTTTATTCACGCGCATTCTGTCCATTCTTGTAAATTTATCAATTTTACACATGAAAATATTATATATCTACCTTAGGCTTAAAAAAGACAACATCATCTTATTCGGTAGTGCCCCGGACAGGACTTGAACCCACAATCCATCCTTTTCGCGAGGTGTGCTTTATCTAATATTATAAATTTGCTCCATCAAGCTACCGTCTAGTACCTAAACCTCATGATATATAAATACACAAAGAGATTATTATCATCAAAATATTATTTTGAACATCTTCTTGTTGTTTATTTCTTTTTGGTTTCTCAGGTATGTCGAATCATTGTGCTTTAATTACAATATCAGAATTAGTACATAACGATTATATAATTTAGTTTTGTATTGGATATACAAAAGTATAACCAAAATACAAATTGTCTATCTATATATAATAACATTTTATAATTGTTCTTGTTGTAATAATTCTAAGGTCCCTATTAATATTACTTCCCAGCTTGGGGTCTCGGTTGAAAAGGTGGGATTTTTACTATACTATACTATACTATACTATACCCTCACGCCGTGTCCCAGGTGGGGTAGGCAGAGAGAACGGAACGCCATGTCGCTCTATCCTTACATACTTCTTTCGCTTCCTCTACATTCATCCAGTTTCTCATACATGCACGCCGATTCCTCTTACTTAACACGCGACCGTCCTTGAGAATTTGATCCACGTGGTTAAGCCACGTGGTTCTCGGACGCCCGCGCTTCCTCACACCCTCTCTTTCAGATAAATACACCCTCTTCGTCAATCTTACACCATCCATTCGTTCCACATGACCAAACCATCTCAATTTATTTACACGCATTCTATCAACAACACTCCTCTTGCATCCACTCATTCTTCTAATATCCTCATTTCTTACTCTTTTTAATAGTAGATATTTATATTACTACGCGATCAATTGTTACATGTTTTATGACGCGCGAGATTCCTCAACGTTATTCTCTTCTAACAACTTACTTTCTTAATATTTGAGTAAAAACATAGAAAAATCAAATTAATAACAATTGGTAAAAAAAATGTTAAACTGTAAAATTTATGAGCTTAGTGGTTTGTAACAGGAATTGGAGAACGTATCATGGGTAAAGTGCACTTAAACCGGCCTAAGCCGATTCGTAAGCATCGGACACCTTTCCTGTTTTCTACAGGGCGAGTTTGCAGTCTTTTAGTTGTACGGATGAAGCGTCCGTTGACTAATATTCTTAACTTAAGAAAAAATCTTCCACTTTCCCCTGGATGTTTCAAGAGCAGAACTCCTATATCATCCAGACTCAAAGAAACAATTTTTTTATTCAAAGAAGGGCTCAGGGTTTATGAAAAATCTATAGAATAAGCTGTTAATTAATTATTAATTAAGGTACCTACTAGAATAAAAATTAAACTCAATGCATGATACTATCTTAAACCAATCAGCCAATTTACAAAAATATTAAATAGTCGATTTTAAATACTAATCAAATTCAAATTCAAATTCAAATATTTTTATTGAGATAATAATAAACACATACATCAAATAATAATTATAGGTAGTAGTGTAACTAATCAAATTCAAATTCAAATTCAAATATTTTTATTGAGATAATAATAAACACATACATCAAATAATAATTATAGGTAGTAGTGTTAGTTTCAAATAGTTATATTATTATTATTATTTGGATGATTTGTAAAACGCCGTTTTGTGAAAAAAAAATCCACCTCAAGGGCGCATTATGTCGATGTATTCGTTTGTTTAGTTGCCTCTTTAATTTGAATCTATATGGATGTAGAAGAGTTAGTTAACGTGTTTGTGTTTAGTTGCCTCTTTAATTTGAATCTCTATGGATGTAGAAGAGTTAGTTATACTGTATAATAACGTGTTTGTATTTGTAGTATGTATTAAGTATGACCAGTCATCCCTTTAAATTGAGTAGATGTTACAACAATGAAATCATAAGACCCCTTGTTGTACTGAAGATTGTACACAGGGATGTGGAACGAATAATGAAGAAACGTTTAAAAACAATCTCAATAGATACGTTCGTATTATCTTTATCGCCACGGTATCTTCCAATGAACTCAATGCATATAACAAACATCCAAGATCGTTCTCAACGTCCCATTCTTCAAACGAATTTACAGATGACACTCATTCTCGCTGAGTGGAATAATTCTATGCCGTGAAGGTGAAGTGATCCAAGCCACACTTTTTTGAAAAATGAGTTAAGTATGCAGTTTTGTTCAGTAAACCACGGAACATTGTGGTGAAGAGAAATAAGTGATTTGATATTCCTAAAGGGCATTTTTGGAAGATTATGAAGAGATGTTAAGTGTTTTTACATCATTTCAAGTGTGTGTTAGAGCATTTCACTAACGAATATAGGAACAAATGGTTCAATTAAATTATAGAAGTGAAAAGATCCAAGCCGCATAGCGCCTAACTTTCCAACAACTTTTTTACAGGTGGATCTTTCTCAGCTACAGTGGTGAAATAACCCAAGTGATAAATTCGTGTTTACTTCTAAAATATAAAAAATTCTTTAATATTTTGTTATTTATATTAGTGGAATATGTGATCAGGAATATTGTGTAAAAATTTTAGCGAAATCCATGCAAAAATAACTTAGTTATTGTCAGATTAGTACTTTTGGATGTGACAGCGTAACTTCAACACCCTTTTTCTCGAAATGTCTGTCTTGTGGGTTAGATCACTTCACATCCACGGCAACGAGATGTCAATGTCTCATTGAATCATTCATACCAACACGACAATTTCCACACGTGGGACAGCAAATGAACCAACAAAGATGCGTGTTTTTCTCTTAGTTTTAATAAAAATAAGCCATTCAGGATAGGTGCTTCGTCGCTTAATTGTAGATATTTGTGTCGGTGGATATCAAAATCGGCTAAATCCAAGTAAGGTAAAAATCGACTTTTTGTGCCTATACTATGAAGATGTTAATACTACGTTGGATGAAGATATCTGAAGTGACAAAATCCAACGTTTTACTATAGTAATTTAAGTTTAGTATTCACCTTTATATTAATCTAAGTAACATCCATTATCATGCTGTTTTTCATAATTAGCTTAATCCAAAATGGCCAATCACAGCAGTTTATATTATTTTGAAAAATGGCCGACAGTTTGCATTTGAAAGTGACAAATTACTTCAAAATTGGTAAAGTACACCTGCAAATTTCGTCAAAATTGGTAAAATCCATCTGATTATATCAAATTCGGTTAAATCCAAAATAAATTCTTATTTTATGTGAATTGTATTGAGAATATTATTATTTTGATAAATGAAATACGTTATAACTTATATTTAAAATCTAAATCAAGTCTTCTTATTAAATTAATTCGATTGAAATTAATTGTAACAAAAAAAATGTCATTTGTGGAAAAACGTTTAGTTGGGATTTAACCATTTTTGATGTTAACCGACTCATTTATTGTCTTATACGTGAAGTTTTTATGTATTTTAATCTTTTTTAACTTTTGTAATGTTTTTGTTGTACTCGTACGGGTGCTTTGTACTTAGTGAGGCAGCAACAGTGACACATTATAAATAATTTAGCGCATTATTTGACAATTATATATAATTAATTATAAACAAAACACTTCTTTAGTATAGTGACTATTGGTCGCGAGTCGGCTCTCATTATCAGGCTAGCGTAAAGACTCGCGACCAATAGAGTCACAGTGGAAGTATTAAAGAAGTATTTTATTTGTAATCAATTTGACATGAACTTCCACCAAGAACCGTCGGTCGAAAATATCAACTTAATTAATGCATAAGAAATGTTTTTACGAGGGAAGATACTATACTATACTATACCCTCACGCCGTGTCCCAAGCGGGGTAGGCAGAGAGAACGGAACGCCAAACAGATCTATCTCTACACACTTCCTTCGCTTCCTAATTAAAATAAAATTGATAAGAACATTTACATCAAATGCATCACTAAATTAATTAATTTGCTGTGGTCCATACATGTTTTCCTAAGGAATGTTCGCCACTGAGTTATTAAATGTACCTATACCTCTGTCTATCTTTCAATATTAATAATAATAATATGTTGTATTCTTATCGATTCTGAGAACGGGCAGCTAAGTAATAATTAAAAATAGTAAAGAAAACATATTTAATAGGTATATTATAATACCTATTGATCTTCTCTCCTACTCATTTCTGTTAGTTTTCGAGTGTCCAGTAGTAGGCATATGTTGAAATTATTTATTTTTCCGAATATTTCAAGAGCCCAAGAGCTCTTATTTCTCCATTTGAGTTAATTAATGATAAGTGGCATTCTCTCAAGTCAGTCAGTAACACTAAACCAGTATCGACATCTCTGATCCAATTACTTTAGTGAGCGGTTGACCCGACTGACGTAGCAGATCCCACCTTGAGACCCACACATCCACGAATAGCCTAAAATGTGCAACATTCGTTGCATTCAAAAATACTTCCCCAAACCAGATGGGTCGAGGAGTGTCGACAGCAAAAGGCATATATTCATAAAACATTACGTTTGAGATATTTGGGAGGTCTCATGCACAAAAAATACATGGATCGATCCCAAGTGTCGGCAAACACTCATTTCACGACACAAGCTTTAAGCTTGCTGTGAAAAGTGTATAAGGTTATAATTGGATTTATAACAAAAACCCGGATATATCTTTAATTAAAAAAAAACATCTTCACAGCGATGAGATATGCCGTCCATCCGAAATGTCTTAATTTATATTTGTACGAAGCAGATGAATTGTATTTCTGTTACATACGTTTCATTCGCTTGTTTCCCCGCTTGCGAGTAGTGGGAATGAATGAGCATATTGAAAAAAATTGCGTACTGCTGCTGTCAAAGATAAAAGTATATCGTGACAGTTTATCTATTTCTAAGATAAGATTTTTATTCCTTATGAAAATTATTTTATCATCTGACACAAAGGATTCTTTCAAGTATCTTCGATAAAAGATTCTTTCATAGTTTTCCGCTTATGTACGTAATGATATAATTGAAGAATAAAATAAGTACAATATTTCCGATTTACAATATCAATGTTTTGCCAGCTGCATAGCGTTATAACATTTTGTACACTTTTTTATTCTTCTTTATTATTCTCTGAAGGTTTTCCCGCTCAATTTCTGCTCCCAGCATAATAGTAGTGTTTCTTTTTATATCTCTATCGTCAATTACATTCATGGACAATTAATACATAATATTCCATTAATATATATGCCAACAAATCGATAAGGCTAATTTTGTGAGAGCTGAAAGTTTACAGTGGATCCGGCTGTGCAACGCCCATTCTGCTACGCCATCTCAGTCGAATAAATAGGCCAATTCGAGACAGGCACAGTCTATAATAATATCTAACACTATCATTTATGACGTGGTAGGATCGGAGATGACAACACTGGCATAGTGGTATTAAACTAGAGAGAATTAAAATATTAATAAATCGTCACCTAAACGGATAAATAGGAGTCCTTGGACTCCTGCAATTATCGAGAAATAAAGTTATTTCAACATTTATCATTTATGACCATGGTGCACTGTATATTTTGTATGAGGCTGAAACGTAGACGTTGTAAGCTAGTGAAAAGCAAAGATCAATGCATTAGAGATGTGATGCTGGAGAAGATTTCTCCGAGTGCATTGAACTGAACATAGGACCGATGAGTTCATCCCCAGGGAGCTAACCTTGAAAGATACCCTAATAACTGAGACTGTGGAAGATAGGCGTAGAGGGGGTCCAGTATCAGCAAGATGGAGCGACCAAATAAAGGAGGCCACACAAAACTCACTGCATGAGGAGTTTTGTGTGGCCTCACACACGGAGGATCGCTTAAGGTGGAGACAGATGGTCTATAGAACAAGGCATGATAGTCAGAATCTTTAGAATTGAGGAACTGACAGTTTTTGTAGATATGTATGTTCATATTGTTCATGTCATTACGGTATATCTTACAAGTAGGGTAGTCAGCAATATACATACAATTTGTCCTCTTCGCGTCAATAAATTAAATAATTTACTGAACATAAATATAATTCTTGAATCATATTAAATATTACCTGATATATCTATGTGGATATTTTTAACTACCTATAAGTAATGTAAGTTTCTAAACTATTGAATAAATAATAAAATTGATAAAGACCAAATCTATCAACCAGGTAGGAATACATACAAAACATTTAAAATAAATATTGACGTTTTCAACGGACTTATCAAACGTATGTTAGTACGCAGTATCAACAGCTTAGACGACTGTGAATTTATATTTATAGTTGCTTAGATATGAATACTGTGTATATGTACAATTTACGATATTTATACATTGTGGAGTCCCCGGCAAAGAGTCTGCCACACTTTTCTGTAAGCTTTCGAGTCTCCTGTAAAAAGTAGATCTATTCCTTACCGAGACGCCACGGGGTTCTATATAAATATTTGATTATTTATCAATATTCTTAATATTTTCACTCACGCAGGTCACTGGGTCTGGTGTAGTCCATTGAACTCACCCCGACCTCCACCCGGATATCTCAGGAGATGTGAACTCCTATTTATTCCCATATTCAAACCAAATTCGTCCTCCGGGGGCAATTAGGCAGGCCTGAAGGGCCAAGGAATCTTTTAAGCTACACTCTCTCTTCAATGCGTATTTTGAAAGTATTTTTATTTAAATAAATATAAAATAATAACAATTTAGTAAAAATACACAAAACGTAACAAGAAGAAAATGGCGTAGTCTAGTAATACGACCTATTTCACGTTGGCCATGGTAGGGAAAGGCATTGCAAGTCGAATTACTTTAATAAAGTACCTGTAAAACTAAATAATCAATTTTAATTTGATGATTAATATGAAGTTTTTCAAAATAAATGCTAATAAGATACAAAACATTCATATCTTAGTTTTGGACTAGCTCGATCTATGTGGTTCTTCCATAATTATAATATAATTTGTTATTTATATTTATAAAACAATATTTCTTTTGTATAATAATAACAACCCTAATCGCGGAATGCTTAAGTAGTATTTAAGTCAAATCAAATGGTGATAAAAAGATTCGAGTACCAAAGCAATTCACCTTTGTAGGTAAGTACGCACTGTGTCCACGATGCTATATTATGAGTACAAGTAAATAAATATTGTTTATGAAAAATACGACGCACTTCGAGGTAGTAATATTTCCCACACAATATTTAAGTGTTATTTGTACGTTCTGTGTAGGTATTTGTGAGGCATTACCCATGTTGTGGACTTTAATCCATGCGGTAAATTGGAAATGTATTAAATATGTATTTCAAATAATTGAACGCTAGTGACTAATTTTTTTAAATAATTATAATAACACTTTATTGATCAGAAAAAAAAATCATGAACAATTGGCGAGCTTATTGCCTGGAGGCAATATGTTCCAGCTAACCAAAATAGTGTGTGATATTATGTTGACAATGTGTAATTAATACTAAATGTGAACAGTTAATACTAAACTTAATTACATTCTTAGTCTTAAGTAGAACATTATATGTGTCGTTTCCTGTAATGAATACTACAAAATGAAGGATTAAGGCACGGGGAGGAACTATTTAGGATAAGTCTATGGATTTTAGCTTATTCTTAAAAACGTGTAGCGTAGAGGAGTTTCTGTATTGCAAGGTAGATTATTCCACAATCTAATGGTATGGGTCGTAAATGATGAACTGAAGAAGGTTGTGGTGTGGTTAGATATTTAATAGCATAAAGATAAAATACTTTCTTAGATGTGAAATACTGTGACACTTTCTTCTGTCTTTCCACAAGTTTTTTACTTCCATCATATCCATCCAATTCCTCACACATGCTTTCCTGTTCATTGTACAAATTTTAAAAGTAATAATTTAATGATATTTCTTGTATTACATTCGCATACCTACATAATTGATTGGTAAACGTGACTATTTAATCATATCAATAACACTACTATACTACACCCACACGCCGTGTCCCAGGTGGGGTAGGCAGAGAGAATGGATCGCCATATAGATCTATCTCTACACACTTCCTTCGCCTCCTCTACATTCATCCAGTTTCTCATACATGCACGCCGATTTCTCTTACTCAATACGCGGCCGTCTTTAAGAATTTGATCTACGTGCTTAAGCCGCGTAGTTCTTGGACGTCCGCGTTTCCTTACTCCCCTTTTTTCAGATAGATACATCCTCTTCGTCATTCTTTCATCGTGCATTCGCCCAACATGTCCAAACCATCGTAACTTAAATAAGATAAATACACGCATTCTATCCACAACACTCCTCTCACATCCGCTCACTCTCCTGATATCCTCATTCTTCACTCTATCTCGCAAAGTTTTACAACCATTCTTCTAAATGAACGAAATTACACTCACTAACACATATCCGAAAGTTTCCGTATTTTCCGGATTGATTTAACTTAGGGGACAAGCATTAAAAGTAAAGTACAAAAAACTCTCTGATAAGACTACATACCTACTTACATCATGTCAGTTTGTAAATAAACAGTATAGGTATATCTATATTGGATTGGTCTGTATTTGACTATATATTACCTATTAATACTGAGCAAGCTAACAATAAACAACTTATAGTATTAAAATAAGTTGTAGGTAGTCAGTCATCCAACACGATTTCTTATCACTTTATACATTACTTATTATTTTGTTTACGTACCTTTATGTATACAAGGGTCGATTAGGAAAGACATCAACAGACCAATGTGACATTTTATCTCATAATATAATATCTTAAGCAAATAAATAATAATATTTAGATCTCCATAAAACCGTTGGGAATCAAAAAGATAATATATTATTGTATTGTGAGACTTAATACACTTTCATATGTATTGAAAAAATTACATACTTATCCAAATTTTTCTTCACCCAGAATTCATAATTCTGAAATATAAAATATGGACGATTTGTGACGGTAATATATGGACGATTTTTAACTAAAAAAGCTATTGGATAATTTGAAACAATCATTTTGTTCTACTTTAGATTAAATAACGCGAGAGAGATGTCTTTCCACTTCTTAGATCATTATCAATCTCCGTAAAACTTCATTTATTGGTTACATATTGAGAGGAGAAAAATATGCCATTTTACAACTGGTTATAGAAGGAAAGATTGAGAGCCGTAGAGGGATTGGAAGAAAGCGGCTTTCCTGGCTTTAGACCATTCGAGAGTGGACCGAGACTCCTCCTGTTTCGTACTGCCCGGACAGACAAGATTTGTCTCCGACCCGACAAGACACTTAAGAAGAAAAACGTCATTATCAATCTAATAAGTAGGTACCTAAGAAATCGAAAGACGTCTCTCTCACGTTGTTTAATCTACAGTAGAGGAAAACGCTTGTTTCAACTAATCCAATTATGGTATTCTGCTACTTGTTCAGCAATCAGCAATACTTTAAATAACAAATAGCAGTATTGTCTAATTGGTTTTTTTTTTTTTTTTTGTTTCAGGTATGTATCAATAAATGCAATGCTAACAATGCCATCATTTTGGACACACAAAATTCCATAGTAAGGTAAACCCATTTTACTTAAACTCAATTCGTAATGTTCCAAGTTAATGTTTAAAAAAAAGCAAGGAAAAAAAGGTTTCTTCATTGATATTTATGTTACTCCAGATTAACTATGAAGAAATTTTGAATATTTTTTTTCGAGTATTCTACAATTCACTTCTGTTACTTGATTGTATATAGATCGCGATCGATTTCAGTAAACCGTTGATATTGAGGTGCGAAAATAATACATTTTATTATACAAAATATAGTGTTTTGGCACTCACAAAATTTATTTCATCTATAAAATGTAATCGTAGTGATTCTAAAACGTAGGTACCAGTCAAAGTTTTAGAAGAAAATATAAAATAAAATAAATTAAGTCGATTTTTTGTGTCATGATACTTCAAAATAATTTAAATTATACAAGGTATTTTATATGAATTGTCTTTACATCTGGCGCCAAAACATAAAAAGACAAAAAAAATACGGATTAATTTATTCAAAATATTATTCGTGTGAAAATATTTTTTTTATGACTGACGTGTTTCGACCTTTTAAAGATTCATCATCAGAAAATGATTTCGTATAATGTTATTATAATGCGTTGGTTTGTTTCTAAATGGACAGATGGTTTTTATTAGGACGACCAGGGGCGATTCGTGGAAATATATCAAACCTTTGTTATGTCTAGAAAAAATGGAATATGCGTCAAGATTTAATATTTCTTAACAGCTACAGGGTGTTGTTCAAATAGCTGAAAATAATATTTATTTTTAAACGGAAATCTATGAAAATTTGTGCTGTAATTTTTTTACATTTGGTAGCTGGTGTGACCAAGTCACGTGGTTCACGGACGCCCGCGCTTCCCCACACCCCCTCTTTCAGATAGATATATCTTCTTTGTCATCCTTTCCTCATACTTTCTTTCCATATATTCAAACCATCGTATTTTTTCGTATTTTATTATACAACTGACTGACCCGGCAAACGTTGTTTGCCATATACTAATATCGCTATTAAAAAATAAAGGTTGATGGTAGAAGGGTTAAAATTTAGGGCTGTATGTATTTTTCAATGCCTCACCATAAAAAAATAAAAATAAAAAATTTGTCCAAAAAATAAAATAAAAAAATCGGCTATTTCAAATCGGAGGAGTATGATAACAAACACCGTGGTCACGAGAATTTTATATATTAGATAATACACAAATAAAAAAAGAATAAAATGTACTTCAAAAATCTTTAAATTTGAGCACCCTGTGAATGATGGAGTGCCTACAATGTTTTTTATACAAAACCTTTAATAAAATGAAGGCTGTTATGCATCCTATACATCTGTAGGTCCCTATGTCGTAAGCGCGTAGGTATACAAAATCTTTGGTCCTCACCTTAACAACAATAGTTATAGAATATAAATGTAGTACCTACCTGTGGAGTGATCACTTGATTGTGTGGGAATCAATCTTTGATAGAATCAATACAGTCATAATGTATTATAATAGCAAGGACCGCATGATAATATACGATATGGAGTGTTGCTCTGTTCTAGGGCTAGCTATATAATAAATGCATGTAATAGGAAAGATGTTGCGGTCTCTGCAGGAGATCATACAATTTCAAAGATCTGATCATACAACTTGAGAGAGACAGAACAGATGCCATAGCTATTTTTGTTTTTATTTCTGTGCTATGAATCTAAGATGGCCCTTGTTATTGACTAGGTATCTAAATCACAGCTAAAGATTTCTCAATCTTGAGCTTAGATTTACTTCTCGAGTTAATAAATTACACATACATTATGCATACCCATTGATATAGATTCGCAGTGGACCCTGGGCAGTATTATGAGTCTTGCAATATTATATTACCGTTTTGTAATTGGTTTTGTATTGCATGGGTACTTGGTCACCACTCTCATCGGGTGCAGTTGTCTAAGGCTTATGCCGTTTATTGTAAAATAGATAAATAAATAAAGAAATTCTTAGCTTTTATGAGGTATCAAGAATATTACTCTAGGGAGTTTACACAAGCTGCTGATTGTGCAGGTGATTTGTTCGTTGAGTATTATTCTTGAGGCTTTTGATGTTATTTTTCATTTCAACGATAATGATGTAAGTCTATGATTACTTCCCCCCCCCCATCGCAAGTCTACGATTCATCATGATTCACATTAAGGGTTGCACCCTCCCTCACCCATGAATGTTACTGGAATGTCAGTTCTTATGTCATCCGTACTCTTCAAGCAAATTCTTTCTAAGGAAGGGCTCAAGGTTCGCCTGAAGGACTCCCCCTGACAAAATCCTTCCTGAAATTAAATACAACCGTTAATGTCCACCAACTCTTTACTTTACAATATGACTTAGAATTAGCTTACAGTTACGTACTATTTACGTACTAGTTGTTTGCTTCGACTAATTAAAAGTATGAAGACTAGATATTTGGAAATTTTAAAACTAAATACCTACATTTTTCTTAGCCTTCGAGTTTCTACAAACAAATGGAAATTTCAAGATGTGTTTGTTCACTCGGTATCTGAAATCATAAAAAAATATTAGGTCAATTCACAGTAAAAATGCTAAAGGTTAAAATAAAATGTCCAAGCATAGATTATATGTACATATGTGTTTTAGTTTTGGACCGGTTGTCCTAAGCAGTTGTTCTAAAAAATTACCTCCTGTTATAGGAGAAAAGGACGTCACAAACAAAGTGAGTTCGATCAGGTCAAATGGCCAATCCATCATGATTGTCTCATTTTTTGTATCGGCACGGATGGCACAGCTTGTATGTTTAAATGCAGCAAGTCTGCCGTCTACTCCACTTGTAGGATTTGCTGTGCTGGTACAGACAAGAAGATAGAACTTTGATAGATGTATACATACATAATAATATATTGTGCTAGGTTGTTATGTTATGTAGGTATGTGTGTAGCTATAAATCGTTGCCGTGGATGTGAAATGATCTAACCCACAAGACAGAAAAAGGGTGATGAAGTTATGCTGTCGCATCCGCCAATACTAATCTGACTATAACTAAGCTATTTTTGTATAGATTTCTCTAAAAATTTTACACAATATTCCTGATCACATATATCACTAATATAAATAACAAAATATTAAAGAATTTTTATATTTTAGAAGTAAACACGAATTTATCACTTGGGTTATTTCACCACTGTAGCTGAGAAAGATCCACCTGTAGGAAAGTTGTTGGAAAGTTACGCGCTATGCAGCTTGGATCTTTTCACTTCTATAATTTAATTGAACTATTAATTCCTATATGCGTTAGTGAAATGCTCTAACACACACTTGAAATGATGTAAAAACACTTAACATCTCTTCACAATCTTCCAAAAATGACCTTTAGGAATATCAAATCACTTATTTCTCTTCACCACTATGTTCTCCGTGGTTTTCTGAACAAAACTGCATACTTAACTCATTTTTTAAAAAAGTGTGGCTTGGATCACTTCACCTCCACGGCAACGAAATATATTTCTATATATAAATATACATATATTATTAATATATTGTATAATGTTATGAAGATGATACAAAAACTAATAAAACAGGATAGTTCTCCTAAGGTGAGTCGTGAATCGAGATTTTATACCTGAGAATTAAAAGCGACAACCGAAAATGATCCTGGTCGTTTCTGAGTTGATTATTATTTTTATTGTACAATATTTAAGTGTCATTTCTGTGGCAAATCACCTCAAAAACATTGTACAATTGATCAGTTCGATAGCATTACATTCACGTCATAATATAAAATATAAATAAGTAAATAGATTCAATTAGAACTTGCATACAAAAAGTTGCATTTATGATTTTTTCAAATTCAGATTTCTAATATTTATTTATAAAAATAATATTTATTTATTTACTTTATTCTTTTCCGTACCTTGGTTACCAAAATTCAAATCGAAATCGACTATGACACAACACGAAATCGTGGACAAGTAAAATTATGTAGCTTTTGACGAGAATAAGAATGCGGATTAATCTTGGACAAAAAATTTGAGATTTTAAAGATGAAGATATGATAGGGATTTGTGGTGTACCACAAGGATTTCAACAGTGGACTCAATTGTAAATTCGTAAAACAAATTGAATCTATCATTCTACATACATTATCTTCTGCTATTTAAGAATAAAAATATGTCACCTTCGTTTGCCTCTGAAAATATACCCCTTCTTTAACTCATTATATATTTCAAACAATTATTTAATGTTCTCAGACCATCCGTCGTGTAGATATCCTTGTACATCTATCATGTTTTCGAAACTTCCACATTACTAGAAATATGACTATTGAGTATAATGTCCAGTTCCTCAACTCAACAAGTCGAAATTTCTTATATTCGAGAAATTGCCAATTTTTGTAACATTGCTATATTTTATTATTATGCTTTAAAAACGCAACAAAAAGTGAAGTATACCACGTAGTAATTGCACTGTTAGATCCATTATGTAGTCTTTGTTCCGTTTAATAGTTAAAAAATTTGAAATATTTATTTGTGGAAAAAAATTGTTAATTTTTTTTCGTTAACTTACATACATACATACATACCATCACCTCGCGGGGTAGGCAGAAAGGATCGAGCGCCACTTCCTTCTATCCTTGCATACATCTTTCGCTTCCGTCACTGTCCTCATGCATGCTCTCCTGTTCAATGTGCTCAACACGTGACCGTCCTGTAGGATTTGATTTAAATGATCTTGCCATTTAATCCTCGGACGTCCACGTCTCCGAGCACCATTCCTCTCAGCCAAATATATCTTTAACTTAATAATTAATATATAAAGGGAGCCGTGTATTTTTTTTATAGTTATTTGTTTGTGGAATTGATAGAGTGGAGTTGTTTTATGAATCACCAATTAAATCAAAATTTTCAAAATTTTCTACATGTTGATGTGTGGAACTGAACCGTCGTTATGTAAAATATTTTTTTATAAGATGACCGTATGATTTTTGGTTCGCTTCGGCGTACCATTTAGTTGTAAACCGTTTTGTTTCACACTAAAATTACATAGAACGCCTTTGTTACCTGCCTCTACATGATATTACATACATTATAAGAAATATCTCTGAATTATAATGTATAGATGCCTACAACACAATCAAAACATAATAATATTAAAAAATAAAAATACGCGTAATCATCAGGACGTTCACGTCGGAAATTTAAGTGTTGTATTGCATGAATCGGACAAGACGTCTCTCTTTCACAGTGCACTATTATTCCTAAAACAACGACATCAGAGCGCTGGAATTGTCTTGAGAATAATAATTATTATGTGCCTCGATTGACACAATGACGATTTGAATGGTTGTTTGTTTGCGAGGGATAGAAGATGCGACAGGGTTATCGAAAGAGTGGCCGGTGCTTGTATGAATGGTGCACTTCTTACCATAGTCAGCAATGGCAATGTGTCGAATATGCCAAAAATGCTGGAGCACAATTATACCATTCTGGTACGTAATTCATTGTCTGGTACCTACACTAATGGATGCAAGCGAAACTTGTATACGGTTGAAGAAGGATGAAAGTGGAATAATTGCCTTGGAGGTTGGTTGGTAAAATGTTACGTGATAGAATGAGGATATCAGGAAAATGAACGGATGTGAGTGGAGTATTGTGGATAGAAAGCGTGTAAATAAGCTTCGATGGTTTGGACATGTGGAGCGAATGAATGAAGAAAGGATGATAAAGATATTGTAAATATCTAAAAGACAGGTGTGAGGAAATGTGGACGTCCGAAAACTACGTGGCTGAAACATGTGGATCAAATTCTCAAGGATGGCCGCATGTTGAGTAAGAGAAATCGGCGTGCATGTATGAGAAATTGCATGAGTGTGAAAGAAAAGAAAGAACTAATACTATGTAATAATAGGTTCTCCGTGGCTACTGCACTTGGGATCCGGTGTAAGGTTATAGATAGACTCTCTGAAAAGAGGAGGCTGGTAAAACGCTTTGAAGAAAAACTCGATTTGATTAGAGACTGTCAAAAATTGAGAGATTGCCGATAGATACTCTGTACACTCTGTACTGAATTCTAGTAATAAAATTACTCTAAGATATTTGAAAATACACACAGTATTTAGTTAGGTATATTGAAATGGACTTCCAACAAGTATCTACCTTCGGTCAATCATATCGAAAAATTACTCTATATAAGAAATATAAAGACAGTTTATCTAATTCCCAAATAGTTTCACAAACACATCTAGTCCATCATTTTGTATTACACCAGTAGGTACTAGACCCATACGTGTATGTTGTTATTATTGTCATGAGACATGTGTGAGTATATGTATGTGGTATCATAATATACTTATAATGTATGTGTATGACAATATTGAATATTTCATAATACGTATGTGAGGTACTTAATGTCTACTTAACACATTAATAGACGTAACGTATACGTATATGATCAAAAAATCTCAGGTAGATTTGAATGTGTGTGTGTGTGATAGTAGGGTGACCTTACTTTATTCAACGACCTCAAAATATTACATCTCAAACCTATGAGATACAAAAAATTATACCTATAGGTTTTTATTCTTCTCATAGATTGAGAGACATATTTTGTTGTTTTAGGTTAGGACGTCGCCTATCTCTGAAGTAAATATATTTACTTACAAAATGTATTTCGACCAATGACATTTAATATAAGAATGATACAGAGGATGCATTTGTCTGAAAGAAAAAGTGTGAAGAAGCACGGACGTTTGAGAATCATATAGTTTGATTACGTGGATCAAATTTCAAGTAAGAGAAATCGACATGCGTGTATGAGAAAATTTCAATTTAATTGTATGAATGTAGAAGAAATAAATAAGGATAGATCTGACGTTCTAAATGACGTTCCACTCTCTCTGGGATATGGCAGGCCCCAGGCAGGACTGGGGTAGACCCCACATGGGATATGGCAGGGTATAGTATAATATAGTACATTTAATATAAACTGGAAATTCTGGGAAAAAATGCTAATGCGATGAATAAAATTTTGCGTTCAATATAATTTCATATCAATCAGTTTTAGACGAGCATCGTTTCAAAAAAAACCCTCGAGTCCCTTCTGGTTGATTTAATTATAAAAATAATTATAAAGTTGGCTGAAAATGTCTCCATAAGATGTTTTTTTTTTTTTTTTAGAAAGATATATCTGGGTTTTGTTATAAACCCAAATACAACTTTATACACCTTCCACAGTAAGCTTAAAGCTTGTGTCGTGAAAGGGTGATTTAATTTAAATTTAAAGTAATTTAAAGGTGATTCTTTTCCACTGATAAAGCGTTTTTAAAAGTGAAACTTGTTGTTGGATATTGAGCAAAAACATAAAAAAGCAATGAGTTAAAGACAACATGATTCACCCAAAAAATCAGACACCTCAATTGGAGAACCATATTTACACAATGTAACATTGTGCATTATGTAATTGGAAGGAATGATAAAGGCGTTCAAACGCTTGCGAATTGACTCTAGGCTGTTTTAAGTGATCACTTTCGGTGTTCATGGACAACGTTCACCAATTCCGCTATTCTCACTGTCACGATGTAAGGTTCACCAATCGAGAAAAGTTGATGCAAACCATAGAAGCAACCATTTTAAGAGTAATAAAAAGTAATATTTTTTTTAATTAAGGTATTATTCATGGTTTGTAATAAATCCAAAGGTGCCCCAAAACCCTCACCGTAAGCAAGAAACTTGTATCGATTTTATCATCAGACTAGTACCTACCCAACTGGATGTGATGTGATATGATGGTCACCTTATTTTAAACCAACACACACAACTACACAAAATATTTACGCATTACGTCTACCTGTTCCATTCTTACACACACACATACACATTCTAGAAGATTCCAATCACAATAATAATAATTATTATTATTATTTCAACAGAATCCAAAATGGCCGTCGCCGTGGACCACTTGCACGACTAGCGGGAAAGTAACAAAAGGCATGCATTCACCTGTCAATCTCTCCTTTTCACACAAGCAATTTATAGATATTACCATCTCACTCGCTCCACATATACATACTTATATGAACAACAAACACATTATTATTATTATAATGCAGTGTTTTGTGATGTTTGTTCGTATACCTGTCCCGTAAGAATGTTTCAAGTAAAAGTTGAACCTTAGTCTTTTTACTTATCTGTTTTATATTCAGTCCAACATTCCTTGTTATGTCCATAGGTTATATCCGAGAATTGGAATGGTCATTTTGATTTTGAATTTAGAATCTTTACCAATGTTTCGTGTGTCTACGTGTTGGGCACCTTTGTAAATTGATACTATTAAATTAGATACTAATTTTTATAACTTTGTACAATGGTAAACCAAATAATGAAAAAGGCTTTCTTAGGTATTATAATCGATTGAAAATTACCTTATAAGTCGAAAAACTTCTAAACCAATTAGAATCTAAAGCTGAAGAGAGGGTTTGTTTTTATTAATCCTATTATGGAATTCTACTACTTGTTCACCAACACAATAAATAGTTTATATAGCTGTGGTAAAGAAAATCATCAAACATGCAGCAGATTGTGCAATTGCAGATTATTGTAGATGGTTTTTTTACTATACATAACATAACATAACATGTATAGACAATTCACACAGACCGAGCTAGTCCCAAACTAAGATATGAATCTTGTATTATGGGTACTAACACGACGATACACATATATACAATGCACTGAACACATATACATGTAACACCCAGACCCAGGACAATTTGAAAAAGGTCATTCTTCATTTTGCCCTGGCCGGGAATCGAATCCTGGACCTCGTGACACAAAGGCAAGTGCGTTAGCCTCCGCACCACACCGGTTGTCATACATGCATAATATGCATTTTCTTCTCAACCTCCTCCATTTCTTTCCATATCATTCCATCCTGTACCGTCTGCATCCAGTTGAATCTACATACATGTACTTATGTTTGTATTAAACACAATTTAATCTGAAACCTTATTTATTTCTTAGCAGGTATAACAACCGCGTCCTAGCTTGCAACTCTAAATTGTAAGAAGGACGATGTATTTAATAGACTATTTGTATATTTTCCTAATATATTTACTCAGAAAAATTTGGAAAGTTATGTTAACTTCAATATTATGAAACACCAATATTTTAAACATCGATTAAGACTATATTAATATTTATTACCTGTTTTCCTTTTTACTGTTTATGTCTTCTTCCCCTTTTAATAATGTTTTAATACAACATAAGATCTGTTTTTTCTGGCGTCGAAGTCTCCCGAGACTGTTCATGTATTTTTTTGTATAAAAGATGTTTTTGCTCTGGGTTTTTGCTATAAAATGAAATACAACCTCATACACCTTTCACAGTAAGCTAAAAACTTGTGTCGTGGAAGGGAAGTTTGCGAGCAATTGAGATAGAACCGATAGAACCGGACACCTCTTGTGCATGTGGCCAAAACTCTACCTCCAGGCTACCAACAAACCCAACATATTTAATATTACGGACAGTTTACTCAATTTGAGCTAGTCCTTCACTCAGTTATGATCAGTCGTGTATTATTTATTTATACGTTGAACGGCTACAAAAGCCGTTGTCATAAAAAAAATACAATAAATTAACAATTGACACAGAGAAAAATAATCCATAATACAAAAACACTGTCAAATAATTACACACTTTACCATCATGGCATATTCCACATGTGGATGTAATAAACATGCAGGCCATCTTCTCTGTACCATCATAACATTAAGATATTCAGTATGGGTGGCAAACCTCATTGCTAAACAGCCAATTAACATCTAAGTATAGTAAATTAACATCTATGCAGTAACAACATGCATAGCAAAATACTAAAATGTCATAATTATGTACTTACACATACATACACATTAGCACAACATTCATAAGTAGAGTAGAGTACATGAGTACACAGAAAGCATAATTTAGCAAGTAGGCACCAAGTAGCAATTAAGTATTATGGGTACTAACACGACGATGCGCATATACAATGCACCAAACACTTATTAATGCATATTCCGCGCTAGTCATTTGGCTGCGCTGTGGCCATTGGCATAATAAACCGGTAACGCAGTACTATTCTTAGAATCTATTTCCCAGAATGAGAGGAGCATTCATAAGAATCATCATCTCCGTCAGTCCTTCAGTTGTGAGGATCGTACTGTCTCTCCACCTTGAGAGATCCTCCGCCGTGTTCAAGGTTCCGTGCAGTGATCTCTGTACGGCCTCCTCTAATTAATGGCGACAAAAATAGAAAGCTACTCCAAAGGAGAAATCTAAATCATTGTAATTTTAAAATACTGTGGAATATATAAACAGAAGACAAAAGTTTCGATGGTTTGGACATGTGGAGCGAATGGATGATGTTAGAATGACGAAAAGGGTGTATTTATCTGAAAGATGGGGTGTGAGAAAGCGCGGACGTCCAAGAACTACGTGGCTTCATCACGTGTATCAAATTCTCAAGGACGGTCGCGTGTTAAGTAAGAGGAATCGACGTGCATGTATGAAAAACTGGATGAATGTAGAGGAAGCGAAAGAAGTATGTAACATGGCGTTCCTTTCTCTCTGCCTACCCCGCCTGGGACACGGCGTTAGGGTATAGTATAGTATAGTATAATGGTACACAATTTAATATTGTAGTATATCTATGTACAGTATTTTGGGTACATACTTTGACAATGTTTTCCTCAAAGATTTGTTTACAAATATATTTCGCAAACATTCATGTTTGCAAAGAGTCAATAGTGTGTTTTCTTTTGAAAAGCAAACACTCTATTGTGTTGGAAATAAGATTTAATGTTAGAATAAAATGATTTTTTTACCATCTATACTACCACATGTCTCAACACTAATGAGGTACCCAGTAAACACACTGCATATAATAAATATGCAAGTTATCTGGCCGTGAATAGACTTACTGAGCCCAATAGAGCCGGTAAGTCCAACTTCTACGAGAGGGCCTTTGGTGTTGTTGGATGTTATATGGAATCGCCTACCGGTGCTGCTGAGAGATGGTCAGACGGTCACTAGCTTCAGAGGCAAATTAAAAACTGAACTCTTCACTGGCGCCCTTGAGACGGTCTAGAGACTGTAAAACGGCATCATAAATAAAATCATCCAAAATCATCATCATCTTGGAACATCGCAAAAATACTGGTGCGTATTCTGATATCGACACTCGAATCAGAATACTCTCTCTCTCTGGTTTCAATCCTGGGATTGGTTTGCAGCAATTATCTCTTTAGTTCTTCTCCTCCACTCCTCCCTGTCTTGTGCGGTTCTTTTGAGTTCTGCATATGATGAGCAGCGCATGTCCACCAGCAGGTCCTCCAGGTACTAGAATACAATAAATTACTCGACAACAAAACTTGGACGTGGCTGAAAAAGGACGAATGTGGAATAAATGTTATGGAGATGTGATTGCTGAAAAGAATGGTTGGTAGAACGTTACGAGATAGAGTAAGAAATGAAGATTTTACGGGAATGAATGGGTGCGAGAGGAGTGTTGTGGATAATTTTCGTTGTAATAATGTAAGTTGCGATGATTTGGACATGTGAAAATGATAACGGGTGTATTTATGTACGTGTGAGAAAGCGTCAAATTCTCAAGATCAAACGCGTGCTGAGTAAAAGAAATATGGCGTTCCGTTCTCTCTGGCTCCCCCCCCCCTCCCTGGGATACGATATTCAAGACCCATAGCAACTTCATCATTATTGAAATAAATATAATGTCTCATTTGAAATTGTCTATGGTTTGTGCGTAAAAATAAAAGTTTTGCTTAAATTGAAACAGTGGATAAATAGGAGTCCCCCTATTTCAAACATCGTATTCGATTGCATTGGTCAAAAGCTGTAATAGTCTCAGTAAAACATGATGTCTTTTCAATAATAATATCAGAGCATAGTCGAGTATATATGAATAGTTCAATAATAAATTATTTTATTATGACTATTGTTAAAAGACAGTATTAATATTTTTATATCTTGTACATACTTGCAGTATTTTATAGCCATGCGGGTTTCGTGTCTACCCATGATTTTATTGAAACTATGAAGATTGAAGCTTTCATTGTACTTATTGCTAACAATTGTATCGTTAGAAGCTCAACGATATTTTAAATGATTATCCGACATGCATTCCTACGGGACAAAGTTTAAAAATGAATTTACGCACTTCTCTTGGTATTTTCTGTCAATCATTCGATATAAGATGCTGGAAAAAGCAGCCTTTGGGTTTGTGAGAGGAGGCGAATGGAGAGAACTTTAAAAGAGGGCTGAAGACGCACCTTTTTGTTGGGAGTTTCAGGTAATAGATAGATAGATACGGCGCCCTTGAGGTCATGTTATGAGTAAACGGCGCTTTACAAATTGTCCATATATATATAACATTATAAGTATGTACTTATCCAGTTTGTATTTTTAGTCGCTCATCTAATATAACAGTGCATCATTTTTTGCGGCTCATTTATGATTTTTTTCACTCAATATTAGTAGCTTAAATAGTTTTGATGACGCAAAATTGTATTACAGTCAGTTCATTTTTAGTCAACCATTGTATTTTTCGGTCGCCTGTTTTATAATTCTCATTTCATGTGTCGGTCATACGGACGAGTCGGTCTATGGACAAATTTAATGATTCTGATCATATTCTGAGAACTGAATATTACACTTAATCTTGTATTTTCCATTCTTAACTAGAATTGCTGGAATTTTCACACATATTTGAGTCATAGCGCCTAGAAACAGCTTCACCTGCAAACATATCAAAACCTAAATTAGTATAAACAAATTCACTATTTTACATAATTCTATAAAATTGACACTTGCATACTATATTTGTATTATATTTTTACGATTCAATCAAAATGAAACGTTTATATTTGAATAATATACATAAATCCTTGTCAGTGAATCTGATTCCATCGAAATAAAAATATTATTATTATAACACCTGTACTAACTTTAAGCCCGGTTTTGATTAAGAAATTATTTCGTCAGATTGACAGAAAACTCAAAAGACAGCATAAGAAAATATAATTATTGAATATGAATACGGCATTTTACTATTTTAGATAAGAAAAGTACCTCAAATTTATGTTTATTATTAGTAAGATAGAAAGGGATCATAATTGGTTTGCTCATTGTTATAATTAATTGTTTGTATTTATTGTTGCAACTGTATGATCCATATAAAATAAATAAAATTAAAAAAAAAATAAACATATAATATAGCTCCCTTGAGGTCGTATTGTTTTGAGTAAACTGCGCTCTACAAATTGTCCTATACTTATGTAGGCGCACGGTGACGACACACAACTAGAGTTTACCCAAGAACCTATCATAACATAATTAATTGTAATTGGATTTTTTTTTTTATGGAGAGATAAAAAAAAATACATTTTTAGGAATGAATGCCTTAACATAATCGTTAATGTCTCTGTATTCGCCGTTTCGGTGTTAAGATAGAGATTAAGATAGTAGAAAAAACGATTTTGATTTTAGACACAATATCTCTATAAATAAAAAAGATACATGCAATTTTATAATTCAGAAATACACTGAGAGAATGCAAATTTTATGGAAGGTATTGGTTACCTATTGCTATCAAACATACGTAAATACATATTTACAAACGAATTCGAATATCTATATCGATATTCTATTCAAATCTTTATGTTTTGTAGTAGGTGGCTAATCATTTATTGCCAAAGTTATAGTTATAATATAATCTTGTATTATAAAATTGACATTTACAAGATATCGAGAACGTCACACGTTTGACAAGTCTATTTGAAGGTAAAATTTACTGGTTTTTTTTATCAATTCAAATGTACATTGACAATATGTAAGAGTGTACGTGAATTAGTATTTTATTGAAAAATGAATCATTGGGATTTAGTATAATATATTTAATTTGTGATAAGATGGGAACAATGTAAAATAAAATTACCTACACATGAAGTTGTCATCGGGGTTTAAGAAAGAGAATATCGGAGACTTCGGCATGTCACCCGGTGGCTTAACTGGACAAGGCAGACGTCGCGAAAAGGATGGTTTGCGGGTTCAAATCTCGTCTGGAGCACCACCAAATAAGGTGACATTATCATTTCTTAGCCATATATTGTAGTTCCATGTGTTAAATTTACATGTTTAACTTCATACAAATGGTTAATTGTAAAAATAAGATCTATATATATAAATATTGGATTGCCGAATTTAAATGTAGGTACCTATCAAATTATAATAATTTTGACTACATATTAATTTCTATATTGTTTTAAGGACAACGCCTGCCATTACCTTGCAAAAAATATTTCCTGATTGATACACGAACGCTTATTCAGAACTTTAAGAGAAAACTCTCTAGAAGATGACAGATTAAACGACCACATATAAAAAAAATTGGGACGAAAATGTAAGGAAACAAATAAGGGTGTTTCTCCGTTTCTATACAGTTTTTTTTACTTGCGGTTGTATTTAAACTACCAAAGAAAGTGCAGGCGAAACAGTTAGGTCACATAATTCTTCAGGTTTTCATGGACTTTATCTTCTAGTTTGGTGACTATCGGGATCTCCGTGTGATGCTTGTAATACCGAGCGTTCGGCGAGTGTACTGTCGCCATCTTCAGGAGTGTGAAGTTAAATCAAAGGGCAGTCTCTATCCTGGCAATAAAGTCATTGTATGTTATGTTAGAAATATCAACATGAACATTGAAATAAATAAATAATTTTATAGTCTTGCCAACAGGAGAATTTGGGGTTATGTTCTTTCTACTATGCGGACCTTAAGAGAATGAGATTTTATTAAATATTTTTTTCATCCACTTTCTCTGATATTTTCTCTTTCTCGGATCATTTCTCAATATAATATTATTTTTAATAAGTCATAAATAATTATCTAACGCTGTTGACTGCCTACAACAATGTTTTTTATTATTCCACATCATTATAATCATTTGAATAAAATACATTTTCAATAATCAAATTCGTAATTACATCTAAGCCCACGTAACACTATTTAAACTGGGTGAACGTTTCATACTATACATATTTAAGTTAGGCACACTAACACTTTGATATTATCATATCTATTATTATATAAGTATGTCTAAACGTTAAAATTTTATGTATAGAATGTTTTAATATATGCAACTGCCTTGCATTCATATTAATCTATCCAGTTTTTAATGTTAGAAAATACCGACTTTCTTGTTGCAAGTTTTTACTGATGTTTTGAATGTAATGAGTATGGTCACACTGTATGAAGAATACAGTACTGATCGACTCAAATGTCAATATTATTGCAAACTTTGATTTACTATACAGTCAGCACATACTAGTTGTTTCTTAAGGGAAAACCATCGACTTATATTGCATAATTTACTAGAAATTCAAAGAAAAAATTGGTAATGCGACCAAACACATTGATTTTGCAAGGCTTGAAGGACATTTATTGTTTTTGTTTGTAATTTAAAGTGTCCTTTTTTGACTTTTTTAGGTATGCAGGATGTGCAGTACTTAAGTATAAGTAAGAAAAAGACCATAAAAGAGCATGTCAATGTTATGGAGTGAAACAACATAATAATATTCAATTCAATTCAATCAAAAGTCAATTAAACAACAACAAAAAAAGAATAATACAATAATAACAGCGCTATTAATGAAAAAGATAAAATTTTAATGCATCATAACATGTTAATTAAATAGTTTTCTAAGTCAATATTCAATAAATAATGGTGAGTATTTATGTAAGTATTTCAAACAAAAATAAATGGGGTGTCAATTAATAGCATACAGTCTTTAAAATTGGATGTTATATATAGGTAATTAATAATATTTAGTGTCAATAGAGCATTGAAGAATGTCGAATTATGAAACAAATTACAGAAAAAACAAAATAGAAAATTAATATTATAATATTTTTTTATGCAGCTATCCTGTACACTGCTAAACATAAGCCTCCCCCATAATTATGTATCCAAGCATCTCTGTCTTAGGCTTTCTGCAACCAGTCACCAGCGATCCTTCTAATGTCGTCTGACCAATGTGTTGGAGGTCTTCCTCTATTCCTTTTACCTTCACGAGGTCTCCACTCCACTACCTTTTTTGTCCATCTTTGATCTTTAAGTCTATATACATCTACTACTACTACTACTATACCATCACGGCATATCCCACAAGTGGGGTAGCCAGCAGACCAGCTGCATGTAATAAACATGCAAGCTGTCTTCTCCGTGCCAATATAAAATTAAGACATTCAGGATGGGTGGCAAACCTCATCGCCGAATTTATACATACTATCTGGGTAATACATTTATATATTAGTCAGGATAGTAATACAAACATAATTCATTTAATATATTACATATATTCGTTCATAAAGTATCTGTACATATAGAACTTAATATTATTATTAACAAGACGACCTTCGTGTCTCTGGTGGTGTATATCTAGGAAATTTATTATTGTTATTTAGTCATATAAATATAAAAAAATAGACGTATCTACGAATATTATTTTATATTGCGAATATGATGTATGTGTAGGTATATTATGGACTGCCTTCATAGTAATTATTATGAGAACACAATATATTATTATACATGCAGAATCATTATGTCCATCATTGACTTAATAGATTGGTAGCGCAGTACAAATTTGTATCAAAATTGTGTTCCAGAATTAATAAAAATAATACTAATACACATACAAACAACTGTCGTTGAAGAAATACGTAAATATGCAGAACTAGCAGGAGAAATAAAAAATATTTGGCATTCTAGGTCCGGTTTTATAATACGTATAGTCATGTCAGTTTCAGGGGTAACTCCAAAAAATCTTTAATTAATAATTTACAAAAAAAATGATTTACCGGTTTATATATAGGTACATAAAAATTCAAAAATCTATTATAATAAACACTTGTAATATTGTTATAAAGTTTTTGAACACAAATATTTCAGCCACAATGCTGATATTTTGAACCCGCGTTTTGAGCCTAATCCTTTAATACACTGTATAATATATGGATTGGTGAATTTTTCCTGGCATTAGACTGTTAAGTATTTGTGTGATCATAACTGATTATAATATGAAGACTTAACTGGTGCTGAGAAGTGTAAATGGCAATTCTGCCACCACGTTAAAAAAATAATGCTGTTTTGTCCATTAAGATGAAAATGATTTCCTTCTTACGAACACTGAAGTGTTGGACTTCATTTATTACTGATAAGCCATAAAAAAAACTTAACAATTTAATATTATATTATACTCTAACAAAGTTTAATATAGATAGGAAATTCCCACTGCTAAAACTCAAATAAAACCATACTGACATGTGCAAAGTACAAGAATTTATAAAAACTGTCAAAATTATTTGCATCGTGGTATTGCCATTTATTTTTAATCTTATTTTGCTATTCTTCAGGATAAATATTATTGCTAATATTTACTCTATGACTTATGCTATCTACGTTGCTGTTTATGTATTATAAATAATTATTTTCCACTGTACAGTAGCGCCAATATCACAGATAGTACGAGAATAACATTGGCATTAATCATAATATATTATTGAGTACACGAGTATATTATATGAAGCAAAAAAACTATATGCAATAATTATTTTCCACTTATTGTGATGCAAGACAAAGACAAAATCATAGACAACCGGTCGGAACAGTGAACCAAATTATATTTGTAATAATTTGGTCTACTCGTATATGAAGCAAAAAATTGTTATAATAATTATTGTATCAGAAGGTCCTTTCGAAGTAATTTTATTTTTGTACCAAATTGATGTAATTTCAATGACAGCATACACTAGCTATTAAACTTTTGACATGCATAGATGAATATTTTATAATAAACTCACTTTCTGCAAGTTTACTTATGCTATTTAATATGATTGTATTTCTATGTTAAATTGCTTGTAATTAATTAATATTGTAAGTGGAAATGAGGTAAGATGAGGGGGTTTCCGGAATGCGACTGTGGGGCTCAGTTCCAAGCAATCCATCATCTGGTGGTGGAGTGTCCAGGAAGATATTATGAGGGAGACTGGATGGACATCCCAGAGGGGGTGCAGTGGCTTTTTGGACGGAAGCCAAGGATTTGGAATAACTGTTGAACAACGCAGCAATTTAGCTAAGAAAATGAAGACATGACGAAGCCATATTAAAACCAAAGCGAAAGCATAGAATTAATTGTACTCTTGTTTTGTCTCTAATTAATTGTATGTGTCTTTTTTAAAAGAAAAATACTTTTTGTATGCATGTATTGTATGTATACTAAATTTTTTACATGTAAAAGGCTTCGGCCGTGAATATCTGAATAAATAAATAAATAAATATTGTTAAAATGTCATTCAGATGGTTCCCTTCGTGCCACAAAAAAACGCACTCGTTATTCAATACAGACGTTTTGGGTCATATGTAAATGCTAAATGTCTCGCTTGCGAGTAATGTTTTACAAATATTTCTCTATTACAAGTTACGAAAAGAAGATTTTAATTGTCTCATTTATTTATTTTATTCATTTTGCACATCATTATTCATATAACGAAATCAGTTTAAATAGGAAAAAATGTGATGATATACAGTGACGAAATTATCACTTTACAGTGTTTTCTTCCATCTAACCCATTGTTGTAATGTTTACAAGCATCTGTCTTTTACAAGGCCCTTGAAATGTAACAGAAATGAGTGAGAGAACAATCCTATGCTGGGAAACTACATTTAAAACAAATAAATCCTAAAAGCTTCTGTCCACAATTAATTAATTTAATTTCTGAGATTCTAGTAGAGTAGCTTAGTAATATTTTTGTGAAAGTGTTAGATAAGAATAACATTTAATATGCAAGAGGCAATCTGTGCATAGAAATTTGAAGTATTTTGGTACTTACTATAATCTTATATGTAGGCGCATACTACCTACATATTATAAGTTATTTTACTCTCGATACCTCCATAATGAAATTGTACCCCACACATAATATAAAAGTTGAACATACCTACTATACAGTCAAGCTTGTACTCACAATAAAGCATACTTAGCCTTGGCTTTCTAACCATGGCTAGCCTGATAATACAGTTATTCTTAATTAAATCTAAACTTAATTCATAAGACAGAACGTTCTCAATATTTTACCATACATTCAAATTTGTATAATTTTTCTTCCTAAGAAGAATATCTTGGACCGATATGATGACAAACATTGTGCTCTAGTTTTACGTAGAGCCAATTCAAAAAAAGAACTGTTCACCACTTTTAAGCTATATAATGCGAGGTAACAAGTATACTGTTATCCAGCTCGCCGTGAAGGAGAAGATCGAGGACCACAGAGGGGTCGGCAGAAGACAGCTCTCTTGGTTTCGAAGCATTCAAGAATGGACCGATGTCAGATCTGTGAGGGAGCTTTTCCGCGCCACCCAGGACAGGGAAGCTTTCTCCCAAATGGTCGACAACATCAGGGGGACTCGGCAGGACACGTGAAGAAAACCCGCTATCCGTCTGGATACCGCAAAAGTCTGAGAACTTTAATTATTTATCTTAATGAAATTTTAAAAAATTTAAAATTCGGCTGTTATTGGGTTATCAGAATGCGCCAAAAACAATTGATAACCGAGAATAGTTTTAACTTATTATAAAATTCAAAACATCGCTCGTGTCTGATAGTAAATAATAATGTATCACTTAGCCAAACATAAAAGATGGAATAATTGTTATACCGTAATTGTGAGCACGGATGTTATTATTCGTATAAAATTATTTGTCTCATACATATAATTATTTATTAGATTGTAATATGATTTTAGCTAGGTATATTATTTTGTCTCTAGACAAACTTGTATTTATATCTAATGATGCACTTTCACTTTGCCAAATGTATCAGATCTGTTTGTTGTTAATGGCTTGTGTAGGTATATATTATTGATAATTAAACATTGCCAAAAGTTTACAGTAGTTTTTGATATGTACTATTAGGAAATAAATTAAAAAGAAACTTACTTTAAATATAATTGCGTTTATTTAAATTTTAAACGTTACAACACATTCAGTGAGTCATAATACTGTATTCTGTGAATGATAGCTTGCAAGCAGAAATAAGTTTTTTAGGATTTTAGAAGAATTGCTAGTGACAGAAATTCCTGGAGAAAAATGAGAGAAGTTTACAGGAAATAGTTCACAGGAAAAGCTGTATAGTTGAGGGCTAAAGATGAAAAGGCATATGGGTCTTAGAACTTTTATAAGTGAGAAAATAGCCAAGTCGAGTCCTCTAGCTAAGAATAAAGGAAGATAAGAAAAATTTAAATAAATGGTAAAGTTTACTAATACATCGAAAATTCAATGAACATTTAAAATTAATAATGATCTTTTATTTCGCCTTTAATATGCCTTAAAACATTGTTGATAAAATTAAATAAAGTGTTGCGATTTAAAGACGATACAATAATCGAAACTCGGGGCCTACTTAAGAGTAACGTTTTCACAAAACATTTTCATCAGGACATAATTTTCTTCCACATTGTTACAGAGACGATCTACCTAAACATGTCTAATATTCTATGACAATCTAATGAACAGTTTAACATATTAGTCACAAAGGTTAACACAATATAATCATATTATGTTTGTAGGTAAAGTATAAAAGGTTTCATTACTCTAACGGGTTTTTAAACCGGTGTTCAAACAGTTTTGTTTGCTCGCGTACTGTCACATTGCACAAAATTGAACGGTTGCATTTGATATGGAACATATGGTATGACGAAATAATATTTCATATGGTAAATTATACCTCAAGAAATGTTAGTGCCTTTAGTATATCGACTTACTAGCACCATAGCTCAACAAGTAGAAATGTCTTATATTCGAGAAATTGGCATATTTGTAATTTTGCTATATTTACTGCGTCGGTGTTTAGGTACCTAGTAGAATTCCATAATGAAATTAAAAAAACATTTTTTTCTACTAATTGCATTTTTATAGAGAGAGAGAGAGAGACATCATAGTCTTTCAAGGACATTGCCGATCACCATATATTATAGATTGACTATTCCCTTGGAAGAAAAAAGATGTTTTTCTCAATAAAAATCAAATAAGTAGGAAAAAGTATTTGTTTTTTTTTTCAGAAATTTGGATTAACTTAAATTATTATGCTTTAAACCACAACAGTTGTTATTTGTACGTGGAATTGGAAGACTGGCATTGTTTGTCTGTTAAACCAAATAAATAAAAAAAAATGAAATTTTCGATTTGTTGAGTTATAGAATTGGACAATCGATATTAGTTTTGTATTAGAAATATCAGTAGCCTAATGTTTAATATATGATTTGCAACACAATCATTGCAAGATTTAAATATCAACTGCCCATAATGTATATTTATTATATTAAAATATTGACAGATTTCTACAGATATGTTATTATGAGATTATATCTTACCATATTTTCATATGATTGATAATGTTTTCACAACCATGATTATTTTTGTATTAAATATGATTTTATTATATAATAATTCTCCGTATATTATCGGCTGATGTGGTGCAGCGAGATAATGCTCTCGCCTTTGAATCACGAGGTCCCAGGTTCTATTCCCGGCCAGGGAAAAATGAAGAATGACCTTTTTCAACTTGTCCTGGGTCTGGGTGTTACATGTATATGACGTGTTTGGTGCATTGTATGTGTATCGTCTTGTGTGTATCCATAATACAAGATTCAATCTGAGTTTGGGACCAGCTCGATCTGCATGAATTGTCTATCCATGTTATGTCATATAATATAATAAAACACAAATCTTTATTCAAGTGGACTCTGAGATTCAAAAATAAGGCGCACCACATATGAAATCAATCTTAACTTATATATAAATTGTATTTTTTTTTATTTATTATACCTACTTGTACCTATTTTTTCATTTATTATACCTACATACAACATCCCACCACGTTCTTTTTGGTTTTTGCTGCATATGTGTACACTTTGGAAAAACGAAATTTCAAATATCTAGACAATTTTTTAAAGATGCGCCGTTTTGTGGGAAAAAACCACCACAAGAGCCCATTCAAGAATCATAACACCTCCTGAACAATAGGGTCTTTATTAACCCTGCCTTCTATTGTATTAAATTATATATAAAGAGTAACTATCCATTGGATTGGTCTGCAACGAGCTTAGATTTTCTTCTCCATTCCTCCCTATTTTCAGCTTGTATCTTTAGTTTTACGTATGTGCCACAGTTAATGTTTTTCTTCAGTTGGTCCATATAAGCGTCTCTTGGTCAGCCTCTACCATTTCTGCCTTCGGTCCTACCTTCCGCGATGGTGATAAGCAGTACTGGGTGCCTGATGTTGTGGCCAATCCATTTAGCTCGTTATTAACTGCAATATTATAACCATATATGTTGTCTGTATTGTGGTGTTGATAAATAAATGAATAATTTCTTGAGGGCTAAGAAGAAAAGATCTTACTTTTTTCTATTTTTTCTGGGCTTCGACACGTTAAAGAAATATGTAAATAGTATATGATTCTGGATTAATCCCTTAAATCTTCAAACGTGGTTAATTATCGATTCTTCTTCTCTAGGTGCCCTGTCAGGTCCCCCCGACGTTGGCAATCACTCTGGCATAGGCGTCTCGGTCCTGCGCTGTCTGGAATAACTCCTCCACACCTCTCATTCCAGTCCAATCTCGTTTATTGCGCAGCCACGATGTCTGCCTTGTGCCAGCCCCTCAACGTCCCTCTATCTTGCCTGTCATAATCAAACGCAGAATGTGGTACTTTTCTCCACGCATTATATGACCCAGATATGAGATCTTGCGCACTTTGACATCCAACAGGAGTTCTCTGTCTATTCCAGCTCTTCTTAACACCTCTACATTTGTGACCCTATCAGTCCAATGAATACGAAGCATTCTTATATGAAGCCACATTTCAATATCATAATATTATAATCAAAACAACCTATACAATATAAAATACATTTTGTTTTATTATTAATAATGTTCTCTGAATATCTCTAATAATAATTATGTTTAAAGTTTGTGGGAGTTCATACTAGCATTGTTTAACAGTACCAACTTCAATTTTATTATTAAGTCATGAACACTTCCACTATCGTTGTGTTCAATGAAGGACATTGTACCCTATATGGTACTGTGATTCTACAGCAAGGTGTAGCAGTACGGAACGGTTTAATAATGGGACCTACGTAATCACTTGTTATTATAGTATTCAAAGGAAAATGAATTTTAAGTGAACTCTTAACCAAACCTGTGCCAATTCGTAAGCATTGGGACTCTGTATCGTCTTTTTAAACAAGTACCTACATGTGAAGTTACCTCGTACAAAATTGTATATATATTTTTTTATTAGAAAAGATATATCTGGGTTTGGTTATAAACCCAAATACAACCTTAAACAACTTTCACACTAAGCTAAAAGCTTGTGCTGTGAAAGGGGAATTTGCCGGCACCTGGGATCGAACCACGAACCCCTTGTTCTAGAGGCCGAGACTCTACCTCCAGGCTACCGACGAACTCAATTTTATATATATTTATTATAATATTATATCGCCGGTATTTTCATGAAGCCATTGTCAAGATGTTTTGCTCAATGACATTTTTTAAATATATTTTTTCTTTATTTATAATTGTCTTTCTACTATAAATATTATTGATCAAGAGAGAGACGTCTTTCGACTTATCAGATCATTATCAATTTGCCTAATTATGGAATTCTACTACGTGTGCACTGACACAATTAATTATACATTTATGTGTATGATTCGTTACGTGTAAATTATTTTAGAATTTCCATAGTGCATTAAATTTGTAGACATGATTTGAAAAATTAAATATTTTGAGAATTCATAATTAAATTTCAACAATGATCTGACTGTCAAAAGAGCATTTATAGGCAAAACAATGAATAATCTAATCCCTTCTGTCTTTTGCAGTAGATTTTCAGTCAAATCTGGCATTTATCTCCTACAGATCCAGTACTTTCTTGCGTTTCTCTCAATTCTCCACCCCTAAAACTGATAGCATGTCCAATCAATTCTAGTATTCTAAATCTAACTTTGCTTATGATCAATGATTAATTTTTCACGGAGCGATTTTGAGCCCCATGATTTTTAACTTTCAATTTTAATTATACTACTACTATACCATCACGGCATATCCCACAAGTGGGGAAGCCAGCAGACCAGCTGCATGTAAGAAACATGCAAGCTGTCCTCTCCGTGCCAATATAAAATCAAGACATTCAGGATGAGTGGCAAACTTCATCGCTGAATTTAAGATGTACAATGTCTTAATTTTTTCGAACACCTGCCTTTTACAGGACACTCGAAAACTTAAGGAGAAGAGTGGGAGACCAATTCTTTACCGGGTGCTTTAAATTTTAATTATTCTTTTCAAAAAATTACATACATACATCTTCTTCCCCTTGTCCTAGTTGGGTCGGGGGCCCATTGTGCCTAGGTACCTCCTCCAGAGATCCCTGTCCACCGCTGGTTCCAGGACCTCTGGCCACTCCAAACCATGCCTTTCAACACACACGTTTAACACCTGCCCTTGCCAGCTTCTTCTAGGGCGACCCACCGGTCTTCTGCCCTCTCCCACAGTCTCAAAAAATTGTAACTATAAATTCTAAAAAAAATGACAGATGCCTCTATAGTAACTGCTAAGTTTAATTAGAAACTTGTACATAGTAATGTGTACTTTGTTCTCATATATTAAAAGCATCCCACATTGAATATATTTGGGCCAAAGCCTTCCGCCAAGCACGTGGGTCGTCGTCTGTACAAACAGTACTCAGTCAAACTTATTGATTGTATCAAATTATAATGAACTAGTCTTGCTTTACTCGACTTATGTCAGGAGATAAACATCAAATAGAAAAAATTAACACACGGAGATAGATCTTCACTCACGAAGTACTTTCCAAAGAAATGTCAAAATTTTTATTTAATAATTTCAAAACTGGCAACACCTTGATTCAAACATTTTTGGTAGTTCTATTATTTTTTATCGTAATTTGATGTTAATTAAATATTGTTGATTTTTTGCTAAGTATTCTATTTTTAATTGTGAACAAATTCTAGTAATTTTATATCAAAATTATAAAATAATGATCTTTCTCCACCTATATAACAATATACTATATAATTCCCATACAAATCTAATACAATTTATATCTCCTAATACTATTACCACCACGGCATATCCCACAAGTGGGGTAGCCAGCGGACGAGCTACATGTTATAAACAACATGCAAGCTATGTCCAGTAATGCCATAAATAAATAGACATTTAGGAATGCGTAGCAAACCTCATCGCTAAATTTAAGATGTAATATGTTCTTATTTTTCAAACATCTTCCTTATGCAGAACACTAGAAAACTTACGGAAAAGAGTGAGGACCCAATTCTTTGCTGGTTTGCTACACTAATATATTTATTTATTTTTATTACATTCTCACTGTGCATTGTTTACAATAATACAAATCAAAACAGTTATCATAGAAAATATCAGTTATACAATTCAATGTACAGAGGGCGAGTTTATCGCTAAAATGCGATGTCTTCCAACTAACCCGGTATTTGTCAATAAAAAAGATATTTTTACCTTAAACTTTTCGAATGGATGACACCTTGTATGTAGTGTATTATTTTATAGTATTATCCATGTTGTCTAATTACAGTGTCCATAAAGTACATAATGACATACGCCAACATGCTGGACGAAATCAATAGACCAAACAAGTCCTGCTTCTTTGATAGGGCTTTTGGCGTCGCAGGATCCGTCATCTGGAACCGACTCCCCGAAGACCTTCATAAAAACCAATCGATAACAACGTTCAGGAGCAAGTTGAAGACATCGCTCTTCCAACATAGTTTCCCGCACCCTTGAGATAGATGCTCCATTAAACGGCGCCGAATAAATCATCCAACATACATACAAATACGAACTAAAATATTATGTGACGATTTAGTTATTACATATAGTAAAACACCTACAACTAAAAATTTCTATATAATACCTAACACTTAGGGACAACCTACTGCATACTATCTATACCTATACTCCATTCATTATAAGTATTATGAATGTATGTAATAATAATATTATTAGTAGAAAATGTTAGATACATAATATAATGTTTTATTGTAATATATTTCAACATGCGTTAATTTCATTTGTGGGTAGCTGTCATTTAATTAGATATACCTATTAAACTTTTAATTAAATGCCATAATGTAACAAAATAAAAAAAATAATAGTAACTGCGATAAACTCGCCCTCTGTATATTGATTGTATTTGTTTTAAATATATTTTCATGTGAATTTGCTTGTAATCAATGTACAGTAAAGAATTAATAAATAAATAAACTTTATTATAGTGTGCTAGATTTCGGCATGCGATGTCTTTTTCAATCTAAACCTCAGTTATAAGATTCATTGCATGTCGAAACCTAGGTCACTATTATAAAGTTACTAGGTAAACTTTGACACATATTTTTATTTGTTATAAATAATGGAGTAAATACACACCCACATTAAGGGTTGTACCCTCCCTTACCCGTGTATGTTTCAAGGATGGTAATTCCCATGTCACCAATACGCATCGGACAAAACTTTTTATTTATAATTATGAGAGGCCTCAGAGATCGCCTGAAAGACTCTCCCCGACAAAACCCCCCCACAGCTAATTACAACCGTTAATTTCCCTAAAGGTTTTACAATATTTTTAAAAACTAAAACAATACATTCTTCCATTCTTACTTACAGTTACGTATTACTACGTACTTAGACTGCTTAATACGCACCCACAATAAGAAATTAATAAATCTAACAAGAATTTCCTTTCTGAATTAAATGTATTCGTTTATTTATTTATTGAAGGAATGAACGGCTTTCGCTTTTTACATATCAATACATACTGACAACATCTCCAATGTTTGCTAATGTTTTAGAATAACACTTTGTTAAAAGATTAGCTAGTTAAAAGTCTTGTGGAGTTTTTGTATGAGAAAAATAACTTATTACGCAGGCTTTTTTGGAAATAATACTCTATTACACTTAATATTATGTTAATCCACTAAATTTATTACTAAAATACTTGAATAACGTATTAATAGTTACGTAAATACCAAATTTCTTTCCCGTCTTGGGTACATCCGAACTATGTTGTGGGTGTATGTATAATGGACACTGGGTAACGCACTACGGAGAGAAAATTTCTTAATCGTTCGGGGATTCTTCGTCCCACATATTATAAACTACGTGACCAGATGTCAAATAATAACATATATACATGCATCTACAACAGTAGATATGGAAGTAATCGTGGTCATTTCAATGTTGATTCGTACCTACTTTCACTCAAATAGTTAGCTAGATTTTCATACTGAAGTAAGTTTCAGCATTTTTTAGGCCGAATGTATGTATAACAAATTTTCTTTTTGCATGCATACTTTTTACTTTGGTGTTTTACACAAATTGATACAATTCTTAACATATTTTAGCCAGTCGAAAGGTTGTTATTTATCCGTAATCCGACGGTCGAAAACTTGAAAACTTTCCGAGTCTATCAGTACCACTAAGTCGGAAAATTTACACAAATTGTGAAGAATGTGTTCTATTTAATATTTGAAATGTCTATCCATGAATACAAAGCCTTGAATGAATTTGCATTAGCATCTCTACTGCCATTAGAAAAGCGCTTTCTTCGCAATATGGTGTACGAGTATGTTTCTATTACATTAAGGTTTTCTCATTTATTTCTCCTGGATGTTTTAAGAGCTAATCTCCTATATCATCCAAATACCTACAACAAAACAATTATTTTAAAGGAAGAGCTCAGGATTTGCCTGAAAGGCTCCTCTGGACAAAAACCTCCCCTAAATTAAACCCCTTGGAGATACTCACTACAAGGCACTCTCGCTGCTACAATACTCTTACAAACTATATTCTTACAGCTACGCATCGCTACATACTAAAATTCTTAACACTAGAGACAACACCATCTTCGTCTCCGTGCCGATACTAAATAAGACATTCGGAATAAGTGGCACGCCATGTCGAGATTTCTCGAACACCTGCCTTCCTCCTCCTACAGTACACTGGAAAACTTGAAAAAAAGAGTGAGAGATCTCTTCTTTATCAGGGACATCACGGGTTTAAGATAAAATATTACGTATTTTATACACTCATACCTACTTTATTAGTATCAATAATCGTTTCTTAAAATTTAGTTCGGCAAACCATAAACGTTCAGTGTTTCTAAGAAAACCATAACATGATTTGGACTATTACTTAGGCAGGTAGATTTTTAAAATTATCATACAGTTTAAAACAATATAATCACTTTAAAAAAACATCAATAATATCTAATAACGATTGGGTATCAATTATTTTTAACCATGCCCAATTTAAAACGTAACGCCGTTGTCTTGATGTTGCGTTGTTTTTTTACTATCAAAAATTGAAAGGTACACTAAACAGTTAAATTATTTTCTCAGTTTTATTCTATTCATGAAAAAATATTTCATTAATTACGAGAGAGACTTCTTACGACTTCGACTAATAAGTCGATAATTTAACACTTGTTTCAATTTACCTAAATAATATTTTCATTTGCCCTTTTCCAAGATGGTGATACGTTGGCACGTTTGCCAAAAGCTCTAGACAAATGCAACAACTACACGGAGATCCAATGATATTTAATTTAGACTGGCAATTCAAAGGAAAAATTGGGAATGGGACCAATGTTATTTCATATCAAATCAGTTTTAAACGAAAACTTGAAAGACATTCATTTTTTTTATTGTTAAGGTGCTTGTATGGATTTTCAAGTATAAAGGGTGTCAAAAACTTAAAAATCCATATAAGTATTAGTAGAAAAGAGAACATTACCATCTAAATGTTATGGTATGACACAGCACAATATTATTACTGTATTATTATTCGTCAGAGCAAGTGAATGAGTATGTCTATTTGGGAAGTCTGTTTGCGAGGGATGGAAGATTTGATAAGGACATTTGATAAGGGCAATGGTGCACTGGTCGAAGTGCACCATTCACTCTAGCACACGCCGGTGCTAGAGTGAATGGTGCACTTCAACCCATTGTTAGCAAAAGCAGTGTGTCGAACATGGCAAAAATGCTAGTGCACAATACCATTCTGGTACCGACACTTATGTATGCAAGCGAAACTTGGACGTGGTTGAAAAAGGATGAGAGTGGAATAAATGCTGTGGAGATGCGTTCACTGAGAAGAATGGTTGGTAAAACGTTGCGAGATAGAGTGAAGAATGAGGATATCAGGAGAATGAGCGGATGTGAGAGGAGTGTTGTGGACAGAATGCGTGTAAACAAGTTGAGATGGTTTGGACATGTTGAGCGAATGCAAGATGAAAGGATGACGAAGAGGATGTATTTATCTGAAAGAAGGGATGTGAGGAAGCGCGGACGTCCAAGAACCACGTGGCTTGATTACGTGGACCAAATTCTTAAGGACGGACGCGTGCTGAGTAAGAGAAATCGGCGTGCATGTATGAGAAACTGGATGAATGTAGAGGAAGCGAAAGAAGTATGTAAGGATAGATCTATATGGCGTTCCGTTCTCTGTGCCTACCCCTCCTGGGACATGGCGTGAGGATGTAGTATAGTAAGTATAGTATAGTATTATTCATTTTATAACATAATTTTACAGCTAATTTGTACTGCTTTACCAGTGTAGTAAGTCTTCGCAGAGATCTCAATATCCATAAAAAAAAAAAATTAATAATGAGGGGAAATCCTTCATGGACACCTAAATAGTAAGTGCCGGACTCCTACTCTCATTCTTCTTTGCAACCCCGGTTTCCACATTGCGCTCTACCCGATGGTGCAATTAGACAAAAAGAGAAGAAAAAGACAGCATGTATTTATTTTATTTTTTATTTTATTTCAATATACGGCGTTAGCCTTTTACATGTACAAAAATATATGACAGACATAAAAAGCACGTAAAAAGTTAATTCAAACAAGACAGGAGTAACCACGCCATAAATAATAATCCAAGATCAATATGACATAATATATTGAATCAAAAATTTGCATTACATAGTTATTTTTATTAACAAAACATTTGAATATATAATATATTATGAGTTAGAATACATTGGATTGGTCTGCAACGAGTTTGGATTTTCTTCTCCATTCGTCTCTATTCCTAGCCAGTCTTTTCAGCTCTACGTATGAGCCACAGTTCATGTCCCTCTTCAGTTTGTCCATATACGCGTCTCTTGGTCGGCCTCTGCCATTTGTCCCCTCGGTCTTACCCTCCGCGATGGCGATGAGTAGTCCTGGGTGCCTGATGTTGTGGCCAATCCAGTTAGCTTGTTGTTGGCCGATTCTTTTAAGAAGTTGCCTTTTTTCGCCTACCCTGGTTAACACTTCTTCGTTTTCGACGTGTTCCGACCAATGGATCTTAAGCATGCGTCTGTAGCACCACATCTCAAAGGCCGCTAACCGTCCGCTTTCACTCTTGAGCAGAATGCTCCATACAAAGGCTTTAGTAAGGTTCTTCCTTACGCTTAAATCAATATTTGGGGATTCCAATATCTTCGATTTTTTGTTAAAAGCAATCCTTGCCTGGTTTATTCTGCTCACAATTTCCGATTTGGAGCGTCCATCTTGGTTTATTCTGCTGCCCAAGTACACGAATTCTCTTATTTGTTTGATGCTCACTCCATTTATGGCAATGTTCGCAGTCGCTTCCTCTCAGAGTGAGTACAAAATGATTTTTTAAATGTTTTTAAAAACACCAGTCAATTCTGTTGGTTCAGCACAGGGACGGCACACACAGATAACTAATCGTGTTTAAGAATAAAAAATAAATCATCAATACTTCATTATATATATTAAAATTGATCATATTTTAATACATTGGTAGGTGTTGTCTACAAGTTAGTATGTAGTGTTCTTTGGTAGGTTTGAATAGCTATAATTCCATCGCGTGTATTCATACAATGTATTTCAAGAATCGATCAGGAATCATTATTCTAAGAATAAGGCTTAGACGTATTAGTGTGTATTTTTGTTATTCCTAATGACGTATATTTTAAACAATGTTCAAAACTAATTCTCTTTACAAAATCGTTCGTATAGGAGTCCAATAATTATTCGAGGTCATATAACTAAAACTTGATTTAATTGTTCTTCATCTTTGCAGTACTAAAAATAAATAAGTAGTAACATAACTTTAGTTCTAAACTATGTAGTTTGTTATCTATTATGCAGAAATTACGTAATATAAATAAGTATTTATAGTATTTGTGATTTTAGGAGACGTTGGACCTTTCCGAGTTCTTTTTAGCCAATAAGAACACGGCAAGATTCTCTATACGAATAACCCTCTACAACGTTCCTATGATACGTAATATTATAATTCCTACTGAAGACTGTGGAGAACTTTGTAAGTGATGCGCAAAAAGAATAAATAAATAAATTAACTACATAAAAATTAAGGTTTATTCAAATGCGATTAATTTATGAAGTAGGATATTGTTTTTAAAGAAAAATTTAGACACTCTTGACTTTTGATTATTAAGAATAGATGGAGCTGGTCGTAAGTCCCTTTTGTTTAAAATCCGTAAAGACAAAAAAAAACAGTTACTACGATTACTACAAGAAGTTATACTTTACTATACTCTCACGTCGTGTCCCAGGTGGGGTAGGCAGAGAGAACGGAACGCCATATAGATCGATCCCTACACACTTCCTTCGCTTCCTCTACATTCATCCAGCAGTTTCTCATACATGCACGCCGATTTCTCTTACTCAATGCGCGGCTGTCCTTTAGAATTTGATCCACGTGCTCAAGCCACGTAGTTCTTGGACGTCCGTGCCTCCTTATACACTTTCTTTCAGATTCACTGCAAGAAGTTATTCCGCAAAAATTAAAAGATACGTTTGGTATGTTGGTTACTAAGACAGTCTTTCTATTGAAGTCCAATATTAAATATATTGTACATAACCTAATAACATAAATTATTACATATATGTATGGTATATTACAAAATAATAAACTTTTACTCAGATCTTTCAACAACAATCATTTAAGCTCGATTACGGTCGATTCACTCATGTTCATTCATAAATAATTCAGAACACCACTCATTTGCACAAGAAACGGGAAAGATGTCCCGATGTTTATAAATCGGTTTTAGTTGATTAAACTGCCCTTCATCAATCTAACCAATTCCTTTAATGATGAACCATATTTTTGACATCTATTAAGTATAGTAACGCAATATCAAACTAACAGCAACCGTCTTTATGTTTGTGGTTGAGGCTGTTTGTTTATTGATGTCATTTCGGGTTAATCTTAGTAAAAAGAAAATTGTTGAACATTGACCAAGAACACCCAGCGTCTACTATACTAACAAAATAATGATCGTTTTCTATGTATTGAATGAAGATATGACCTATCATCGTCTTAGGATGTAAAATCGTATTTTTAAATAGAATATTATGAACTAGCTCTTATAGACAGTTGATATTTTCAGAAATTATTACTTTTTTTTATTTCAATTGTTTTATATACTTTCTGATATTTCTTGATTTGCTTATTTGATGTCTTGTGAACTAGGATACCTCTCTCACAAACATTGTTTTACCCTGCTCTTTATTCCTGATTTAGACTATTTCTTCAGGCAAGGAAGGTTAAAAGAGGCAATCCTTCAAAAGATCAACCAATAACGAGATCAACA
Source organism: Athripsodes cinereus (assembly GCA_947579605.1). Classification (NCBI taxonomy): domain Eukaryota; kingdom Metazoa; phylum Arthropoda; class Insecta; order Trichoptera; family Leptoceridae; genus Athripsodes; species Athripsodes cinereus. Next base: position 3,148,774 of record OX388329.1, read on the forward strand.
ACTGGATTGGTCATAACATCAGGTACTCAAGCCTGCTAATTACCATCTCGGAAGAAAAAACCTATGGATTAAATGGTAGAGACGGACCACGAAACACCTATATGGATAAGTGATGAAAAATATGAACTGTGGCACATACGTACGTAGAACTAAAGAGATTAGCTGAAAATAGTGAAAAATTGAGAAGAAAATTTATACTCAGACCAATCCAATGGATTGTAACTCTTTGAATGAGATTATTTTAGTAATAAGTTAAGAGTGGAACACATAGCTAGAAGCCTAAAACACAAATGGCCAAAATTTCTTACATCTTGGAGATTGCAACCCCCAAATGAGGTGGAGGAATGATATCACTCGACACGCTGGGGTCAAATGAATGCAACGGGGCAGGATCGAAAAGCGTGTTAGTAAATGGAGGAGGCTTCCATTCAGGGGTGGACGGGAGTGGGTTAGAAGGAGCAGAAATTAAAAAAAAAACTAAATGTCATACACATTAAAATATGAGTATACTAATTATATGTGTGAGAAAAAATATAAGTGCCAAGGGAAAGATTTATAAAACATACCAACAAACTTATTATTATTGTATAGTTGAATAGATTATAAATGTGTATAAAACATTTTATGAGCACTTTATTATTAATAAACATGTAAAAAGTTAAGAGATACAAAACAGGTTGATGTCCAATATACAAAATCATGTATTATAATACGATGTTAACATGTTTACACTATATCGGTATGTACTAAATATTATTTATTTTATTTGCATACATATCTATTATAAATGATATTATCATCAAAAATGTTTTAAATGAAAATTAAATTCATCCTTTTTCAATCGTGGTTGTATATTATCATATGATTTTTTTTTACTATTATATACAAAATTAACCAAGGCTCAAGAGCGGAAGATAATAAGCTTTGAAAACAAGTGTCTTAGAAGGATTTTGGATGTCAAATGGTATGAACATGTTACAAATGATGTTGTGCGCCGGCGCACCCAGCAGAGACCTGTAATCTCCGTAATACAGGAGAGACGATGGTCCTGGCTGGGACATGTTTTGAGAATGCCCAATGATAGTTGGCCAAAAAGAGCACTGTTCTTCCGTCCCTCTTTCACAATACACCGTTCCTATGACAACGATATCAGAGCGCAGGGAATGTCGTGGAAAGAGGTGACGCAATTGGCGCAGAGACGCTCTGAATAGAGGAAGCTGGTTTCTGCCCTGTGCTCCCGAGAGGAGCATTGAGGGCGAGATGATGATGATGATACAGAATTAAAAAGCCTCCTTAAGTCAAAGCGACTGAGCTAAATTGTTTCTATGATATTGCGTCCGCTCTTGATTTTCATCTATAGAGAAAGATTTGGGTGAAGCAAATTATAGTAAGAATAGAACATGGATGTGATTATCGATGTTAGTTTTACAATAAATGATTTTATGTGGGCACATACGTTAATTTAACTTATGAAACTACTATATAATATATTCTTTTTCAGTTCATGGTGCTAGGTTGTGGAACCAGCTGCCGCAAAAAATTCGCACTTGTTCTTCTTTTTATATCTTCAAGAAGGAGGTTAATGGTCGCTAGTCTTCTGTTGCGTTTACATATAAAAATTCCTAAGGTTTTCAATATTTTTCTATAAATTTTTTTTTTTTCGTGTATCCAAACACGACGAGCAGTCCTACCCCATCCCTTCCACTTTATCCCATCCGTCCCTACTCAACATCTGTGTCGAGTCGCCTATCCGATGTTATTTCTTTTGATTATATATTTGAGTAGCTTATTTTATTTGTAAATTCATTTTGGTATAAATATGTGTTTATTTATATATTTATCTATATATATCTTAAATTATTTTATTTTGTTTTACTTATTTATTTATATATTATTATTATTATTTGTTTTTGTTTAATGGGTTAGTTGGAAGATATTGCGCGTCAGCAATAAACTCGCCCATTGCACAAAATTATTAATTCTATTTTTGTGATACCATGTTTTTTGTCCTTCTTTATATATTGATTTTGTGCAATAAAGTTTATTATTATTATTATATAAGGCTTAGAAAATAGACCTTATACCTATGCTTATGTATAAGGTCTCTTCTCTCAATATAATATAATAATTTGATATGAAATAACTATTATTAATGCAAGCCGAAGCCATACAAAAAGTAAGTAACACTGATACATGTAAACAAAACATGAGTGTAATTTCTGTGCTTTGCTTCCGACATGGTCTTATTCTATAACCTGGTACCGATCTTATAAACAATATGCCTGTCCATTTGATTTCTTTGAATCCCCAAGACATCGGATTGTTCGGATAAAGTTCACACGGTTTAGAGTTTGACGTCATGAAAAACAATCAAAATTACAAATCAATAAAAAATTTCAAAATTGACATTTGTTTATTTATTAGACAATAATCTTGTTTTTATTGATATTCCATAATTGAATACGTTTTGTGATAATCCTTTGTTCTTAATCCCCCGTTCACACAAAAAAGAATATTTAACCTTGACTTAGTAACCGTGTATAATGTGAGGATAGATTTATTTATGGTTAAAATAAAACTTAGCTGACAAAATAATGTGTTCCGTAATACTTAGATCCATTCAATGTTTTACTGAAATCGCAAACTTCGTATCGATATAAAATATTCATTCACTGTGTCGGTGTTTAGGTAGTAGAATTCCATATCGAAATAAATAAAACAAGCGTTTTATTCTACTAATGATTTAATCTGTGAGAGAGACGTCTTTCGTCTTATGAGGACATTGTCAATATTTATAAAATATTCAGTTTTAATTTTAAAGACAAACTCCCCTTTCACGACACAAGCTTTTAGAAGCTTTCTGTGAAAGGTGTATGAGGTTGTATTTGGGTTTATAACAAAACCCAGATATATCTTTTATAAAAAAAAATTAGGCATTTTTCAGAAAAAAATCTCTACAGACCAAAATAAGTATCCCTGAAGATGCCTACAAGGATAGACGAAAACGTTCGGATTTAATATCTAACACAGTACAAATTTAACAGTGTTATTGATTTTTTTTATTTAATCAAAGTCCTGAGGCGAGCTAGAGTTGACAGGGAGCTGTTATCAATCATCAAGGTTCGGAAGGTTTCACATCTGGGTCATGTTCTGCGTGGAGAAAAATACCACCTTCTCCAACTGATATTGAAGGGGAAAATTGAGGGACGCCGAGGTCCCGGTAGGAGACAGATGTCCTGGCTGCGAAACATAAGGGAGTGGACCGGCATCCGAAGTGTGGAAGAGCTGTTCCGAGCAGCGCAGGACAGGGACAAGTTCGCCGAGGTGATCGCCAACGTTGGGGGGACCCGACAAGGCACTTGAAGAAGAAGAAGAATCAAAATTAAAAATGAATTGCCACAGTATTAACACAAAAATATTCATATAAATTTTATTACCTTTTACAGGAAATTGAGACCAATTTTATAGTCAGAATGCGTCAAAATGTATTAACGTTTGAAATTATTTTAGCCAGGCATAAAAGATGGAATAAAATTATTCGTTTAATGTTCTCGCTTTTAATATTAAAAGTTTAGTACAGTGATTAGTGTATTGTGAGAATGACATTAACGCGATAAAACATAAAGCTTTTTTATAATGTGAGTCAATACAATAACAATTTGATAAGAAGTAATTATTATTACAAAACATAAAACTTTATATTGTAGTTATATACGTGATGAAGCATCACGCAATTAGTAAAACGACACTAAAAGCTGTTACTTTTATTATGTGTCAGTAGCAGGATGCTGTGTGTTACTAGTTTCTTGGTTTTATTTAATTCAATTGTTTTAGAGTTCCAATTTCAGCTGTATGTTTTTAAAATAAATATTATTTTCAAGTCTGTTGACAAATATTTATCTCCTACTCTTTTCTCTAGGTTATCAGTTATCGAGTATCATGTAAAAGGCAAAGTGTTCGGAAAAAGATTGCTTCTTAAATTCAGTTATTTTTTGGGTTGGAAAATTCATTAGATTTTGGTCTAAATTTACGAATTCTCATGTGTTGATAATTGTATATCATTGTAAGTATATGTGTTATAAACTATTTTTGGACAATAAAGATCTATTTATTTATTAACTTTTTGCCGTTAATAAGGATTTTAGATCACGTCCATAACATCAATAATTATAAATAATTAAATTCTCTATGACACTTCCAATTATTGAGGACCAGTTTCAATAATATCGTTACCCAGTTAATTTATTAAATTGTGACTGTTACTTTAAAAAAATTGCCACCATATCCATATTCATTCCATTATTTGCATATTATATCAATGACAGACACTAAGCACAAGCTATTAATGGACCAATAAGGCGGTTGATAATCGTGATTACTAATAACTTCGGAGCAGTTTCATATTATAATATGCTTGAATATACTTAAATAACATGTATAACCGAAGCCTTTTTGTACTAACGATAATACTGGCATGACTCCTCATCTAATATATTACTGATCTCAAAATTTTCCCATGAGATGCTAATAGCACATACGTGAGTATACATCGATTGATCGATTCTATAAGATTTATAGTATTGAACATTTTTCATAGTATATTCTTCTACAAGTGCAATATTAAATCGCCTCAATATCGGAAATCACTCTGTCGTAGAGGCCTAGCTCCTTGTCCTGTGTTAGTTGAAATAGCTCCTCAATTCTCTGTTTTCCTGTCAATTTTCTGATATATCTCAGCCAAGTTATTCACCTTTGGGCCACACCATGTGAGCATTTTATTCTATTATTACTTAGGTATCAATGGCGTGTCCATATAAGCTGAAAAACCGGATTTACCTTAGGTTTTTCAAGCTTAGGCGAGTTCATCGTGGATATCTCCCAATTAACAAAAACTATAAACAAATATACATACTAAAATCAATACGAGTACACACATACAATAAACTGCCTAAATATACAAACGATAAAGACATAGATGTTGAGTGGAGAAGGACTGGATAGAAAGGTGGGGAAGGGGCAGGACTGCTCATGGTGTTGAAATACACGAAAAAAAACTGTTTAAACCAAAGGAACCTCTATACATGTAGATAAAAAAGTACAAGTGCGGACTTTTGGTGGAAGCTGGTTCCACAACCTAGCATCATGGACTGAGAAAGAATCGATGTTACAGCTGGAATGATGGGACGAGATTTCTAGAAGATCGTTGGAATCTGATCTGTAGTGGTAGTCTATGAGAGTATTATAAATAATTAAACTCTATATAATTAATATTTAAACTATATAGGGTTAATTAATTAACTATCATAATTCACACGAGATGGCTCGTCGAGGTGGTTCTATACACAAAAACCACATTCATCTCTTATAACACAATGCAGGTCAATATTTTTAAATATATAATACGAAATGTTTTTTGTCTTACCCACAAAAGATATGTCATTTGGATATAAACATATTTGCAATAATTATTTGTCATACCAGCACAAATTTGATTTATTGTCATTGGTTCTTTACCAAACTGTATTTGTTATTAAGACCAACATATACGGGCAGCTCATCATAGTATATGCAAATATAAACTTTGAATTTACCACCATGAAGCTTTTAGTATGTCTTGATGTCATTTTCACTGAGTATATGAAACAAGCATACGACTAGTATTCGACTGAATATATTCGCTCACATAACACAACAAAAATCTATAGATGAAATTTGAAGTTTAAATTTTCAAGAACATACATAGTTTGAATGAGTGAATTTTACGATTTTCAGCCAATTATAAATTATCTCTTCTACTGACTTTTAACCAATATTTGTCATTTTTTATTTATTTATTTATCACTTGTACACGGCGTGAGCCTTTTACACGTTAAACATATAACAAATTAAAAAAAAAAAAAAAACAATTTTACAGACAATAATAATATAAAATGATAAAAAATGAATTGGTACAAATATATGTATAAAAATAAACATTAAGATGCAACAAAAATAGTAGTAATTTGAACAAAACAATAATAGTAACAGAATAAAGCAATTAGATCAATTTATACAGAGATTGGACAAAATTTGATGAATACAAACAATAAAAGACAAAATGTCATAAACAAAAATTAAAATAAATATCCATTTAGAATAGTCCAAAATTCATCAGATTTCAAATATATGTCAAAAAAAAATTGAATCATCAATAAACAACACATAAATTAAAACATATAATTTTATACCACTTTGATTAATTTTTTTTTAATATCTTGCCCGAAAATTTTCTACAATATTGTACTTTTTTATAATTTAAACCTGATAGTGTTACACAAATTGTTATACTTTCGTTTTTTATTAATCTAATTGTTTGTGTCTTTTTTGAAAGTGATCGTACCTTTGTATACAACATGTATTGTATGTATACAGAGGTTTAACATGTAAAAGGCTTTGACCGTGAATATATGTAAATGAAAAAAAATACTCTTCATCGATGTAAGTTTTCATGAAGGATATTAGTTTCTGTGTAAATGTGTGAAGAAGATTCAAACTCAAAGTACAAAGCTATCGTTAACTAATATATTGAACGTCATACGGTGGTTATACTATATTTTTCATATTTATTTTATTATGTGAAAATATTATTATTGTTTTCTTCTTTGAATAAGTTATGTTTGTATTTATTATTTTAAAATAATAATATAATAAACATACAACCCGCATTCATCCATCAGAAAAAAACCGCGAAAGGTGATATATTGTGTAGTATGTGTAGTTTATATTTTACTTCTATATAAAACAAAACCTACATACCCGATTGTAAACAAAACATTTGATTTTAAAACAATATGTAATAATTATAATTAATATGTTGAATTTATTGACATTAGTATAATATATAATGAGTTACAACCCATTGGATTGGTCTGCAACGAGTTTGGATTTTCTTCTCCATTCCTCCCTATTTTCAGCTAGTCTCTTTAGCTCTACGTATGTGCCACAGTTCATGTCCTTCTTCAGTTGGTCTATATAAGCTAAAAATAAGAGTGCTTCGACTATCCAGGAAAAGTGACCTCATAGAATGGGAGAAACGGCTTAAGAGAAAGATACCTAATAACATGCAATTTTGAATACAACAGATCACTATTTTGTATGCAGTGTTGTTATACTGGTATGGTATGGTAATATAAAAGCTCCCAATATACTTTTACTATATATTGTGATGAGCTTACGAGTGTATGAAGGGTGCATACTAATAAATTATTGGTAGTAGCTCGCAAGTGTAATTGTCATAGTGACAAAAAATTATAAATTGCGAATTTTTATGAATTTAAATTTATTTTATACGTCATCACGCTATCTCCCAAAATAGTGTTTTACGAACACCTAACATTTACAAGAATTTACATTTACCTGACATTTACACTCTAATCGTCAATCCATCCATTAATCCAATCAAGAGCGAGACCAAAGAATACCTTGATGACACAATGTTATAGAATCCTGCGGAGAAATGGTCTAAATGATGATGACATAGCGAACAGAAAGATATATAAACTCAGTACGAGAAGAGCCGACCCTAACAGCCTTCAGCGGCAATAAGCTGGGACAGTGCCAGGAAGAAGAATAAGAAGACAGAAGACACGAAAATATATCTACAGATAAATATTGAACCTATTTTACGGCCGGTATAACGTGAAGGTAGAGAGAGTTCTTGTTTGCAAGACACAAAATGTTAAATTCTCAGCTAGGTCCTCTTGTATTTTCTGATTTAGTGATTCAGAAGAACGGTGTAATTTTGTTGCGGATCAACAATATGCACTCAATTTTTACTACTTAAAATTAGGAGTGTTTTTCCTTTTTCGAATGCATCACCGAATATTTACTGCATACATCTCAGCTTTTATGTTATCCTGGTGTTCCGATATCGATTTCAGAGTACAAAGGAGTGTAAGGTATTTTCCACTATATGAGATATGCATCATAAATTTCTCCGAGATTCGTCTTATCCTAAATATTGATACTTATTGAAAATAAATTATTTCTCTTGTGTATGGCTGCCTAGCTTTTATTTATAAGACTAATACTTCCACAAACACCATAGTATTTATTTATGAATACATTTTTTTTATTTACTTATGTAAAATATAGAAAAAAATATTGCAAGAAACCAACCCTTTTTAGTCATTGATATCTTGTTCAGTGTTACTAAAAAATTAGATCATCCATTTGTTTGAAACTTATCCACGATGTTGATCTCATCATTCGAGAAGCACTTTTCATAATATACTATAATACTATCTCGTTAGGAAAGTATTGAGCGTGTCGCACTGAGAGGGAAAGAGACACATCATTGAGTGACGTCAAAACTACTGCATACATATAGATATGCAATGCATTTTGTCCTCTACTCTTGTTTATGTGCTCCTAATACATACAGAAAAATCGCCTAGCAACAACATTGATTTTCACATCTATTCCGGCTGAATTCTCCGATCGTGTGTGAATTTGTGAAAGGTAGGATTTACATATTAATTAGTTAATAATATGTCTGAAAATCTTTGATTTAAAGTTTTTCACAAAACAGTTTATTTTTTGTTTCGATTTTCACCTGTGTCTGTTTTTTTTTTAAATACTTACGTTTATATACAGTTGACTCGAAAGTTCGTTGAGTCTAAAATTTCCTCTAGAGATTGTTTCAGTCATTTAACACACAACCCGTGCCAACTTTTGGCAACCCACTGACGTTTTGCCCTCTCTCAAAGCTCACAAAGATTCTTAGTGGTAGTCAATTTTCTGACATATGAAACATGTGATCCAGCCATCGCAACTGCAACCTCACTATATACACCAGTACAGGTCCTACGTTGACTGTAAAATCTTACTTTAATTTGTTTCTTTTTCTTCTCTCAGTACCATATCTAGGACGTTGGCGATAATTTTAGAGAATGCTTCTTTGTTCTGTGCTGTTCGTACAAGTTCCCCAATCTGCGCTATTCCAGTCTATTGCCGTATATTGCGCAGCTACGACACCTCTTTTCTTTCCACTCCACGACGTCCCTTATATTACTAACTGCAAAAGTCATCATTTTTCACCTAGCAGAATCTGGCCCATATATGAGGTTTTTCGAAACTTCTCAGGATACAATAATATTCTAGATACTCCATACAACGGTTAAATATTTAAAAAAAAAGCTTGCAATTTTAAAACTTGCTTGCCAAATTTGCAAAAACATATTGAAGATAGAAGCTTTCCATGTGTTGTCTTGTTTACTTACCCTCTGAAACAATGAATCTCCAAGTCTTTCGATCTTTGGTATTTAATTTCGCGTACGAACATTTTCTAATAAATATATTTTATGTCAATATCGTGGATCATACGGCTAGAAATATTCAAGTCGAGATGGTTTGCAGACGTATGTATGTATTAAAATCTTTCGTGATCTCTCCTACCTCCTATGGCGTATACTGGAGAAGATGATGCTTTTGTGTTATTAACGTCAGTCACGGTTTCAAGTTCAGGTCAAATGCACTGACTAACACTTACCTATACAAAATGACGTGTAGAGACTGTAACCCGATTTCGCACATTGGCCATTCTGCAGGAGTTATACAAATAATTATAATATTTCATATAGATACCTATCTAACTATTTATTATTTGACTTAATTTTTTTTTAAAAGTACGAAAAGATATAACGACAGGAATCGCTGTTACTTATTAAAGTGCCGTGTAGAGATTGTAACCCGATTTCGTTCATTGGCCTTTATTCTACAGGAGACATACAAATAATGATATTGTATGTAGGTAACTACCATTTTTTTTATCGTTATTTTCTGAATTCTTTTTAAAGAATAAGGGAAGATGAAATTCCCAAAATCTCTGTACAAATGTTATTATATAATTTTATTACAAATTTGTTTTAAAAATATAATTTACAAAATGTATTTAGCTTCTCACGTATTTTGTCCTTTAACTCCTAAATAAAATAAAAAATACTTTTCAGCCTTATGTTTACCAAGACCCGAAAATATTCAAACTTTGATATTGATTTACTATTATCCAATTAAATTTTTTCTCAGCCTCTGAACAAAAACTATATAATAATCCACACATAAATATTCTAATGCGTTCGTATGTATGTATGTACGTATGTCCTCAATGGACTCTGAAATAAAGAAAGACAGAAGTAAAATAATACACTCTATACGAGGTCTCATCTCCTGGGCACGTTCAAGGCCAAAAACATTTTAAATACCTTATATATTGATAAAGATATTACAATTTATGTCACAAAATTGGCAGCCAAATGTATGAAAATCTCTGAAAGTTTTTGTAAGTAGCAATATTCATGGTCGAACATTTTTCAGTGTATTGAATTAATTTCACAATGGATGTAATGAGAAATACATCAGTACTGAAATTAAACATTTAAGGATTATTTTGATTATAAATTATTGTGTTTGGTTATGATAAAAACTTCTGAATTATGCGAGTTAAAATTGCATATTTTTGACATCTTGGGCTAATTTCATAATGGCCGACGTGACACACACAGAATGCACACAAATATATATTTTAGATGGTGCATATTGTTTGTTTGTTTTGTGTTTTCTATGTCCTCTGTACGATATGTCTCATCCAGTAGGCGAGCTGAAAACATTTAATATGTATACTTTTATAAAGATTTAATTTATAAATGATGATGTATCAACGATCTTTTGTCGATGTTTGGTAAACTTGAAAATCACTAAAAATCTCATATATCTACGACCATGCTATTAATATGTGTTCTTATTTTATTGTTGATATTCATAGTTTCTTTTTATTTCAAAATATGGTTACCAATAATATCAAAAACACAACTAATTTAATGATGCTTCAATGTTCTTTTGTCAAAGTAAGGTAAACGTCAAAATAAAATAAAAAAAACTCATATCTACAACAATACTATTGATATGTGTTCTTATTTTATTGTAGGATATTCTGAGTTTCTTTTAATTTCTAAATAAAGTTATCTGTTATAACAAACACAGAAAAGGGTGTGAGAGAAAAGGGTGTGATTATCTCATAATATAACTATACCAAGCCATAGATAACATTTCTAAAACTTGCACTTAACATAATGGTAGTTAGGCACTTTTGTAAAGGATATCATTTCAATATTATGCTTGCATCAATCTGTTTCATTAGAAGTATTTCATTTATTCAAAACATGCATCTAAAAACATAAGATTTTCAAAATTAGATATTAAGATACTGTCTATTGATAAAGATAATTGTTAGAATTGCAAACCAACTTTATAATTCTGTTTTATGACTCTCTGAAAAGAAATTTGTGGCTCTAAAGCATTATTTGCGTTACATCTATTTTTTAAGAATATAATTACATTTCAAATAAAGAATAATGACCGCGATTTGTACATTCGTACAGTAAAATTATTATTGTATGGTTTGCAGTAATTTTAAATTTCATGAAAGTATTCTAAATTCAAAATAATTATAGAATTTCTAACACTAAACGTAAACACTTCAAAACTGTCATAATAAGCATAGAGATACTAAGTGTCAAAATCAGGGTTGCCACATTGTGTGACCAAAATTACGTGCATTTTGCCCAGAAAATACCGCACAATGGGACCTTACACATGTGAAAAATATAATTTTTACTCCAACATGATATAAATCACACAATTCCGTTTCATCTTTCAATTTCTACCCCCCCCCCCATCGCTAAATTTTCGAAATAGTATAGGAATAAAATATATCGTCAGTTTTCTAAAGGGTCGTTCACATTTGTTCACTTTCAGTGATCACTCCGGATGAACCTCCAAGATAAAAAGGTGTGAACGGGCGTTTCATCAATAGTGATCACTAGCGATGACGGATGAAAGCGATAACAGCCCGTCATAATTTCGATGAAAGGACCTTTCACTGAAACGACCATAAACAAATTTTTTCTTATTTTTTGTTTTATTCTCTATGAATTTGTATAGAATGTCAGAATCATATACAAAATTATTATGCAGTTGAGAACTATATTGATTAGTTTCAAGGGTTTTTTTTCATTTTTTTATTTATTTAATTATATTTTTGTACGAAAATATGTCAAAATACATACAACATGACTGAGAGTGTTGACATGGCAGTGAGAGCATAGGATGAACAAATGAGAACAGACGTGTTCACTTTCGATGAACAGGTTTGACCCTGACACTCTGAATGATCATCCAGTGTGAAGCAATGTGAATGCTACTTTAGAATAATTATTATCTCACGATTCCCAAAACACAAATTACTTACACTGGCAACACTGTCCGACCTGTCAATTGTATGGCGTTTGGTGATCCGGTAAATTTTGTGACTTTGTTTTGATTTTAAAAGACTTTAAAAATATAAAACTGAATAAAACAATACGTAGTGTATCTAAAAAAATGTTTTCAAGAAATATTCCCAGTGTTAAGCGGAGTTTTAAGCTCAAAAACTACCCTGGTACATTAACAATGTTTTCCAAACAACACTGGTAAGCACTGTCTTAGTATTTTAAATTGTTTTTTTTTTATGTTTGACGACACTTAATTGTATTTCTATTACAAGATTACTATTCAATTCTGTGCCTTCTTAAAATATATTTAATGTAATGAATTTACTTAAAAAGGCAAATTATTTTACCGAATATTAGAATAAGCTAAATAAAAAGCTGAAGTGAATGTCTCAGATGCTTAATAATAATGCATCATTAAATGATTGTGTATGGAATGTCTCGATGACTCACTTATATGACAATCCCGTGTTTCTAGGAAGTTAAATTACTGTATTGCTGATGAATTTCAATGTTCTTTTCTTTCAGGATTATCTGTGAGTTCTATAAGAAGAATTATAAAAGAAAACATAGGGAAGGCCGTCCAGGATGATTTTGATATCTACTCCATTCGCCAAAAAGTGCATTTGTATTACACTTCTTCTTCTTCTTCATGTGTCTTGCCGGGTCCCCCCGACGTTGACGACCATTTGAGAGAAAGCTTCCCTGTCCTGGGCGGCGCGAAACAGCTCCTCCACGGTTCTGACACCGGTCCACTGTCGAATTTTACACTACATATTTCTTATATTTATTTTACTGTTTTTATTAAATAGTTTTATATTATAATTACGAGTCTGTTTTATTTTCCCTTTAATGTAAAATATTACAGTTAACAGCATATTTTCATGGATGTGTAATTGTGAGGATATCCTTAGTTAGATGATGTCTATCATTATGCAGCCATTTAACCAATATATGCCTCTGAAGGTGAAAATGCTAAGTATTTATTAAATGATTTTATGATGTAAAAGAAGTCCAAAGTCATGGTCTTTGAAAGAGTAAGTGAGAGAACAGTATGACAGGTAATGATTGACAACAAAGTGTTAGAGCAAGTTGACGAATGTGTGTACTTGGATAGTTTGTTCACGAGAGATGGGAAGTGTGAAAGCGATTGAAAGGAGAAAAGTTGCTGGTAATAAGGTAAATGGTGCAATCCGACCAATAATTGCAAATAGGAACAGATCTACCACAGCTAAATGGTTAGTGCACTCTGCTATCTAAGTGCCAACACTCATGTATGCAAGTGAGACGTGGACATGTCTAAAGAAGGATGAAAGTGGTAGAAATGAGATCGTTGAGAAGGATGTGTGGTAAAAGTCTGAGAGATTGTGTGTGTAACAGTTATATACGAAAGGAATGTGGAATGAAAGTTGGTGTGGTTACAGGGATGAATATAAATAAGTTACAATGGTTTGGGCATGTGGAAAGAATGAATGAGGTCAGAATGACCAAGAAAATATATTTGGCTGAGAGGAATGGTGCTCGGAGACGTGGACGTCCGAGGATCAAAAGCAAGATCATTTAAATCAAATCCTACAGGGCGGTTACGTGTTGAGCACATTGAACAGGAGAGCATGCATGAGAAATTGTATGACAGTGACGGAAGCGAAAGATGTATGCAAGGATAGAAGGAAAAAGCGCTCAATCTTTTTTGCCTACCCCGCGAGGGAAGTGGCGTGATGGTATATATGTATGTATGTAAGAAGTCCATTTACTTGGAGAGGTCCTAGCTTATTATTATTATTAGCTATAGGATTTTTTTTGTCTGGAACTAAAAGAGTGAATAATAAAAAGAGTCAGCAACTAAATGTATGCACGCAAAGAGACTGATAGAAAGAGTGAGAATTGAAAGTGATGAATGTAATGTGAAAGTAGGTTCTCTTACAAGGTTTCGTTTTTACACAATCAATGTTTGGATAGGGCTACAATGTGAAAGATAACAGCGCCCTCGATTATTTGTCAACTATTTTTTGACAAACTGTATGTATTGTATATATGATTTTGGCACTCATAGAGCTGATTATTATTATGACATGTACCTTTTTTGCTGCTAAATAGATTTTAAGTTCATTTTTTCAATGAGATTGTGTAGTTTTAACTCACGTATTTGGATGAATATCTGTTTTTAAACCCGAGCGTTGCCGGGTTATAAAAGCTAGTATCAAATATTTTAGTTAAAATTTTGAATATAAGGTTCTGTTGTTTTTCTACCTAAAAAAAGCATTTGTGACTATTTGTCTTAAGTTTATCGATTTGAATAGAAATCATTAGTAATAAGTAGATACTAGATATCAAAAAATTTAAATAATCTACAAAAAATCGGTCTTTAGTTTTTCGTTCGGGATTTAAATTACTTATAAACGATGAACAACTAACACGACCTGACAACCACAAGTAATACTATACCACCTTGCACATATAACAAATATGTATACAAATAACAATATTATGTTGTGGTTACTTTGCATATTATATCTGAGAGTCTTAAGACTCTTAGGCCTCGCATCCACCGAATGCAGAAAACTGCAAACCGACGATGAAATTCATCGAATTTGAGTAACATTAGCACATTTGAACTTCATCCATTACCGCAGTTTTCATCAGAATCATATTATGTATTGTTTTCTGATGGTAGGATGGTTGACAGGAGGCTGATAGAGTACTTAACGTAATATCGATACGAAAAATAAATAGTGTTATTCTTTTATATTACATAAAATGTTTTTTTTTTTCATGATGTTAACTCACATACCCCAGAACAATAATCTAACAATATTCTTTTCTTCTTTTTCAGGTAAGCGGCGTTCTTTCATGATAATAAAAACGCAATGAGGCTGAAAACATCGACAAACATACAACAACGAAAAATATTGTAAGTAAAATGTAAATAAATGCCGATTAAACTAACCGTACACAATGTTTCAACGAATAAGCTTTTTGGCTTTTTTTAATTCATCAATCAATAAGAAGTGTTAAGGAACTTCGAAGAAGGGGCATGAAAGCTGAAATGATGTATAATAATATGCCACCTCAGTCACTTTCTAAGCACTGTGTTCTCAAAACACCTACAAGTAGACCCCTACACTCTGCACAATCGTTCACTAATATGCTGAAAGTGATCAATAGAGCCAAAAAGTATTGCTTTTATGACAGGGTTTTTGGTGTCGCAAGACCCGTAATCTGGAATTGATTCCTCGAGGACTTTTGTGAAACCCAATCAATAACAACGTTCAAATTGAAGACATCGCTCTTTCAACATAACTTCCCGTACCCTTGAGATGGATGCTTCATTGAACGGCGCCGAACATATCATCCAACATACAAAAAAAGTAAATGTTGATAATGTTTATAATAAAAAAAAATACTTATTATTTTATGTAAAATTAAAACCAATTGTGTTTTTTTCCATATATATATATATAAACACGGTGTTTTACAAAATTGACGTCGATTTAATAAATATACTGATAATGTTGTTTTTGTTTGGTATTCTTTAAAAGAATGCTTAAGGCGAAAAAGGAGATATTATAAAAGTGGTTGTTATATATTTGTTTTCATTCCTTTTACTTTATAAACATACCTACTGTAGATGTTTTAAGTGATAATAATGTTGTGTGAAATTTAATACTCACCTGCAAACGAGACAACGAACTTGACTGTAAAACATTTACGACCACGCCATAACAATTACAATATTATGCTTACGTATCCTCTTCTTTTGAGTGTGAAAAATCCATTAAATTGGTCTGCAACAAACTTAATTTTTATTCTCAATTTGTCCCTGCCTTCTGCCAACTCTACGTATGTTTACAGTGCATATTATTATCTTCTACCACTGGATCCGCGGAGGCGTTTCTTGATCGATTTCTACAATTCCTGCCTTCCGACCTTGCCCTCCGCGAAGGTAACGAAAAGGCCTAGGTGCTTAGTGTTGTGACTATTTACATTTGCTAATTATTGGCTAATATTTTTCAACACTTTGCCCTTTTCCTAGTGTTGTGGCTAATTACATACCAATCACGTTTGCTAGTTGTTTGCTAGTTTTTCGCTAATCTTTTCAATGAGTTGCCCTTTTCCGCCAACCCTATTAAACGCTTTCCCCTTTTTGAAACTTTTCGCTAATGTATCTTCAACGGCGTGCGTCCGTAGCTCAAAGGCAGCCAAACGTTTGCTCTCGCTCTTGCCGATTGCCACGTCTCACAACCATTTAGAAGATCTACACGGCTATATTGATATTTATGATATAAGAATTATTATAATGTCCATAGTGGCTAAAATTTTGACAAAAGTCTTTCGTCATTTTAGTCAAATCTCTCCAATGTTAGCAATCACTTGAGAGTATGCAAACTACACCTAAGGGGTTTGAAAAGCTTCTCAGACAACATAAAATCATCTTAATTTAAATCTTAATGGCATTTCCCTTAACTACCAATGGACTGAATAACTGCATACAGTATAATGAACATACAGTTGTCCGTTTTGTGCTATAAATACGATTAGACCTAAAAGATGGGTGGCATACCTCACCGCTGAATTGAACATATTAAATATTTTATGTTTACGAATACCTAAGTATTAAATATTTTTCTTTAGAAATTTAAGATTTTTTTTATAAAAAAATATTCGTTCAAAACTGCAATTTGATCTTGAAATAAAATATTATTTATCTACGCGAATCATGTAATTTATGTCGAAACTTTGACACCCCTTATACCATTTATATTTCAGTTTTAATTACACGTTTTTAAAGATCTATCAAAAATCACTAGAATTAAAAGTAAATTATGAAATATCATTTCGAAAAATAAAATAAATAAAACATTTATTTTTGAAAATAATGATACACCCCGGGTAGCACATTCTCAGCGTCCATGAACGCCTACAAATCTACCTGTCAAATTTGAAATGTTTGAAATAAGAATGCGTTCTGGTCCTTTTTCAAATTTAAAAAAACAGCTGGATATTGATATTTTGTTTTATACCTGAACTAACATACTTAAATGTTTTTTATGTCTGTTTATTATTAATATTATATGTGAATTGATATACGAGTAGGTTGAATATTAAATAACATGTTTTTAATATGATTTTTTGGACAAGTATTGTTAGAAAGATTAAACTTTTATCTATTACAGCATCGCTCACAAGTTAGTAGAGTGACTAGTAGACTGAATGTATGTATATTGGATGATTTATTATTCGGCGCCGTTTAATGGAGCATCCATCTCAAAGGCGCGGGAAACTATGTTAGAAGAGCAATGTCTTCAATTTATTCCTGAACGTTGTTATCGATTGAAGTTCCAGATGACGGGACCTGCGACGCGAAAAGCCCTATCATAGAAGGTGTGAGAATGCACGGACCTTCTTGATCATGTAGATCAAATAAAATTATCAAACGGCCGCATGTATTGTAAGAAAAATCGACATGTGGGTATGAGAAATTGTATGAATTTAGAAAAAGCGAAAGAAGTATGTAAGTATAAACGGCGTTCCGATCTCTCTGCTTATCCCACTTGGAATACGACTTGAGGGTATGGTGTATTAGTATAATATAGATTTTCAAGTAATGGTTGTATTTTTAAATAGGTACACTTCAAAACTTGTGAAAATAAGACGTACACCTAGTATATCATCACCAACATAAGTTGTCCAATCCGTGGTAATAAAAAAATACAAGAAATGCAGTAACGTACCTATCTCATTTACGTATCGTTGAATGTAATTGATTGAATTAATTTATGATAATATTTTACTGCATAAAAATAATTTAAATATTCTGAAGATATTAAATGTCTCTGTATGGTTTCAATGTACAAATTCTATTTTTTCAAATTCCTATAGATCTTTGTACTTTGTATTTTGGTTCAGAAGTTTGTGTTTTCTACCATAGACATTTGAAATGTGGTGCTATAGACGCATGCTGAAGATTCATTGGTCGGAACACGTCGAAAACGAAGAAGTGTTAACCAGGGTTGGCGAAAAAAGGCAACTCCTCAAAAGAATCTGCCAACAACGAGCTAATTGGATTGGCCACAACATCAGGCACCCAGGACTGCTCATCGCAATCGCAGAGGGCAGGACCGAAGGCACAAATGGCAGAGGTCGACCGAGAGACGCCTATATGGACCAACTGAAGAGGGACATGAGCTGTGGCTCATATATGGAGTTGAAGAGACTAGCTGAGAATAGGGAGGAGTGGAGAAATAAGTCAAAACTCGTTGCAGACCAATCCAATGGATTGTAACTCATTATATATATACCATAGACATACATTACCATAGACTAGCTTTATAGCAAAATAAGTTAAACACTCAGTGGACTAGTATGTATCCTGATTATTGTTGCACATTGCGAGAAATTGTGACCTTATTGGTTGCAGACAAGAGTCATTTACTGATTATTCCATAGATGTAGTAGAAAATACTCATAGATTTTTTTTATTTATAATACCTAGATAGAGTAGGTACTCCTATGTATTTTCATTGCAATAAAGTGAAGCACCATTTTTTGTCACTTTTGACAGAACGGTTGGCAAAAAGAAGTATGGTAAATCGCTAAAAACGTTGACAAGAACTTCAATAAATGTCCAATTACGTTTATATAAATGATATATTTTTATAAAAATGCGAGAAAGATTCCATAAAATGTAGGATACACCACACGCTTTCGCCAACCGTTCTGTCAAAGTTCATAGATGTTTTACCTCACTTTTGTAAACGAGTCGGGGTTCTAGGTTTCGTATGGAATTCTGTGGAAAATACAAAGCATGCAAGAAAATGCTAAGAGGAATGTGCTAACTTCACATCGTTCGCTTTCCAATAAATGCTTCACCAACCTGTTTAAATGCTTTACTTTGAAAATATTCTATCTCTTCTCTACTTATACATTTTAAATACGCATGAAAGACAATAGGAATAGGATGTCTCAGATGTAAAAAAAATGTGGTTACCTAGTCAATAGTTCCATAATAATATGTCTATGTTATCTAACGTTTTTATAGATTTAATAAAAAAAATGTTGTCACTTGTCACGACGTTTTCTGATACAAGACGCTAAATAAATAAATATTTATTCTAAAATAATTACATTCGTACATTTATTTAGGTTTTTTTGTAGAACAAAGGATTTAAGCATTTTTTTTTCATAATAAATATTATGTTTTTTTATGTTTGAATATTCATTATTATGGCTAATACTAAGTTCAAATGTCTATAATACTTAAAAATCACCTGCGAACATTAAAATATTTGTAAAAAAAATATAATATTGCCAGAATTAAAATATACCCAATTATTCTCACAGAGGGCAACAACAACAACACATCATCAAGTTTCTGTCAAGCCACTAAATTTCCTGCGCAAAATCAGATAAACATAAATTATTCACCAATTTGCTTTATCACTAATTAGAAATTAAATATTATTATTTTTTTAAGAAATTATTATCGTTTAAAATAATAAAATTTGTTATTTGTATTTTATTTATTTTTGTAAAACCCGTCGTCTCGTATGGATCGCAATTATTATTCGAACGGTCACCTGCCTCTTTGAATAATTTCATAATGACAAAACTTGGCGTTATTGTAAGTGTTATTAGTTTCATTTTATTTAAAAAAAAATCATAGGTTATTATAATGAAATGTTTGTAGGTATAAAAAAAACTATCGTCAAAAAGAAATAATCAAAATATGAAATTTAAGCAAAAACATTCTTCTTCTTCTTCCTGTGACATGTCAGGTCCCCCCGATGTTGACGTGCACTCCGGCGAAAACCTCCCTGTCCTGTGCTGCCCTAAACAGTTCATCCACCGTCCTCATTCCGGTCCACTATCTAATGTTGCGCAGCCTGGACATCTGCTTTCTGCCAAATCCCCATCTTCCCTCTATCGTGCCCTCCAATATAAGTCGGAGAAGACGGTACTTTTCTCCACGCAACACGTGACCCAAATATTATGAGACCTTCCTCACTTTGACAATCGACAACAGCTCTCTCTTGGCTCCGTCTTTCCTAAGTACTTCGATGTTACTGACCTTTTTGATCAGTAATTTCGAATGTTCACTTTAAGAGTCCATGTTTCACTTCCGTATAAAAATATTAATTAGAGAATTAATATGTCTAGAAAAATCGGTCAATTTCTACTATAGGTTTTCCAATAGCATCCAGTTAGATATTATTGATGATCATTGTTGTATTTATTTTTTATTATATTTCACTGTACACCGTTACAAGATATCATAGGGCATCCAGGTATGAGATGGGGGAGGGGTACAAATTTTATTCATAATATAATTTGTATTTGTAATGATTTATTCCTGTACATAGTCGAATTTCATGGCATAATTATGCATTTACATTAAATTACAATCACTGGACAAGATGCACACCCTCGCCCCCCCCCCCCCCATATAGCTTCTGTGATATCTTGTTACAGTACACAGTGAAGGATAATAAAAAAATCGTTAAATTATGATCATCAATATATATTTTCTAACTATTGGATAACCTATAGTGGAAATTGACCGAAAAATTTACATTGCTACGCAAAAGACAATGAAAAATAGTGAGGATCAGGAGTAATCAGGAGTCAATTGCGTGTTTGTCATGTATACAAAAAAAAATATCGCATGTCTATAGAACCCAAGAAAAAAAATCTACAAAAACTAATTTGAATTTAACTAGTCTGCTTCATGAAGTCTTGGACCAAGAGTAAATATTCTACCTTATGTAAGCGTAAGTTTTGAAGCGTTTTTTAAAAGACAGGTGTTCGAAAAACATTATGCAATACAAGCCGTTCAACATATTGAATTCAGCATTGAGGTGTGTCACCCGTTTTGGATATCTCACTGTTTTTGTCTTAGACCAATTGTAAAAGTCTTCTTTTTTACATTAAAAAAAGAGGAATGTTGTATTGTAACTTTATCGTCTCGTAACTTTTTAATATCGGAGGGTACAAATACTGGTTCCACAAGAAATAACAAAATTCTCACAATTTTAATTACCATATCCTTTTCATCTTCAAATGAAAAAATAAACATTAAAATTTGTTGCCTCTTGACGAAACATTATAATAAATAATTTTAATAGTTATATAATATTAATAATATGTTAATGTATGATTATTAATTTGTGAGATAAATGTGAAATATGTTAGAAGACTCCATGAAATATGACATTTTGTTGGACGCATCATATTACATGGAATAATAATTATCATACAACTTAAAAACACGTTCTGAAGAATCCTCTGCAATGAGCACGAATCCCACTCCTTTCTGTAAGTTTTCAAACGTCCCGTAAAATGCAAGTATTCGTAAAGTATCACATAGAATAGATTTTTATATATCATTGATTTTATCAGCATTAACTTTGTAACACTTCATTTTAAATTTTATAATAAAATGAATACTATTTATTGTCATTGTTTAGTGTTACTATTGAGTATAACTAACGTACGACCGATTTCAATTTCGACTGAATTCGCATTATCTAGTGATTCTCTGTATTAAATTAAACAAAGATAATTATAAAAAATCTTTACAATTATATAATGGGTTACAATACATTGGATTGATCTGCAACGAATTTGGATTTTCTTTTCCATTCCTCCCTATTCTCAACCAGTCTCTTCAGCTCTACGTATGAGCCACAATTCATATCCCTCTTCAGTTGGTCCATATACGCGTCTCTTTGTCGGCCTCCGCCATTTGTGCGTTCGGTCCTACCTTCCGCGATGGCGATGTTGTGGCCAATCCAGTTAACTCGTTATTGGCTGATTCTTTTGAGGAGTTGCCTTTTTTCGTCTACACTGGTTAACACTTCTTCGTTTTCGACGTGTTCCGACCAATGAATCTTCAGCATTCGTCTATAGCACCATATCTCAAAGGCCGCAAACCGACCTCTTTCACTCTTGCTAATGGTCCACGTCTCGCAACCATATAGCAAAACGCTCCGTACAACGGCTTTAGTAATAAGGTTCTTCCTCACGCTTTAATCAATATTAGGGGATTCCAATATTCTAGATTTTTTGTTAAACGCAATTCTTGCCTTTTAATATATTAAAATTTAGCATTGATCAGGTAAGCTACCCATACTCAACATCTTATTTTTATGACACAGAGACGGCAACAGGCGTGTACATTACCTTTCCATATAATATTGGGTCGTTCATATTTTGACTTCTCCTAGAGTTCGTATGTATAGACATTTTCTTAAAGTATATATTTTTCTAAGAATTTTGCACCTTTTGATAATTCAAATAAAAAAATGTATATAAATTATAACTTTTCACATAGCCATGTCAACTAATAGTTCCCATATCATAAATCCACCACTTTTACATTAAAATCATATAATTTTTAACAACTTTACATATATTTACAACTTAAATATATTTTTAAAAATATTTTTAAACTTAGTCACACATGCAAATATAAATAATTATAATTCAAATGTAATCAAATCGTTATAACGTTAAAATGATGCTTTGGTTTACATCGCAAAAATCACGTACTTATGAAAAAGCATAATTATTATTATATATAAAAAAATAACTTATATGTTAATTTGTGTCAAAAAATAGCAGGTGTTCATTGCAAGTTTAAAATAACGTTATTTATTTTAACATAAAATTTAATACATTACTTTCAATAAATTTGACATTCGTTTAATTATAATATAAAGACAGTCAATTGAAATACATAATATTATTAATGCAGTTAATAATGGTAGATCATATTGCGTTTGTTCACATGAGGAAAAATCTTTTTTTTTCTTTAATCTGCGTTTATTTTTACTTTTTCGTCATGCCATAAGCACGCCGTTCCCTTCATTTTTGTCGTCTATTCCTTAGAAACTCTTAACACACTGCATTACGATAAATATTCATTTAGGTGGAGTTTTCATCAAAGAACAGGACTCTAGGACTATCCAATAACCTTTAATATTGCCTGGAAATTCTAATGAAAAATTGGCGATGCGACGATATCATTTCATTTCTACCACTTTTAAACGAGAACATGAAGAACAAACATTTTTATATTTTTATTATTGTAATGGTCTTTTATGAGTTTTAAGGTAAAGTAAAAGATACCCTATAGTCCAGCATTAGTAGGTGCCTGGATACGTCAAACGAAAACATATGTAAATATTATCTAAAATTTTATTGATGTTCGCATTAATGGTACCTATTACTTTGTGAAAAATATTTATTTATGCAGTTCTCACGAATCGCATCAAAGTTTCCAACACTTGGCCAAAGCTAAAGTCCTTTTTAACTTTATTATATAAATAGAGTTGGAGCAAAACTACGCTATGGTGAATTTTGGCTAAAGTGACTTTAGGTTAAGAATATAATTTTGCAGTCGTCGTTGTGCCCTTTTTTCGCCTATCTTCAAAACGCGTTTTTGCGATATCTATTGATAAAAAGTTATGTCAAATATTGTTAAACAAAACAAAGACTTTTAACTTATTATCCTTTCATTTTTTTTTTAAGTAATACTACTACTACTACTATACCATCACGGCATATCCCACAAGTGGGGTAGCCAGCAGACCAGCTGCATATAAAATATGCAAGCTCACAAGCTGTCTTCTCCGTGCCAAGTAATAGTAAAATTCTTATATGTGTATTATATAATATTAAAGTTGAAATCCGACCCTCCGCACAAGCATGTGTAATTACAATGTGTAATGTTATTTTGTTATTGTTATATCAATGTATACTGTGTATTTATAAATGAAATAAAAATTAAAAGAAAAAAAAAACAAATAAAAAATAGTAACAATGGTCCACAATCATTTTTGAATGAATTATAATGTTAAAAAACAACATATTATTAAAAGAAGCAACTGTAGATTTTAGATTATAAAATTTTCTTAGAACAGCCATACCAAAAAATGATATCTCATGACATAGTGTGTTCTTTTGCATACAGAATTAATGTGAGTAGGCACACATATTATGATTCCCATAAAAACATAAAGTGGATTCAGATTTCTCGGTAACAAATCTTAATGAATTATTGTCATCCAACTGCAAATGACGAGACTCTCTGTAATTCATATAAATTATTAATCAATGCAAAATACTTAAAAGTTATTATTTAAATCGTACATAAAACGAAACACTCGGAATCTATGCAGTATTCTTCTTCTTCTTTCTGTGCCATGTCAGGTCCCCCCGACGTTGGCGATCACTCCGGCGAAAACCTCCCTGTCCTGTGCTGCTCTGAACAGGTCATCCACTGTCCGGATTCCGGTCCACTCCCTAATGTTGCGCAGCCAGGACATCTGATTTCTGCCAACTTCCCTCTATCTTACTCTCCAATATAAGGCGGAGGAGACGATGCAGTATTAATTGACTGATTTTAACCTTACAAAAAATTTCTATAATTTTTACCACCATGCATCTACCATAATTGATCCTTATTTTTCATTCATTCTTTTCATCCGTAGGCCATTAATTTGACACTTGGAATCGTAAAGCAACCACAAACAATTGACAGTTTCATTACAAAATAAATATAATGATGAATAGAATAATATAAAGTATAAGGTTGTATTTGGGTTTATAACAAAACCCAGATATATCTTTTTAAAAAAAAAAAAAAAAATGTACCTACTTATAAAAACTGAATAAATTTCATTATATCAAAGTTATTTTGATTGTATATGGCCCAAAACAACTTCAGCACTTCAGTCTATGCGAATAAACGCCTCATCCTCACTGACGGTCCCTGCTTCCTCTGAACGCCTACGCATTCGGGCGGAGGATCCGCAAATAAGCGAACTTTTCCTAGCCCAAGAACACCTTGCTGCAGGAGGCGATCTAGACTATAGGACACGGAAGACCCTGAATCGACTAAGATCTGGTGTAGTAAACTGCCGTGACAATAGAGAACGATGGGGTTTCCTACAAGACGAATTCGGAGCGTGTGACTGTGGTGCAGCACAGACCATGCCACACCTGTTGGAGTGTCTATTGTGCCCTGTCACATGCTCTATGGAGGATATTTTTGACGCATCTCCACCTGCTGTGCGTTTTGCGCAGTACTGGAGATCAGTTTGATTGTTTTTTTTTCTGGCTTCGATACGATAAATAATAATATGTGAAAATAAATTAATATTGATAATAAATAGTAAAAAGCATTCATACCTATCATATTCTCAGGATTTAATACCTATTCACTGCTGAACTCAAGATATTATTTATATTTTATACCTGATGCTTACGAATATTACCTGCCTCCTGCCTCTTATAGTTAGTAGGGCATTCGAAAACTTTAGATAGGCGTTTTCGGTTCTAAATCTTTACGTTTGCTTTTGTTCTAGGTGCCAGAAGATATTATTATTATTATCATCCCATCTAAATAATATACAAAACACTTTGTTTTTAATGATGCTGCTAGTGTGGGTATAGGAACCTCCTTCATATAACGCCACGGGTGATAATATGGACATGTAGGTAGGTACATGTGGGGTATCAATAAAAAAAACTTAGAAAAATATTTGAAATACCATTTAATCAAACTAGCAGTGTCTAATATTTCATTTTGATATGTAAGAAGGAGAGTATAACCATCTTTGTCTATAATATCACTGATTTTCTTATTAATATTGTGCAGCCAGCACTACAAATTTACAGAAAGATAATAAGTACATAGTAGGTCTTTGGCGTCATCCTCTCTTCACTACTACTTGATGTTGACATGTTCCATATTTTTCTATGCCTCTCTTTCTTGGGTTTTTCTCATCCAATTTCAGCCAGTGATAGAGACACAGTATATACCATATTTCCGTCCTTATGAGGTTGACCTTTTGCTATTTTTTCTATCCCAAATTCCCCATTTCCCCAGGACTATGTTTGTTCATTTGTTTATAGATTCCCTGCCTTGCCATAATATGTCCTGTCACTCAGACATTATAACTTACTTTGCATCCAAAATAAAAGATCTCCAAGCGTTTCTATCTTGAGCAATAAATTGCCTGTCGTATTCAGAATTTAGCTCCTCTAGATGTCACTTCATGTTATCTAACAATCTTTTTCTTGGTCTATCTTACGGCCTTCTGCCCTCGGCTATACCCTCCAGAATACCTTTAGTCGCCCTAAGACATCATAAAAGGGAAAAAATTTCAAAACCATGTTCTTTGACAAAATGTAAAACACTTTACCTTATGTTTTAAAAGTTCAAAGTGTAGTGTCTATAGTATACTGTATAGGTCTGTATGTTCTACATATTATCTATGTATATTAATAGGTATCTAACATCCAAGGTACACAGAAACATCTAACACGTTGAGTATACAAAATACGCGTGCCTAAAACTACAACAAACTCCATAAGATTCTATATACTGTATATTGAATATTATATATTCTAGATGTATTGTTTGCTACATATTACTCATGTATACTTTGTATAGAGGTGTACTATATGTAGTACCTACAACTTATACTAATAGTTGTCTTGTATTCGGAGAGGCGGCTTATTTATTATGTGCATAGCATGTTATTTTCAAATCACGATAAAGACCCGAATAACTTCTATTCCGTCTGTTATGCCTGACTAAATGACAATTTACTCACAAATAGAGATTGGTTAGTTATTACGACTTTATGTGTTGGCACGTTAGGCGGGAATTATTCGAATATTTTCAGAGCATAAGAATATATTTATTTATTTATGTATTCTGTACTGTACATTGAAATAAAAAAAATTACACAAAAATACATTCATACAATCAATATACAGAGGACGAGTTTATCGCAGAGGCGCTATTTCTTCCAACTTACCCGAGTATAATGAAATATAATAAAAAAGATTTGTACAAAAATACATTAATATAACTAATAAAATTATTAAATATGGTTACTATATGCCCTATGTTTTCGCTTAATAAATAAACAAATAAAAATTTAAAAAAAAGATTTTGAGGATAATCATCATCATCATCATCATCGCCCTCAACGCTCCTCTCAGGAGCACAGGGCAGAAACCAGCCTCCTCCATTCAGAGCGTCTCTGTGCCAATTGCGTCACCTCTTCCCACGACATTCCTTGCGCTCTGATATCGTTGTCATAGGAACGGTGTATTGTGAAAGAGGGACGCCCGGGCCTACGGAACCCCTGCGGGCGGAAGAACAGTGCTCTTTTTGGCCAACTATCATTGGGCATTCTCAAAACTTTGAGGATAAACTGAGTTAAAATTTAATTTACTTTTTCAGTATTGTGTTTTTACTGACATAGAGAGGACTTCTTTCGTGCTTTTTATAAGTGTGTCTTGTCGTGTCTTCTGGCAATCCTACTTGAAGGATGTGCCATAGAGATAGTTTTCACAAGAAAAAGTTAATGCTAAAAAATTAACAACAATTTTGAGACGGCAGACTAAAAACCATAACTGACATTTTCTTTTGACTATTCATTATTAGCATAACAGACTCATTTTACAATTTTTCATTGTTTGACTAATCATTTCAATTAAAAAAAAAATTGTACCTACAAATTAAGTTTTATTCAAGAATACTTATATAATTTATAAGTATTCTTGAATTAGAATACTTAAGGGTCGTTCACATACGTTCACTTTCAGTGATCACTCCGGATGATCCTCCAAGATGAATAGGTGTGAACAGGCGTTTCATCAATAGTGATCACTAGCGATAACGGGGAGGAAAGAGATTATCACTCGTCATAATTTTGATGAAAGGTCCTTTCACTGAAACGACCATAAACAAGTTTCATCTTATTATTTGTTTAATTCTCTATGAATTTGTATTGAATGTCAGAATCATGTACAAAATTATTATGCAGTCGAGAGCTATATTAATTTATTTTAAGTGTTATTTTTCATTTTTGAATTTGTTTAATTTTTTTATACGAAAATACGTATGTATTCTTTTTTTATCATTTGTATTATATTGTATGTATTTTGATATGGACTTGAGAGGTTTGCATACTTCACCTTCAAGTCTGGAGTAAATATAAAAAATAAATAAAATAAATAATCAATTTATGTGCATGCTGATTGCTGCTACATTTTTGTCATCGTCTGTCAAATTGTTATTGCTGTTTTATTTTATTTTTTAATTTAACATGTAAAAGGCTCTGCGTGTAAAAATGTAAAATTAAATTTAAAAAAAATAAGATTAACTGACTTAGGAACACAAACGAGTATACCAAGCTGTAAAAGTCTTGTATAAACATTGTTTTTAAGTTTGATGTTTGACTTCGCCCAATAGCCATCTACGGTAGAGATGCTGTACCTTACAATGTTGTATATATACGTGTGTATAGATCCTATACATTAATAATATTATGTTAGTAAATATCATAATATATAGAAGAGCCGTGTCTATAGAATTAAATTCTTGTGGAGGAAACCGGTTACATACTACATACATATATTATTCATTATGGTTTTACTTCGAGGCTCTCGTGATCACATTCAACTGATAATATGAACGACGACTCACGGTCGGTCTTGTTTGTGTTGTGTTGTGTTATTTTACCATCCTTACCAGTAACGTGGCTTCTATATAAGCCAAAAAGTCGAGACATGTGGTTTACATGCTTAAAAATAATTAAAAAATTATGAAATTTGAGAAAAAAATTCTATCAAATTGTATATTTATTTCGATATTATTAACCGGAGGTAACTATGATTAGATAATGAGTTTTGTTCACTATGTATTTAAATTATCACTGTTCAGAATTATCAGATTTAAATCTGCTCGTGAATGATACTAACGTATCGAAACCGGTCACAGACTTATTAAAAAGTCATAAGTGATCATTTAAATACATGGTGAATAAAACTCATTATCTAATCATGACGCGTAATTATCACATAGTTAATGCCAAAAACATCGAAAATACGAAGGTAACTACTTGTTGGAAGTCTATTTCAAAATAAATTAAAAAAACACAGTATGTAGTTAACTTCCAGATGACTTTATTATTAGCTTATCTTATGTACTAGTTTCGGAATTTCTATTTAATAAATAGCTTTACAGTTTATCTAAGAATCGCGTTATTTTCCAATAACCCATATAAGTGCGAACCACAATATTATCTTGAATAATATTATTAATTTCGGAACCTTATTTCTGCTGCGTTACTTCTCTATGATGTGAAACGTCACTGACTACATATTGTATAATATTATTATGGAGCCTGTGCTGGAGTAACACAACGATTTACTAATGTCCAACTGTCAAAAAAACACTAATAATCTTGTCCTTACAGAATGTACCCGCAGTATCTTATTAGCGTTGATTTAAAAAAAAAAGCTCAAGTATGGGACGATGTTTTATCATTGGTAGGAGTAAATAAAAAAGTTTTGTTGAAAAAGCTTGATGTCCTGTAGTGTTAAGAATCTTTGAATATATTGATTAAATATGGAAGTAATGAAATATTCCGATATTTTTTTATATTATGTAAGTCATTAATCTTTAATCTATATATATATATAAAAAAAGTCGCGTTAGTAACACCATTTATAGATTCAAGTACCTACCTACCATCCGGGGCACCACCGAATAAGGTGACATTGTCTTTTATAAGCCTTATATGGTAGTTTCATGTGTTAAATTCAAATTTACAAATGTAATAGAAAGAGGGCTGGACAATTTCTAACAAAATCTAATTTTTAAGTATTAACATACATAATCATCAAAATTTGTTTGTATACATTTTATGTGCATTTTTATACTATAAATAACGTGACATTTTAAGTATAGACTTTATACAAATAAAATACAACCTACAAAATACAAAGAGATGGGTTTGATGTAAATGACAATAATGACTGCTTCCTATATGTTATCTATTTAGCACACAGCAGGTAACAATAGTTGCATTGTAATTGAAATATTTCGGTAATAAAAAAATGTTAAAACAGTAAGCATGTACTTAGTGTTGCATTATCATCATCGGAAGTTGATGTTTATTTTCATTTAAATAATGTTAATTCATATTTTTTCATTCATTCTCTATCCCAAGGATTCCCCGGTAAAGAATGGGTGTTCCACTCTTTTTGCCAGTTTTGGATCACTGTAAAAGACGGGTTTTCATAAAACATCAAACATAAAATATTTAACATCTTGAATTGACAGAGACTCGTAAAGTTTTATGTATGATCTGTATTGCTGTACAGTTCTGAAATCTGGACCCTAAAAATGAATACAATCAATCTCTTGGAAGCATTTGAAATGTGGCTTCATAGAAGAATGCTTCGTATTCATTGGACTGATAGAGTCACAAATGTAGCTAGGTGCTAAGAAGAGCTGGAATGGACATAAAACTCTTATTGGATGTCAAATAACGTAAGATCTCGTATCTGGGTCATATGATGCGTGGAGAAAAGTACCACAATTTTCAATCGATTATGACAAGCAAAATAGAGAAACGCCGGGGAGCTGACAGAAGGCAGACAGATAAAATATGTCACAGTTTTAAGTCAACAAATTAAACAATACCATTGCCTTTTGGTTGGAGAACTAATCGTCAAATTTGTTCTTTCATGGGTAGGATAGAACAACAAATGCCCCCGCTATGTATTGTAGGAGTGTGGTACATAAAACGACAACTCTGTCAATATCATCGGATTATGAATTATTCCATTCAACAATTTTAAATTATGTTTTAATTATGAAAATTGTCTTCTCCTCTTAAGTGTATTGTACCCAAACATCCAGCAAATACGAATTATGAATAAGCTAATAGAATACTGGGTGTATGTATGATTTTTTTATTCGCAACCTATCTATCCATTCCATTTATATCGTCAGTTTCCGGTGACAGGTTAACCTAGTTATTCACACCACATATTTTGTTAACCGTAGTTGCGAATCCAGTATGTAAATTCGTATATAATATATATTTTATATATGGTAATCCTTTTATGTAATAGTGTATTTTTTCTTGTCAATAATAACAAAATATGGAACAAAAATAGTTGATTCAATCGCCACTAAGACGAGTGTATACAACAATAAAATGCATTTTATTAAATGTTTCTCGATTGGTAGATCTTTTATCATGACATTGATCAAACAACCTTTCTCAGATATTTCAGAAGTCAGTGGACTCATATTTATCCGTTTGGGTGACAATTTCTTTATTATTTCTTCTCTCTCTAGTCCATTAGTACCACTAAGCCAGTATTGCAATCTCCGAGCCTACCACGTCAGTGAACGGTGGACCCGGCTGACTATCCCACCTTTTATCGTGATACTGAGAATGTCAAAATTGGTAAAAATTGTCCACGGAAACCGAAAACGATAGCTCAAGCCAGTCTGAAGGCATTCATGAAGAGTACGCCTTTCTCACTTCTTCCGATTAAATTTATCACAATATTTGTCTAAACGCGGTTCTCCAGTTGAGATATATGAAAATTTATCACTGAATAGAAATTTACACAGCGTAATATTAAGATGATACTACTTCAAGAGCGCTTCACAACATCTAGGATCAATATGTATGTCCATTGTTAAAATTAAATAGTATAAAAATTGAAAAAATGTCGTCAGAAAGATAAAGATAAAAATAATAATTTTTTTTTTTATAATTGGTCACTCCAAAGGCTTGAAGGAAAAAGCGTTAGACGTATTCTATTTCCGATAGGTACTACTCGGATAAATAAAATAAATAATACTAGTATAATAATAGTCGGCCGGTGTGGCGCGGAGGTAACGCTCTTGCCTTTGAGTCACGAGGTCCCGGGTTCGATTCCCGGCCAGAGCAAAGTGAAGAATGACCTTTTTCAAATTGTCCTAGGTCTGGGTGTTACATGTATATGTGTGTAGTGCATTGTATATGTGTATATCGTCGCGTTAGTACCCATAATACAAGATTCATCTTAGTTTGGGACTAGCTCGATATGTGTGAAATGTCTATGTATGTTATTTTATGTTAATATGTATGTACTGTATATTAAGTTTCTATTAATAATCCACACATAAATATTTAAGCCCGTTCATATTATGTATATAATTATGTCCTAAATTAGTAAAGGCACTCCGTAATTAGGAAAGGCAGAGGTAAAATAATTCACTCTATACGAAGTCTCATCCTCTGGGTAATTTTAAGGCGAAAAACATTTTAAATATCTTATAATATCGACTGACATCTCCAATGGCTCCCAGACAGTGTCACCGGGAGGAATTCGTGGGGCGAACTCATCTGGGGGGAGATGCAAAAGAGCTTGTGGCTTTCTGAGAGGATGTTTTTTTTAATGTTTTGTTTTTTTTCTATCGTTTTGCTGTCCGACAGCATGAAAAGAAGAAGAAGATATTGACAGAGATATTAGTGTTGTCAGATTTATGTGAATTTTCATAATAAATTGTTGATACATGATGGAACATGGTCATAGAACTGTCAAAAGTATTTGAAATATGGTGTTGTCAGTTTTTAAATAATTTCCTCAAAATTAGCCATTATTTAAGAAAGTACTTACAACATCTAAAAGTGAAACATTGGCAGTTTGATGTTCATTTCCTGAGAGAAGCCGGGTAGAACTATTCTAGTAGTTTAATATATTGGTCGTTAAAATATTTGTTAGTCATATCGCCTTTCTATTAGTAGGTATATGCAAAAAAAGCGGGAATAAACTTCTTTCCCAAGACCTCACATATAAACGGTATGCGGAATGTGCAAAAATGTTATATTATGATATATTATTTTATGATACGCATGAAGCGTGTTCAAATACAAACTGGAATTATAATGCCTTGTTAGTAATACCAACTATTATTAGTTTACCATCACGGCGTACCCCACAAGTGGAGTGGTCAAAGGACTAACCAAAGGTGATAACCATGCAGGTTGTCTTCTCCATGTAGATAAAAAAGGTAAGAAATTCAAGACGGTTGGCATGTCTCATAAAGTTGTATTGTAGATGTTAACCGTCTTATAATAAGTAAGTAAGATTCGCAAAGAATTGGTCTCCCACTGTTCTTCGCAAGTTTACGAGTGTCCTGTAAAAGGCAAAAGACATGAGACGTCTTCTGCTTTTACTGTCCTTCGTCATGAAATGAAAAAACTAATGTTTTTCATTTTTATTGAGAGAAACGTCTTTCGCCTTTGGCGGCGTACAGACAGCTGGATGCGAACGTCAATCATCAAGCATCAAGCTAAAATCTTAAATCTTTCAGCGACAATTCGTAGCATTCTTCAAAGAAATATTCGAATGAATGCCTTCGTTAACCGTCCATGAGACGTAATGAAGGTTTTCATTCAAATATTTCTTCGGAGAATGCTCCGGATTGTCGCCGATAGATTTAAGATTTTTGCTTGATGATTGACGTTCGCATCCAGCTGTCTGTACGCCGCCTTTCGAGAACTTTGTCATTATGGAATTCTCATACCTAAACACTCACACAGTGAATGCATCTTTTAAGACATTATCAATCAAAGATTGACAATCAAAATTTGACAATCAAGGATTGACAATAATAACAATAATAATTTTATTAAACACAAAAAATACATAGATTATTTTATAAAAACTTAAACCTAAACATTCTCCTTATAGAGACAAGTCTCGTTTAAAGGAGGGAATGTCCTTGAAAGACCTCTCTCTCTCTCTCTCTCTCTCTCTCTCAACGTAAAATATTTTTTTTATAAATCTTTGACACAATTGGATGTCGGAGACTAGATTTACTTAGTAATAATCAAAAAATATACATAGTTTCATCATGGAATTCTACTGCTCAAACACCGACACAGTGAATAGCTACATATTATTAAAATCTTGTGTTTATTTGAACGTTCCTTCCATTACAACAAATCGTTATATACAATCAAGACATGTTACTAGAAAAAAGTTCAAGCATTATAAAACCGGGTATTAGATAAAAATATACCTGTCAATAAATTAATATTATATACATACTATAATATACTAGCTGACCCAGCAAACTTCGTACACCGTCAAACAATCAATGAATATCAATATTTAGGTAATATATGTAAAAGAAAAAGTTCGTCGGTAGCCTGGAGGTAGAGTCTCGGCCTCGTGATCAAGGGGTCCGTGGTTCGATACCAGATGCTGACAAACTCCCCTTTCATGACACAAGCTTTTAGTAGCTTACTGTGAAAGGTGTATGAGATTGTATTTGGGTTTATAACAAAACCCAGATATAACTTCTTTTGTTTTAAAAAAAAATCTATAAACAATGATTTATATTTTTAATCACTTTACAAACTCCTGTAATTGTTCAAGTGTGTCATCGTATAGTGTAAAAAAATAAAATTCATTTATGTTGAACAATTATACTTAACTTAGATTTGTTTGTAAAATATCTGCTGTACGTAATATATGTAGGTATAAATTTATTTTTTAGGTAAATACCTTTTTATTTTAAATTTATATAAATTCTTATCCATGATTTTTTCGAAAGTGAAATTTCAGAACCACATAATGTTTGATTTTTTCATGTATGGCGTAAATAATATTCTTTGCAATTTTTCTTCACGTGAATATGTAAGATATTTTAATAGATAATCGGCTATTCGGTGCGGAGAAGAATCCAACAAATCAGAGATCATTCAAATCGGTACAGCCATTCTTGAGTTATAAATGGTGTAACTAACACGACTTTCTTTTTTATATATATATAGATGTTATTCTACATAATACATAATATTACTTGCGAATATTTAGAAATCCCAAACGAAAAGGCGTCAAATGTCGCCGTTATTTATCAATTCTACTTACATATACGCCGTAACTTGTTTTCAACATTTAATATTAAGTAGTATTAATCTTTATGTGGTTGAAAATTAATTTAAAATTGTTATTTTGTTTCTCAATACGTCTTCAACACTTAAATCTATCCAGACTAGTGATTCAACATTGTAAGTCCCATTTGAATATTTTACATAAATGATATAACAAAATAATTCATAGCATTCATCGCCGTGATTCGTTGAATTTTCTAGAAAATTATTTAAATTTATCCAGAAAAAAATAAATGCGTTATTCAGTGTACAATACAAAGGTCCAGTTTATTCATAATACATATTATTATCTTATTCACTTTATTTCATTCATTACTTTATTGGCACATAGCAACCCGTTAAGGTTGAATTGCCAAGTAAAGAAATATCATTAATTGTGTCGGTGCAGTGTGCACACTTAGTAGAATTCCATAATTATGTATGTAATTTGAAACAAGTGTTTCTTTCTACTATAAGTTATTGATCACGAGAGAGACGTCTTTCCAGATTGATAATGACCTGATAAGTCGAAAGACGTCTCTCTCGCGATCAATAACTTATAGTATTATAGAAAGAAACACTTGTTTCAAATTACATAATTAAAGAAATATCTATTACTTTTACATCTATTTATCCCATCATGAAATCTTCCACAAACGGGATAGTCACTAAACTAACTATACTACACCCTACTACACCCTCGTATCTCAAGTGGGGTAGGCAGAGAGAACGGAAAGTAAATTACTTAATTAGCAAATTATCAATATGGTAAATAATTACTGTATAATATAATCAAATCACTTAATAGATTCACAGTATCTAATTAACAATGTGAGCACCTGACGTACTTTACAATTTTCATCAAATCTTTATCATGTTTTTATTCTATTTGAATCTTTCCTTATTACCTAAATTGCAATAACACCTGCTAAACTTATTAGATTTTTAATGAAGTATAAAGTACATATTTACATTATCTCTGTCTTGTGATATAACATTTTGCATAGATGAGAGCGTAATGATATGGACTCTTTACACATCACCGGTTTGTTCAAAAAATTAATCCTTTTTGTCATTTTCATGAGGAATATTTAAAATATCCGTTTTCAATAAATCGACGATTCAGTTCCAGAGACCGATAATAATTATAAGTTTTTCAATATCTAGATTTTCAGCTAATTACACGAAGAAAATGAAACTCTTTTAAATTCCACAGACAAAAGAGTACTTAAATTCAAAAAATTCAAAAAAAAAATATTAAGGGGTTGGTGCCTACCTCACTTTTGAGGTTGGGATGTTGTTTCAAAACTTTAACGTGACACAACATGGAATGTTTTATTTGTTGGTTTATAGAACTGGAAGATCCCTATGGTTAGGACAGTTCTTTCAATTTATTAATTATGCATTAAAAATATTAATTATTTGGGAAGTATGTTTGCGAGGGATGGAAGATGCGATAGGGACATTGAAAGAAGGAAAGTGGCCGGTGCTAGAGTAAACGGTGCACTTCGACCCATTGTCAGCAATGGCAATGTGTCGAACATGGCTAAAATGCTGGTGCACAATACCATTCTGGTACCGTCACTTACGTATGCAAGCGAGACATGGACGTGGTTGAAGAAGGACAAAAGTGGAATAAATGCAGTAGAGATGCGATCGTTGAGAAGAAGAAAAATTTTACGCTTATATATTTAGTTCACACTCCCGTTGACCGAATAGCTTTTGTTGAGCTTTCACCTACAAATGAGAACTTAATGGCAAAATGGATAAGTGAGTTAAGAACAAAAAGAAAATATTAAAAAGTATTTGATAGTTATTTTACGACTAGCCGTTTTTTTTGCTAATAGTCTAGTCTCTTCGCAACGAAATCGCCTATCAATTACGCGTATAATTACTTGGTATAGGCCGAGAAAAAAGATGTATAGAATTCTGTGAACGAAAGTAAAAATCTTCAATGGCTGAACATTCAAAATTATAATAATGTAAGCATGTTATAAAAATGCCTAATTTTGTTTAAATAATTCAACGACTCTTTTGCAAACCAAAATGGAAATAAAATGTTTTTATTATGCCAGCATTTACTTCACATCTTGTCCGCCGACCGAAAGGCGACTGCATTTATTATAATATTTTTTTTAAACAAGAACAAAAAACAGACGTATTCATCGGATTTACCAAATTTAATTTAAAATTAAAATTATAAATAATATTTTTTTCAACACCAGAGTAAATTAATAATAGCGTAAATGTTATTATACCTACATTATAGTATAAACAAAAGCAATTTTTTTTTAGTTTATCCTTTTTTTTTTTTTTTTTTATTTAATGAAAATAGTACATTGAATAATAAATATATACATCTTATGATAATGAGTCACGCCAAATCTAAAAGATTTGTCGGCGTGTTAATATTGTTTCCGACGCTTTTGAAACAATTAATATTTGTCGTTTTGAATTAATTTAATATGTTTTCGCTCATCTATAGTAGGTATAGTTTGTTTCGCTCTTCTATGGTAACAGTTTCTTCAGTGCATTCGAGTAAAAGAAGTGCATTGTAGTTTTGTAATATACTCTTTTAAAACATTCAAAACTAATTTATTTTCTATATCACATAATGATAATAAATTTCGTTTCCACAAGACTTTCATCTACACGAAGAAAGTGCGTTTTGCGATATTTTAGACACATTACGAGAAAGGAAGCCTGAGAACCTGGAAAGATCAATCATAATTGAAGCTATGAAAGGAAGATGTGGAAGCGGATAATTACCAGCAAGATGGAGCGACTAAATTATAAAGTGGTCACACAGAGCTTTCTTCATGGGGCCCTACATAGCGAAGGATCATTAGATGTGGAGACGGATCCCTAGAATTGAGACACTGATGGAGATGCTGATTATACCATCACGGCATCTGCCATACCTAAGTGATAAAACATGCAAATTGTCAAAAGAAATGTATAGATGTGCCAATTAAAAAATAAGACGTTCAGGATTGATGGCATATTTATTATTGATGCACTACCAAATTTTTTATTTTAATTATTATATTGTTAATAATGTTATGTTGTCCAACTCTACTGAGAAAGAGATCCATTCTTCACGGTGCAAATTTCAAATTAAGCTTTGAATAATTTTTCATATACTTTATGTAATATTGATTATAATTTATATATTTATTTTATCATATAATAATAATTATTAAATGTTTTATAATCCTTAAACCGTGTGAATAACAATATACGCAAATCTGTCCTTGTTAATTAGTGAATGTCGCGACACGGCACTATGTAGAAAGAGTATATACACATCTTTGTAATGATTTGTCATATAATACATACCTACATACTTAGCAATATATAATTAAATAAGAAATTATTATTATTTTAACATTATTCAATTAATTGTTGAAGGGTGTTTGTGTTCACACTGTGAAAATTCATATTTAATAATTTATAAATAATTAAAAACCTTCAATTTTTGTAAAGGACATTATACTGATTCAGTACTCTTGAGAATGCCCATTGCAGTGGGCGAAAACGTTAGAGTTTAAATAAATATAGTGAAAACAGTGTTTTTAATTTAATTAATTAGTTTGTCAATAAATTTATATTTATATATTCACGCCATCATGGCCGACATTACACAGACTTTTACTAACGTTTTTGACAGCTCAAAGTTGACGCATGCGCTGAAGACCAAAATACTCTTTGACTATAATCTTTGATTTTAAATCGTTAGGCGACATTTTTCGTTATGCCATTGACATAATTATTATATTTTCTTCTCATTTAACTTCTGGTACTAAAAAATCTTCTTCTTTGATGTCAGTCAGCATCAAAAGCAATAAAAAAAAACTAGGAATAAAATCATCTAATATGTATTTCCATTCCCTCCCAGAAAGCCACGACCTCTCTTGCAACTCCCCCCAGACTAGTTCACTCCACGAATCGCTCTTAATGACACTGTCTGAGTGCCATTGGACATAATATCAGAAGGTGCCAGGTGTTTTTTTCCTCTCCACAGTAACACACTATGCTCTCAGCCAAACCTCATCTCTGAAGATTCTTCCTAGCACGTCCCTCCCCGCTCTGACCCTGTTGCTGGTTATCCACATTGGCCATACTAGGTTATATCCCGGAGGCAGGGCTTCCATTGGGCTATTTAATATTGTCCCTTGTGTATTCTTCGCTGTGTCTTTCCATAGGCGCACTTTTGTAAACTCTGATGTGTCATTATTACCAGCAATCGCTCTTAAAACTTAAACGATATCAAATAAAGCTTAAACAAATAAAATGATATTTTTATGTAAAGATATTATAAAATATAACGAACGGGCTTACAATTTAATATTATGTCATTAAAAACAAGAGTTATAAATATGTTTTTGAGTAAGACACTTTGTCCAAAATTTGACACAGAGTAGTTTCGCATTGACGTAGCATTGAATATTAACCTAATAGGCATGTAAAGGTACTAATTATTTAATTTAATACAACGCTCATACAGGAAATGCTCATAATATGTAGTAAATTCTATAGACTAGGCTTTTATTACAATTAAATCATTATTAGGTAGGTATGAATGGATTCATACTATGGGCGTATAATTATTGCATATTAATTTCATTCACACACACACACTCGTACCTAGAATAGTTTTATGAATGGGGAAATGTCAACTCTACGCTAAAACAGTTTTTAATACAAATTACCAAGGAACAGTTGCACAAGTGTAGTTTTATATTACATACACCTGAACTTGCAATTATGTTTTTTTGTTTGTTTATATTTCAACGACTGTACTTAATTTGTTTTTGCTGAAAGCTATGATGTACTCGAAACAATTTCATCGATTTTCAAATTCAGATATGTTTAAGATGGAATAAATATATTATAAATTTTTACGATAATATTCGTTCTCAAATTTGAGCAGAGCTCGTTGTTTGAGAGCTAGTTTCATTATTAAATACACAATATATATTTGCTCACAATCTTCAATAAATTTGTTTTTTTTTTTGTTTGGAAGAAGAAATAAGATTAATATAAACCTAATCACCATCACATCGCTACCCTTGCGGGGATAGGTAGAAAGTATTAAGTGCCTCTTAATCCTATTACTGCTTACTCTTTATTTCACTTGCGTCACTGTCGTATAAGACATCGCGTTCTAGCGATAAACTCGCCCTCTGTACGTTGAATAACTAATATTTTTATGATACTTTGTATTGATTTGAAATAATGTATCCAATGAGAAAGTGAAGAATAAAATAAATAAATAAATTACTCAATCATATTTTCCTATTCAGTGCATTGCTCAACACGTGTCCGTCCTGTATACAGTTCAGTTTCATTTCAAAACAACAGTTAACAATAATTTCAACAATTTTTTTTAACTTTAATTTCCGTTCATACGCCAATAATTACAAAGCACAAAAATAACTTTAATAATAGGTACTTGGTGAGTTTATATCCTTAACATAACTGTATCGTTAATTAAATAAATGTTTGTCACGAAATTTCAAATAATTAACTAAAAGTATTTAATAATCATTTTTAACAGGAAGTACTATCACAGTGAAAGCTGTTACAATGCTAAAGTTGTCATTTTATTAATCCTTCGAAAAGAGATTTTGATGAATTCCATTTTGTCATTAAGAATATTGTCGTGGTTATTAATAAAGTAAAGAAATTAATAAGATAATTTCTAAATAATTGACTAATCGGTTAATGTAACTACATAACTATTGGGCGGCGACATATCCTTTATGGACATATTTTTTTCCTGCTGAAACCGCCTTGGCCAAAAGCTGTTATGGTCTCAGTGTAGGGTGATGTTTTGATAATAATAATAATTATCCATACTATAATAATTATTTCCAGTATCACTACTAGAAAACAATGACATTAAACTCTACTGGGATCGACCAATTCAAACTGGTCGAACTATTCCAGCTAATCGACCAGATATTGTATTGGATGATCGCAGATGCCGTAAAACATATATCATAGACATCACTATACCACACGATGAAAATTTAAATAAAGCTGAGCAAGATAAGATAGTAAAATATCTTGATCTTGCTCACGAAATCAAAGATATGTGGAAAACACCTACCACAATCATCGTGCCTATCGTGTTGTCTGTGAATGGTTTAATACCTAAGAGTCTGTCAAGCAATCTCAGAAAGGACTAGATGACAGGCTCAAATACAGCATGCAGAAGGCCGTACTTCTATCGTCCACCAGGATAGTAAGAAAGTTTTTGTCCCTGTAGCTCTGTAAGAGATCTTCCATGATTGTACTATTTCATAGAACATCATGGAAGAATCAACTCGAATAATGTTGGGGTTCTACATTTTTAATATATTATTGTTTCTGTTATTTTATTCTTTTTGTTATATAATCTTATATTTAAATTTTATTATATAATCTTATATTGTGTTCAAAATGTAGAATCTAATATTGTTTTGTAAAATAAATGAGATATGAATAATAATAATATTATTTATTAGACACGTAAAAGGGAATCCAATGTATATATGTGCTTACTCTCATCCCTTGAATGTGTAACTGGGTAATAAAACTGTATGC
This sequence comes from Athripsodes cinereus, assembly GCA_947579605.1. NCBI lineage: Eukaryota > Metazoa > Arthropoda > Insecta > Trichoptera > Leptoceridae > Athripsodes > Athripsodes cinereus. Next base: position 3,190,424 of record OX388329.1, read on the forward strand.
ATCTAACTTATTATTTTTCATATCTTTTTTAAAAGCAAAGCAGTCGATGTAGAGTGATTTATGCGTATTATTAATCGATTGAATTTTGTATGAATTTTATATCGATTGAATTTTATGAGTTTGAAAAAGACATAACACGTCGAAACCTGGTCACTGAATAAAAGTACACAGTATAACTCTACAAAGTTTTTTTTTGTTTTTATTCACATTATTAATCGATGTTCAAAAATACTGCAAATTCATTACAGACATTCAATTGTAAAAAAAAACCTTCCATAAGCGAATTGAATTGATTCATTACTTCGATAAATTTAATTAAAAATCTTTTTCAAATAACGATGACGGCTTCTTGTCTTTTCGCCCTTCAACACGGGAACACAGAACGGATACACACGCTCGAGAGTGATTCTGCTCTCAGTATCAAGTCGCTTCATCCCACGACACTCCAAATGTTTCCATGTCTTTGATACAGAAAGGGTATATTGTAAAAGATGTCCATCCAGGATATGAATGAAAAATAAACTTCTTTCTCTCCTTCTTTCCCATGTCTGAAGATGATGGCAGCATAAGACTCTCTTGCTAGTTAAATAAATGAGTAATGAAATATGATATATCATTGATCATTGCGCTGTACATAGACTCAATCGTCCTAGACATAATAATATATTATTGTAAACCATTTACAAACCAGCAATGAGCCAATTTGTAGGCGTGAAGACGCCTTCTCACTTCCACTTTGGAGTATTTTGCACAATAATATCATTATTAGTACATTGCACCTATATTTGGTAACATCTCATTGAATTATTAACTTTCACTAGCGCAATACACAGAAAAGGAACCCGAAAAGAATACGGTCTTTTTCTTAATTTATTCAGCAATAATACTCACATAATTTTATTAAATTTCCAGTTTTTTTATTGTAAAAGACATGATGTGTTCACAAAACACCGCGCATATGATATTATTCCTCCTACCATTGTTTACAGCTCTCGTTTCCGTCACTAATAAGCAATATCTTGTGCATGCTCACCTACTAAATGTGCTCAACACTTATCTGGCCTGTAGAATCTGGTTTATATGATCTTGCCATGTAATCCACGGCCACGTGCCGATCACCATTCCTCTTAGCCGAATATATTTTCTTGTGATTCGTATTGTTTTCATTTATTTTTTCCTCGTGTCAAAACAATCGTAACTTACGAGTATTTACATTTATCTTGGTTACTACACATCGTAGTTCGATCTCACATTCTTTTCGTATGACACTGTTATGCACACAATCTCTCTGATTTTTACCAATCATCCTTCTTAACGAGTGATGAAACAAAGGCTTACGTATGTCTTATTTTTCTCCTTGGGCTCTTATTACTCCCACATGGTGGTGGGGTCTGCCTTTCTTGTTTTGTTTCTCCACTTAGTTCTATCGAGCGCATCCTCATGGGAAACATCGCAGTTCCGCATGTCTTGTCTCACTACTTCACACTATCTTAATTAAAAGGTAGTAAAATGGAAGAAATCACTTGATAGTGATAATCTCGCCACTGCATATCGTCCTAGTATTTTATATTTTTTATTGTTTTAATAACACTGTTATATAATGATGATATGCAAAAATAATAAATAAATAAAAAAGGATAAAGGCTGACGTATGTCATTAGCATGAATGACAAAAATCGATCTATAAGAAAAATTAAATTATAACCTTCTTCTTCTGTCTTGATGTTTTTTTATTTTATTTTTATTAATTCAGTAAGGATCAGACAGTTGAAACAATTAGTATAGACATTAAAAGACAACAATAAACAAACCAATTAAGATCCCCGTTTTACCAATCTAATAAACATAAATTTGAGACTTAAAATGATAAAACACATATAAATGTTAAAATGTAAAAGTGTAAAAAATGCAAATAAATGTAAAAAATTATAAAAATGTATAAAATGTTTAAAAAGCAAAAAAATGTAAAAAAAAGTATAAAATGCGAAAAATGTAAAATAGCAAATAAATGCAAAAAATATTAAAATACACAACCCACTGTTGTTTGTAATACCTACTATGTTTATACTAAAAACATTCGTCTAAGGAATAGTGGGAAGGTTTTTCTAGATCAGCTATCGATTCTACTCCAACATTGAAACGAAAGAAGTTGGTAAATGATTTATCATCTAATATTTGGTAGGTTTTAGTAGGCGAGCGTTGGGCGTAGGCCTTTGAAAATAAAAAGCAATTATGTATAATATATGTACTACTAGTACACAAAGTTATGAATGTTAATATTGTAAGTTTTTTTTTTCGCTTCTAATAATCACATATCGAAATATTTGAGTTCATTTTGTATGCACGTTAGTTTGTTCGTTTATTACAGGTGTGAAGTTGAAGGCTTTCTTATTGGAAAAGGGACTGGAAAAATAATAACATCTATACAAACTAACATATTATTTTCATATTAATGATAATACATACATTGATTCGCTCATATATATGCATGCAGCTGGGCTACCCTACTTGTGGGATATTCCGTGACCATCACTATATATACCAATAGCAGTAGCTGTTAACATTTTTTAAGTAACTTCTTTTGTTGTCGTTTTGTTATTCTTCTTTTGTATTTAAGTATTTGGTTTTTTATTATTACTTTATCTTTCTTTTAGCTATGTAAACACATTCGAATACAAATGTGCAATCTGTAAATGGGTTAATATGTTTGTATATTGTAATATATTATATTTGTATAAAACCTGTAGATGTGCCAATAAAATAAAATAAAAAAAAATAAAATAAAAAATAACTGTATGTGTAATATTGCATCTATCATCCTGTGAGGAGCATCGAAGACGTAAATGTAGCAATGAAGACATAAAAGATTCCCAAGAGGCGGTTTTGGGCAAACTGCCCCTCAGGTAGCCCGCTCGTGATATTTTTTTTCTTAAAAGAGCGAGTTAATAATAAATTTATTTTTCAGCACAGTTAGAGCAAGACAATAACGACCATTGACGAACGGCATTCCAGAAATATAACAAAAAGAAATTAACTACTGCAAAAATCTACTAACTGAACATTAATTATACACATATTCTTATAACATTTGTTGTAAATGGAATTTATATTGCCTCGCTAGATTTGAGTCTGTTCTAAGGCAGCATTTTGTTTGATAGTTGACTTAACAACGCCGAGTTAAAACAGACTAATCATAGGCATGTCGTACTATGCGTACGTATCAAACGTGGGAGACCGGAAAAGGGATTAAAATCTATATCACAAAAAAAAATATGTAGGCTTATCTACCACCAAAACTATTGCTAATTTTGTAACAACTTACTAGGTAGGTATGTCAAAGTACAAGAGATAAAAAAATAATGTGGGTAGTTAGTTGTGTATTATAATAGTCTTAGATATAAAAACGTGTAGGAAGTTTGAAAAGTATTATTAATCTCGTTTTAAATAAACCTTTCATTATTTAAATCATTTCTGAAATCAACAAAACGGACATTTGGTTATTTGATTTACAAATTGTTATTATTATTATTATTTTTGTTGGTGGTATAATATATTATGATTAGAACATTCGTAACAGATGGCCTTTTATACGTCATAATACATCTTGATTGATATTCGTCTCTATCTTCATTATGGCTAGTTCAATGTCCATTTAGGATGAGCCTTATCCTGAGATAGTCTGTAATTCAGCTAAATTCTGTTTGAAATCTAATAAAATTTAATATTTCACAACCATTTTCCACCAAAGCGTTAAGGACACATAGAGATACTCTAAGTTGTAACTACCAACCCTTCCATCTATCGAAGAGTCTGGTTTATATCATAGATTTATATGGTTTATATTCTGCCTTCTTAAGAGAAGCGTTTGAAGGACGAATGAAGATTATGATGAAATATTTTAATACACGTAATCTTTCACAAATACTTACCTTTACAGGTGCTGTATCATCTTGCAGCAATCATTAGAGGCCTTACTTACTTTATGGTGTGTTGATAAATCTTAACCCATTTGGGCTGCGTCCTATCCTCTACAGTCTTGGCTCCAGTGTTGACAGCCAGTTCACCGCCTCCGGTCCGGCCTACAACCATTCCGAGCACTCTTCGAACTGTCTATTTCTTGCTTTAGGTACATATGTATGCCTATTTAAAATTCATTCAACATTGATGTCTTAATTTGTATAATTAGTGTCTCTCGCTCTGTCTCAAGTCACATATTATTGCTGTAGGTATGTCATTCAAGTCAAATAGAAGGTCTTAAACAACATGATATAAATTAGATATTACAGTAAACATATTTTTTTTAGTAGGCGTTGTTATAAGTGTCCATTCATACTTAATAAAACTTCAAGTATTTACCAATCTATTATTTACGATTTCAATGCAACGGCGGACACACGCGCGTGCTCTTGCTATGCATAAGTATACCGTACGCCCAAACATCTCAAAAGGTATTTCGTTCAAGTACCCGATTCAAGTAATTTGTACGCCCATCTTAAAAACGAAGAATAATTATAATAATAATATTATCTTTAGATGGGCTTATCTTGTATTATGTAACTACGTAGGTACTACTTGTACAGTAAAAGTCTTTAATAGATGATTATTACACAGTACTTAATTACTTATTGATAGGTACGTAGATTAAAAGGGCGCCCACTTCTCTATAGATTATTATAGCACATAAATGCAGTTAGTTACCTTTAAAAACCTTACATTATACATAAATATATCCTTATTGGGTTAAGGGTTCAGTGTACCTAAATGCTTCCTCCAAAAATCCCTAATGTCCATTGCTACCGCTTTCAGAACATCTGATCCTCAAAACCAAGTCTTTTAACACTGATGATATTTAAACACTTCTTGTTCATACCATCTTTTTCTAACAGGACTATTATAATGAAACGACTGCATATAAATAAACTATTAACTGTGTCGGTGTTTAGGTAGTAGAATTCCATAACAAAATTAATAAAAAAAATGTTTTATTCTACTATATTATGTTTTATTGTCAAGAGAGACGTCTTTCGTCTTGCTAGGACATTGTCAAACAACTTCTACTACTATCTAGGACATTGTCAAACAACTTCTACTACTATCTAAGACATTGTCAAACAACTTCTACTACTATCTAGGACATTATCAAACAACTTCTACTACTATCTAAGACATTGTCAAACAACTTCTACTACTATCTAGGACATTGTCAAACAACTTCTACTACTATCTAGGACATTGTCAAACAACTTCTACTACTATCTACTCATCGTCAATCTACAGATCTTTCGTCTCTCTTGAGAATAAATCACATAGTAGAATTAAACACTTGTTTTATTAATTAAATACTTTATAATTAAAGTGGCCGGTGCTAGGATTAACGGTGAACTTCGGCCCATTGTTAGCAATGACAATGTGTCGAACATGGCAAAATTGCTAGTGCACAATACGATCCTGGTACCGACACTTATGTATGCAAGCGAAACGTGGACATGGTTGTAGAAGGACGAAAGTGGAATAAATGCTGTGGAGATGAGATCGCTGAGGAGGATGGTTGGTAAAACGTTGCGTGATAGAGTGAGGAATGATGATATTAGAAGAATGAGTAGATGCAAAAGGAGTGTTGTAGATAGAATGCGTGTGAATAAATTGAGATGGTTTGGTCATGTGGAACGAATGGAAGAGGAAAGAATGACAAAGAGGATATACTTGGCTGAAAGGAGGAGTGTGAGGAAGCGCGGGCGTCCGAGAACTACATGGCTTGAACATGTAGATCAAATTCTCAAGGACGGCCGTGTTTTGAGTAAGAGAAATCGACGTGCGTGCATGAGAAATTGTATGACTGTGGAAGAGGCGAAAGAAGTATGTAAAGACAGATCTAATTGGCGTTCCGTTCTCTCTGCCCACCCCACTTGGGATACGGCGTGAGGGAATAGATAGATAGATAATTGTTTTTTGATACTGTCCACCTTTGTACACTTAAAAAGATATGCGAAAGTTATAATCCATACTTCATAATTTAATAAAACGAAGTCAATTTGCCTGTTTATTATCTCAAGGTGCACTCTTAGTTCATTATTCACGATGGCGTCTCCCGATTTATACGACTTATATATAAATCGTACCTATAAATCGGGTGCTACTATATTTATGAAGGCAGGAGGATTGTTCAATTTAATTATTACTAAAAAAATGTAATAGGGTAGAAAATGTGAATCCAAAACACTAAACTATTTTGAAGTGTCAAAATAGTACGAGTATATCATTGTTTAGGACTGTCAAAATCGTGTATCACTAAAACCGTAATATTGCAAATCGTTGTACAAAAATTGCGCATATCATAGTGGGTACATTTATTATTATCAAAATAGACAATGCTTTTATAACAATACTTAAGTAATAGAAGACTATAGTCTATGGTCCTTTGAGATGAGGTGAAAAAAAAACAAACACAATAGAACTTTTATGGAGTCAGCGCACCACTCAAAAAGGCTATTGTGTGTTTTCTTTATAACAAAATTGAATCTGACTAGACATAAAAATTATTATTTTTCATTATTGTTATTATTCTAGACGGCTTTCTGTTGCTGGCTTTTGTTAAAAATCGCAGGTAACATTTTTGTTTCTGAGTCAGTGATTTTTGTTACGAAAGAAAAAATATCATAGGCACACATCAACCTATAATAATTTACATGATATTATGTGCGTTACCGTCGCATTAGTATCCACAAAACAAGAATCATTATTATCTTAGTTTGTGACTAGATAGATCTTAGTGAATTGTCTATGCATTTGGTTATGTTATATTACAAGTCTATGGTTGCAAGGTGTAATATCGTTCAGTATAACTTCAATACTAATAAGTGCATAATATTATTAAAATTCATAATGGTTGAAATATGTTATTCTAAGTTTATATTGTATTCTTTTTTATTTCCCATACATCTAACAATTGTTTCATTAGCAAGAACTTGTCGACATCTGTTCTATTTCTTTCCGGGACATAGGAAGGAACATGCTACCTACTTCCGACAGGGAATAATTTACGTCTTTTTAAAAGTTTGATTTGAATAATGTAGGGCATCATGCTTGTGGCATATGGTTTGTATGTGTGAAATTTCTTAGTTTACTATTAAGTGCGTTGGATATCATTTGAAGTCATTTGGAGGTACTGCAATGGAAAAAACATTTAGTATAATTTCTTTCTCAACGTTTTCCATATGATAACCTAACTCGTCATTTAAATCTGTCAGTATTTTGTGTCTATTAAATGTCTTTGGTATACAAAGATTTATGAAGCTAAAAATTATATGAACTCAATACTGAAAACTGACTTGCCAATTTTCTAGTGCTTCCTTACAAAAGATTTTATGCATATTGGATAATTTGCCTTTTTTCGGTTTGTATCCAATGCTGGATGTAGGCATCTTTATTACTATATTACTCTACTAAAGGAACGCCATATTAGACTATCTTTACATACTTCTTTTGCTTCTTCCACATTCCTGCAATTTTTCTTACATGCAGAGAATTTGATCCATGCGTTCTAGCCACGTAGTTCTCGAACACTTGCGTTTTCTCACACCTCCTCTTTCAGATATTATTATGAACTCTCTTTGTCATCTTTTCTTCAACCATTCGCTCCACATGGCCAAATCATCGCAACTTATTAACACACTACGAGACTCCTCTCACATCTGCTGATTCTCCTAATATCCTTATTCCTCACTCTATCGAGCAACATTTAACCAGCCATTCTCTAGTTCCTTAATATTTTATTGAATATTTGACGCATTACATATTTGAGTTATTTTAAATCCAGTTATTTAAATTCCCTTTTCCTTTTCCCTCAATCCTAAAAATGGTCACATGTAATTGAATTTATCTCATAGCTTTTCTTCTTTATTTTCATATTCTTATACATATACCTTTTTAAATATACATTTATCTAATTATCTTTCATCATAATAATTTTAATAACTGTTTTATATAATTTGTTTTTTAACTAACATTTTGTATTATATAACTTAAGTTGTAATTGGCTTTAATTGTGCACAATTATTATTTTGTTTATTATGTTATATAAGCTGTAACTTTATGTTTGAAATAAATAAATATATAAATAAATAATATATTAACCTAACAAACCTTAGTATTGATTCCTTATCCAACACAGTGATTAGGCTATACGATGGTTTTTAATAAACAAAAAAATAATCTTCTTTATATCGCATTTGTTTCCAACACGATCAACAAACGAACGCATCGAATCATACTTACCTGCATCTCGTAATATTAATATATTTTTTCTACATAAAAAAATAATTTAAAAAAATTAAGATAAAATCAACAAATTGAAATATATACACAATACAAATATTTGGTCTGCAGGGTTACTCTTGACAAAACTAAACACGATCTTAATCTAGTCTTGATCTTGATCATACGACGCACGAAGGGACTATGGTCAAAAACACCGCGCTACCGCTAACGCGCGATCGGTTTTCGTGTATTTTTGGCCAATAGTCACTTCGTGCGTCGTATGATCATGATCAAGACTAGATTAAGATCGTGTTTAGTTTTTTCAAGAGTAGCCCTGCTGGTACATATTTTTACTTTATAAAAGAATGCAGCGCCTAACTATACCCTGTCAAAACCTAGACAAGTTTATCTCAAATAGATAGGATTTTTAGATAAAAAATGTACAATGCTTCAAAATGTAATGGAAGAATTTCTATATTTTTATCTATATCTTTCAAGGCAGAAGAAACCATCATAATAATACTATTGAAATATGACGTCCATGCAAGAAACTAGGTAAAGTTATGGAATTTTTAAAAACTAATTATGCGTTTTTCGAAATACTGCATTTAAAGATAAAAGGATACTCCTTTATCCACTTACTACTTTTTTTCAATTTCCGGCAATCCAGTCGAATCGAGTGTTTTGTGTCTTATGTATTATTGTTGGAATGAAATGCAATAAATACGTATTTAGATGTGTAAAGTTGAAACAATAAAAATATAGATTACTGAAGTATGCCTTATATTGTTTTAGAAATTAATAAACAATAGGAAGTCCGATTGTATGACTTTTTGTATATAAATCTTCTGAATTATTGTTAGAGCGATAAAGTGTAGAAAACTTTTTGTGAAAAACCAAAATTGTTATCATCTACTATTAGAAATGTTTGGAATTTCAATATACTGTATTCGATACGATTGTCTATGATTTTAATAACTTCCTTTACGGAAATGAAAAAATATTTTTGTTATCATTATTTTTTCATATTTATATGGTGCAAGCTAGACGGATAAAATCAAACGCAATACATCCATGTCCTTGTGTATATTATTGTTTATCGTTTTCATCAAATGAATTAGCCTACAGTTTCACGTTTAGCTTTCCCTACTTCGTAGGATAAAGTTCTATATAATTTATATGCTTCAGTACTACACTTCTCCGGGTGTGAGGTGAGCCTCTCTCCGATGGTAACATAAAATATGTACATCCAAAAATAAGATACCTTTAATATTATACACATGGACATAGTGTTATCACACCATGGATGTAAATAAAATAATGTCTTTACTTACTTAACCTATAACTTACTTTTCGGGTCCGGACTTCAGGTTCAGACACCAGTATGCCGCGACGTATATCGCCTTGTCACTCGCCATCATCATGTCACTCACATTACATACATTCCGCATCAGCGGACATTGCAATAAGTGAAAATCACTCTGCTCCTCCCCGCAGTCGCGGCTAGTGTCCTCTCCATCCAAAAAGCCCCACCTCTTCAGATTACTTCTGCACCTAGTCACCCCAACCCTTAGTCAGTTCAGTAACTTAACCTATAAAGTTATTCCTTTTCACTGCTGAACATAATCCTACCCGATGTTCTACCAGGCATCTCTGTCTCTTTGCAACTTTACAACCTGTCACCAGCAATTCTTCTGTCATCAGACCATCGTGTGGGTATATCATAAGAATCATCAATATTAATTTATCTACGTGATATGGGAGATATTTTTCTACATACCTATATTTTTTTTTATCTTCACGAAATATTTTAGGATCTGCTCTACACGATTTAAATATTTGATTAATAACATTTATTGGATGGCCACGTTTTCGAACATCTTTTCACACCGGCATGTAATAACCAATAAAGACAGTCCACAGAAGACATAATAGATTGATAGAATACTTAAGAAATACCTCCACGTTATATAATGTGTATAGATATTTTTTTTTACATGTATAGATATTTATATTATAAAGTATGCATGTAGGTTGTAGTTTGCTGTATAGAAAACTGATGACTTGTACACATGTATGTGTATATTAGGTATGACCCATTCTTTCTCACCATATGGTCAAACAGCGTGTTGTATTATATACATAACATGTATATAATGTCTTAGGAATTTGAATATTACTTCTCTATATTATATTAGTGTGTATATTGTAATTACTGCCTAACTGATCAGTACCGTGAAATGTAGGTATAGATCCATCTACACCTGTTAGCTCAATGTATGGACAATACTTTACTTCGTTTGGAGCTAACTTCAGACCAAAATCTGATAAAGTTGGGATAGAAATGGCATGATTTAGGTCTTAGAGAAAATAATGGACATTTGGCAGCAGAGGTGGGGCAGACTTGTGTAGGTATAAGTTCTTTCCAGATCTGAAAACTAGAATGCAAAGTCAGCTGATCATTGTTGACATTAAGGGGAAACTTTTTGAACTGAATTTATGCAATGAATCGTGGTTTCCTAGTGGAAGAGAAGTCTAATATGCGGAATATATTATTTAGAAGTGTAATTTGATGTCGGCAGCGAAAGTTTTGACCGTGGACATTTCAAGACCTGTGAGTTTTTTGAGAATTATTAACCTCTACTGCTACAAACTTTGAATTCTTCAATATTTGTGTAGAAACTCAAGCTAAAATGTTATGATCTTCGTAACCTGGACTACCACCAATGATTCATGCTAAAAATAATGACTGAGTCGCTGAATTCTTACTTGTTTTGTGCATGTCCACTCCTTTTGTTAGAGGTGGGTTTTCAAACATTCTGTCCCTTGTTTTTCTTTTTCTGGTCTATTGTTTGTTCGCTTTCCCTCATCATGATCTAACATTAGACGTTTTATATATCTCTTACCGTTCTTCAACGTATCACGCAACTAAAGTGTCACAGTGGTACACCTATGAATGTAATTTTAAGTAGGTGAGTAAGATAATGTAATGGGTATAGTATTGAACTGAAAAAACGTATATTTATTGGTGATGCATTTCATTACTAACCTCACAAGGACAAAGCAGGATATTGGCATTCTGGTAACGTAGTACAAATCTTCTCAAAAAAACTTGTTCCTAAATTTGTCACACTCCAAAACATTAAAATGCTAATGGTTTCTTTTCTACTCTTACATAAGTGTAACACATCCTACTTATACCTTTACTTGTTAGAGCAATAAAAAACTAACAAAAAATTACAATGAATGTCCTTCAAGCCTGAAACACAAAATATATTATGTACCTACTTATATGAACATAATATCATAAACAAAATGCGATGATTGTTGTAAGAAGGTGCATTTCTAATTTATGGACCATCAATTCATCCTGAATCGACATTTATATACTTTTATAAATGCATTTTAAACATACAACGAGGGACTTGATGAAAACCGATTAATATGAAATTTAATTGTTGAAGGGTGTTTGTGTTCACACTGTGAAAATTCATATTCAATATTTATGAAACAATCAAAACACTGTTATAATCTTCACCACATTTATTATAAACTCTTACGTTTTCGCCCACTTCAATGGGTTCAATTGTTCAATTGTTCAATTGTTTCAGTACTCTTGAGAATGCCCATTGAAGTGGGCGAAAACGTTAGAGTTTATAATAAATGTGGTGAAGATTATAACAGTGTTTTGATTGTTTCATAAATATTGAATATGAAATTTGATTGATACTCTGAATTTCCATTCCATATAAAAGGCTATTGGATATGGAAACGAATTATCAACATTCTTTTTTACGTATACAGCATATATTGCAATGCTGATACGTCTTATTATAGGTGTACCTTTCTAGGTGTATGGAACTACCACACGCTTCTCCAATCGAAATTACCGGTACATACTTACCTATATTATTTCTTCCTACTCATCAACTTACATACATATTATATACTTATTCGTTATTCACTTCAAGTTCGTGCCGATTGCACAGAAATAATAAAGTATAAACGGTATAAGCACGTTTATTACCTATCATACTAGCCAATAACGCCTAATATACCAAATATTCATCCATCAATCTATCTATCTATTCCCTCACGCCCTATCCCAAGTGGGGTAGGCAGAGAGAACGGAACGCCAATTAGATCTGTCCTTACATACTTCTTTCGCCTCCTCCACAGTCATACAAATTCTCATGCACGCACGTCGATTTCTCTTACTCAAAGCACAGCCGTCCTTGAAAATTTGATCTACATGTTCAAGCCATGTAGTTCTCGGACCCCCGCGCTTCCTCCGGCCCTCTTTCAGCCAAGTATATCCTCTTTGTCATTCTTTCCTCTTCCATTCGTTCCACATGACCACACCATCTCAATTTATTTACACGCATTCTATCCACAACACTCCTTTTGCATCCACTCATTCTTCTAATATCTCATTCCTCACTCTATCACGCAAAGTTTTACCAACGAAAACGTAACGCTTAAATGTGTTTTGACTAGGCCTACAGAACTTTCGTCTTTACAACATTCATTTTCAACCCATTCATACTACAGCAATAACAATAAAAAAACTTAAACAAATTCGCAAAAAAATATATAACAAAATTACATTTTTTATTTACTTACTTATTTTTTATTATCTGTAAATTATTTAAAGAAAATTGATTTCCTCTATTTAACCACAATTTAAAGAAAATAGATTTCTTCCATTTAACCTCGTATTTTAATTAATCAACATTTGAAGTTTTGGATTTTTGACGATCATAATATTTTTCGACAAAGCTAGCAATAACTTCATCTTCTTCTTCACCCTCGCCTTTACCCCATTTACTTGGGTAGCAATAACTTGATACTTCAATAATTAAAAAAAACACGGAGGTATACAAGTAAAAACACAAACATATTTACAAACGAAAGGGCTCAAATTGATAATAATAAGTACATAGGTAAGTACCTCCTGCGATTACTACGCTACATTACTTAAGAAAGGCTGACTGCTTCGAGACTCGCAACATCGTGACCAGCCACTATGCGAAAGATGAGATTTCAAATAATATGTCTTATGGGCACCTCACTACTTACACTTAATATTATTATTTTATACAAATATAGGTAGGTACTTAAAAATAAGTAGTCTTGGTCTTGCAGTATGATAATAAATATTATATTTCATATTAACCACATCTCAACACATGCATACATGTAATTTTTATGTTGCATTCTTTTTTTAGTACCATGTCATGTTGCCTCAATATCGACCATCACTCTGGCGTAGAGCTCCCTATTCTACGCTAGTTGAAACAGCTCCGCTATACCCTGAACTCATGTCTTAATATAAAAGCTCCTCTATACTCTGAACTCATGTCTTAATAAATACGGCATATGAAAAAATCCTTTGATTTGACGTTACAAACTCGTAAAAGCATAAAAGCTTATTTCAAAAGCTGCTGACATGTAATATCCTTCCAGATTCCATAATTATATTGTTTATCGTGTCAAAACCTAGAAGAAAAAAAAACAATCAAACTGATCTCCAGTACCGTGCAAAACGCACAGCAGGTGGAGATGCGTCAAAAATAATATCCTCCATAGTGCATGTGACAGGGCACAATGAACACTCCAACAAGTGTGGCATGGTCTGTGCTGCACCACAGTCACATGCTCCAGATTCCACTTTCTTTCTCCATGATAAACATTGTGAATAATTGATAACTAGCCCTATAATAATAATATAATGATAATATCTTTTATTTCACATTGAGTAAAAGATATCGGGGTGCATGTTTGAGAAATTGCATTAATGTGGAGTAAGCAAAAAAGTATATTCAGATAGAACAATATGGCATGTAAAAGGTGTCCTGTAAAAGGCACAAAAAAATTAAAACATCTTACATCTTAAATTCAGCGATTAGGTTTGCCACCCATCCTGAATATCTTGATTGTATATTGGCATGGAGAGGACAGATTGCATGTTTATTATATGCAACTGGTCGGCTGGCCACCCCACTTGTGGGATATGCCGTGATGGTATAGTAGTAGAAATAGTAGGTACAATATGGCATTCCGTTTCTTTGCCTACTCCACCTGGGGCACGGCATGAGAGTATAGGTAGATCTTGATAAATAGAATAGTTAATTATAATTTTTAGAGCAAATTAAATTTTTGAATAATTTTGTCCATTCCTGTGTCCTTTGATATTTAAAATGAAATAATAAATCTACCTCTCTATACCACGTAATATATTGTAGCTAGTAATGTGTAATAGACATGCAAGTTAATAAACAATTAAGATATTGAGGATGGACGGCATGAGGTGTTACTATAAATACATGAGGTTTTTCAAATAAAAACTGCCTTTTACAGGACATTCAACTTTGAACTAACCGAAATGAGTTGAAAATCTATTCTTTACCGGGGACTCCACGCAATTTTTGATATCAAGTTATTTAATTTATAAAATTCTCGTGTCATGGTGTTTGTTATCATACTCCTCCGAAACGGCTGAACCGATTTTGATGAAATTTTGTGTGCTTATCGGGTAGATCTGAGAATCGGCCAACATGTATTTTTCATACCCCTAAAAATTAAGGGTGGTCCACCCCGATTTTTTTTTTTTGGACAGATTTTTTTATGGTGAGGCATCAAAAAATACCTACATACAGGCCATAATTTTCACCTTTCTATCATCAACTCCTATTTTTTAATAGCGATATTATATGTATATGGCAAAACAACGTTTGCCGGGTCAGCTAGTTGTATTATAATATATATAATATAATGAGTTACAATCCATTGGATTGGTCTGCAACGAGTTTTGACTTATTTCTCCACTCCTCCCTATTCTCAGCCAGTCTCTTCAACTCCATATATGAGCCACAGCTCATGTCCCTCTTCAGTTGGTCCATATAGGCGTCTCTCGGTCGACCTCTGCCATTTGTGCCTTCGGTCCTGCCCTCTGCGATTGCGATGAGCAGTCCTGGGTGCCTGATGTTGTGGCCAATCCAATTAGCTCGTTGTTGGCAGATTCTTTTGAGGAGTTGCCTTTTTTCGCCAACCCTGGTTAACACTTCTTCGTTTTCGACGTGTTCCGACCAATGAATCTTCAGCATGCGTCTATAACACCACATTTCAAATGCCGCTAACCGTCCGCTTTCCCTCTTACTGATGGTCCACGTCTCGCATCCATATAGCAGAATGCTCCACACAAAGGCTTTAGTGAGATTCTTCCTCACGCTTAGATCAATATTAGGGGATTCTAATATTTTGGATTTTTTGTTAAAGGCAATTCGTGCCTGGTTTATTCTGCTCACAATTTCTGATTTGGAGCGTCCGTCCTGGTTTATTCTGCTGCCCAAGTACACGAATTCTCTTACTTGTTTGATGCTCACTCCATTTATGGCAATGTTCGCAGTCGCTTCCTCCCTTCCAACGACCATACATTTTGTTTTATCTTTATTTATTTTCATGTTGTACTTTGACAACAGTATACTTTCCATTTTTCCTAAGGCTTCGTTCAGCTCCATCTCGGAGTCTGCGAGCAGTGCTATGTCGTCAGCATATCTAATCATGTCAACCTTTTTCCCATTTATTTTTACTCCTGTCCAATTCTTCATTTCTTCTCTCAGTTCATCAATAGCTTGCTGTATATAGCAGTTAAAGAGTGCTGGCGACATTGAGCATCCCTGTCTTACACCTTGTTCTACTCTCGCTTCTGTGCAGCTCTCTCCGCTTTTAATTACAGCCATTTCATTCTTGTATAGGCTCCAGATTGCTCTTCTGTCCTTATAGCTCATTCCTATCTGGTTTAGAGTCTTAAAAAGTTGTTCCCATTCTACTTTATCGAATGCTTTTTCTAGGTCGATGAATGCTACATACGTGTTTCTATTCACTGTTATTCTCTTTTCAAGAACAAGTCTTAGACTCAGAATTGCATCTCTTGTACCTGTCTCTTTGCGGAATCCAAATTGATCTTCTGAAAGTGTTTCGTTTATTTTATTTTCCGCCCTTTTCATTATAATGTTGGTGAGTATCTTAGAAGCGTGTGATATCATGCTTAATGTTCTGTGTTGTTCGCACTTTGTCGTGCCTGTTTTCTTAGGTAGCGCTCGTATCAGACATTTGGCGAAGTCCTCAGGTATCTCTCCTGTGTTATATATTTTGCAGACAAGCTTATACAAAGTGTCAAGCATGCCGCTTCCTGCGCATTTAAGCAGCTCTGATGGAATTAGGTCAATACCTGGTGCTTTGCCGTCTTTCAATTTTGATAAGGCATTATCAAATTCACTTCTTAGGATATCATCTCCATTATTTTCTTTGTCATATTCTGTTTCCAGTGCTTTACTTTCCTCAAGTATGTTCTTTCCTTTGTAAAGTTGTTCTAGGTATTCTTTCCACCTTTTGACGATCAATTCATCCTCAAACAGAAGTTTGCCGTTTTGATCTTGGATAGCACATCGTGGCTGTGTCTTATCATTGAAAAAATTCTTGACTTCAGAATATGCAGTTTCAAATTTTCTTTGTTTTATATTTCTGTTGATATTCCTGCATTTTTCTTGCAGATAGCATTCCTTTCTTAATTTGGACTCCCTGTTGATTTTGTTTCTCAAGATTTTATATTCCTTTTTTCCTTCTTCTGTTCTCGAGTTCTTTAACCTCCTTCTTTCTTCAATCATTTCTAATATATCGTCCGTAATCCATTCTTTCCTAGCTTGCGGCTTTCCTTTCTCTATTACCTCGTCTGCCGCTGTGGTTATTTTCTCTTTGATTTTCTCCCATACTCTGTTTACACTTTCATTGTTCTCAAAATCGCAAACCTTAGTTTTTTCGTCGTATTTTTCTTTTACTTCTTTTGTTTTTAAAAGCTTTAAGTCCCATCTTTTTTTGGTTCTCTTTTCGAGCCTTTTGAATTTCAGTATGGTTTCCGCCACAACCATATTATGGTCGCTATCAATGTCCGGGCCTGCATAGCTCCTGCAATCTTTAATTTGGTTTCTATACCGTTGCCGCGTTAAAATATAGTCAATCTGCGACCGGAATCTGTCTCCGGGAGATTTCCACGTATATCGATGTCTATAGTGGTGTTGGAACCACGTGTTAGCTATAACCATTTTATTTTTGGCACAAAATTCAATTAGACGGTTGCCTCTATCGTTTCTAATGCCCAGCCCATACGCTCCTACGACTGATCCCTCTCTTTCTTCCCCAACTACTGCGTTCCAGTCTCCCATTACAATCACATTTTCCTCAGCTTTTGTGTCATCTAGCAATTTCTGGATGTTTTCGTATATACTCTCAATTTCTTCGTCGCTATGGCTAGATGTTGGCATGTAAACCTGAATGAGTATTGTATCTACGGGTCTGGTGTCTAGCTTGACTATATAATATATTTATAATAAATTAGATATTATATTCTTTCAATCTAATAATATACACCGATACCTTTGCAGTGCACTTTATGTACCTGTCTATAGTTTATAATATGTACCTGTCTATAGATTATAATATACCTATACCTGTCTGTAATTGTGCCTACTTACAATAATGCTATAATACATTCGCGAATGTTTACGATTTTCATCTGATTATTATCATTGATAATAAAAAAGAATATTATAAAACACATATAACACACAATACATAGCATTATAATATTATTTAAGTCTATTATATTCATACAAACCAATACTAAAGTAGAGCCCTCTGGGGGTACATGACCAAATTGCAGAATCGAAATTACATGCGAACATATTATTATAAATACGTCTCAAAAGAAGAACCATAATGTATATATAATATTATTATTATTTTCTTGAATCATGTGGATGTAATTATTTTTCAATATTGCTTACAACGAAAGAACTACATTAATTTAGTTTTACTACAGTATTTGTATGATTGAGTTTAGGTATGTTGACTCTTATCTCAATATAGACTGTAAATTTAAAGGAAAAATTGGTGAAGGTTTAGAAAAGTTTAATGATAGAATGTCCAAGCTCATGTCCTTCCAGAAGGACCTTCCGGCAGGATAGAATGTCCAAGCTCATGTCCTTCCAGAAGGACCTTCCGGCAGGACATGAGCTTGGATTTCCATACTTAGATTTCCATACTTCTGGCAGTACGACTCCACGCGTTTCCGCCATTTTGTTCGTCGAAATATGTTGCTTTAGCAAGCGAACGCGGACAGCACGTCTTATACTCGCAGCCATTTCGAATCAACTGATTGTAGAAAGATGATTCAAAAACTCGCTAAAAGAGAAAGATATGCACTATATATCTGCTTTTATTGTATCCTGCTAGCAGGCTTAGAAAGCCTCCAATAACCAAAGACATTGCATCCTACCGGTAGGACATGTAGTCCTTCTAGCAGGACGCTGGACGTTCTATCATTAAAGCCTAAAATGCGACCAACTTAATTTCGTATCAATCAATTTTGAACGATAGTTGATTCAAAAAGATACCTTCAAATCCATGAGTCTCTCGTTTTAGATGCATTTATGAAAATATGTTAGTGTCGTCGATACATAATTTTGGGTTAGTTGGAAGATTCGCGCCTTTGCGATAATCTCGCCCTCTGTATATTGATTGTATTTAATTTGAATTTATACCTTTTATGTAATTGTTTGTAATCATTGTACAGTAAAGATTGCATAAATAAAATAAATAAAATAAATAAAATAAATAAAATAAATAAAATAAATAAAATAAATAAAATAAATAAAATAAATAAAATAAATAAAATAAATAAAATAAATAAAATAAATAAAATAAATAAAATAAATAAAATAAATAAAATAAATAAAATAAATAAAATAAATAAAATAAATAAAATAAATAAAATAAATAAAATAAATAAAATAAATAAAATAAATAAAATAAATAAAATAAATAAAATAAATAAAATAAATAAAATAAATAAAATAAATAAAATAAATAAAATAAATAAAATAAATAAATAAAATAAATAAAATACATAAAACAAATAAAATAAATAAAATAAATAAAATAAATAAAGTAAATGAAGTAAATAAAATAAATAAAAAGAATAAAATAAATAAAACAAATAAAACAAATAAAATAAATAAAATAAATAAAACAAATAAAATAAATAAAATAAATAAAATAAATAAAATAAATAAATAATATATTGATGATCCATATATGGAAGTGTACCTTTTCATAACAATCACCACAGTTTGTTTGCAATTTGTTATGTTAATATAGGTACATGATATAAGTATTTCGTTTTCCAGACTTGAAGGATACTCTTTTTTATTGTAAAAGTCCTATAATTAGGTACGAATATTATTATTTTTATGACATACTTTTATACTAATTTTGTACTGCGCTGTCCAATCTTGTAAATCTACGAATCGGAATAGGAATGTTTATTAGGGCTGAAAAAGCTTTGGAAAATCGCGTGATTGAAAGAATAGTGTTCTAAATTTTGTAGATTTAATAAAGCAGATGGCACGACTTATCGCAGATCCATTTGACGTCAGAGAATACATATTCTAACTGTTTTAATTTAAATATTGTATTAATGTTTAAAATTTGTACAAAAATGTAAAATTATGGTGAATAAAATGCATATTGATGTTGCCAAATGTTTTATTCAATTTGAAATTAAATATATTCAAAAACGTGTATTTATTTATTCAATCCTAAATGTATTTAAATAAAGAATAATCGTTCAATCATTTACATTTCAACGTGAAAACGAAAATGACGAAAGAATAAGGAAAAATCGTGAATAAAAAAAGTCATAATCTAATAGACAGTGGCTTTAAATACTAAAAGTATTAGAATAAAATCTTTGCTCTCCCATAGCCTGTGAACAATGCCATTGCTACATTTGGCAAGATTTCTTTTGAGCGAATAGACATGTTAAAATAACTTTATTTCCCGGATATTTCAGGAGTCAAAGGACTCCTATATATCCATTTAGGTGACAATTTCTTAATTCTTTCAACTCTCTCCAGTCTATCAGTAGCAGTACCACTATGACATTGTTGACATCTCCGACTTTACCACGTCAGTGGGCAGACAGAACTTACAAAAACCTAGAACCAGATGCAACAGAGAAACTGCCTGAATTTTCACTTCATCATAACACTATTTTATAAACTGATTCGTTGATTTCGTTATGCAATTGATGATGTGCAAGAAGAATTTCAAAAAAAATACACGTAGAGCAATATATAGCTTTAAGATTACCCTATATTCAGATGTCGTTCCATATTTATTTATTTGAGAATTGACTTATATCAAGGCGTACAACAAAATACGAAATAAACAATATACAAAGCAGAAGTTTGCTTTTTATTATTAATTGTGTCGGTGCACACATAGTAGAATTCCATAATTATGTAAATTGAAACAATTGTTTGATATGACCTGATTAGTGGAAAGACATCTTTCTCGTGATCAATTACCTATTTATAGTTGAAAGAAACACTCGTTTCGGTTTACCTAAAGATGTGCTTTATGATATATAGATTATTTATTTTACAAAGTCTCTCGGAATCCAAAACAATCCCACAAGTAACGAAAATAAATTCAAAGAAACCAAAGTGAAATACAAATGTATCTTGTGCAATATGATTAGGACGATTTTTTTATATAATTTTCTTTTCCTTTCCAAATTCAGTCCTGTATCCGGATGATCGTGTATTTCTTTGTCGGATTGGTCGTTGCTAGTTTCGCTCACGATCACGTGGTCTATCGTTCGTAATAAATAATCTCAAGATTGTATCACCACCCATAAACAACGGACTGTGATGTTTGGAATTCATCGGAACAAAACTCTTTGTGAAGGTATCGATTTAAAATAAAATTATATTATAATACTTCATATTATTTTATTATATAAACAATACAATGATACTTAAAATAATATAGATACACAATAATTATAAAGTAGGATATCATTTCTACATTCTTTGTGAGGTCTCTTGATAAAGTAAAAGTTTTGCTCTGCTATCCGTGGCAATTTTGTTTTAATCAGTAAATCTTGAAGTCGTGACTTTAAGAGATAAAGTACATATTGATGAATATATTCTCCCAGGACACAAACTAAAAAAAGCACCGCTTCAATACATTACATTCCTTCAACTCTTTGACGTGTCCAAATAATTTTATTCTGTGGTATAAAGAGCATTGTCTAAAATAAATATAGATTAATTAAGACTTTATGCAAGCCTGAATAGAGGTGAAATAATTTCTCACCCTTGAAATTCTCAATGTTGTAAATATCGTGAGATGTATTTATATGCTTTTGTCTGAAGCGTTCAATAAAATATTTCCCATTGTGACTAAACACTGAGAACACTCCAGTTGATATTGTGACAATAACATAACACGTATAGACAATTCACACAGACCGAGCTAGTCCCAAACTAAGATATGAATCTTGTATTATGGGTACTAACACGGCGATACACATATACAATGCACTAAACACATATACATGTAACACCCAGACCCAGGACAATCTGAAAAAGGTCATTCCTCATTTTGCCCTGGCCGGGAATCGAACCCGGGACCTCGTGACTCAAAGGCAAGTGCGTTAGCCTCCGCGCCACACCGGTCGTCAAGAAGATATGGATTGCATAGCACCACAGTTACACACACTGGACTCGTTCTGCTGAAGAAGACAGGTCTTAAAGTACAATACACCTTGTAGTAATGTAACACAAAAAAGATGATGGTCCCGGTTTGATTAGAATTAGAACTCCAATATTTATAGTTGACCAAAAATTATAGTTGTCTTTCGTCCACAAGATTACCGACGCTCTGGACGTCTCACTTTCACAATACACAGTTTCTATTATAACATCATTAGAACTGTAGGAATGTCGTGGAAAGAAGTGACTCATTCGGCACTGGAATGCTTTGAATTAAGGAGGCTAATTCTGCCCTGTGCTCCCGGGAAGAACGACGAAAAGCGATTGAGTCGAGTTGGGGATACAAAATATAATCATATAGTAATTGATACAATTTCCAAGATTTTATATTTTGTAAAAAGATGTACGTGAACTAATGTTATGTATGTTTTTATGGGAATTCTCGGTTCTTATGATCGCCGGAGGTAGACTCTTGATCTTGAGAATTGAGTGCCGTCTACACCGCCTATTTTATTCGCCTAAGGAACAACTGGAATCGAATTTAAAGAGTTTTGTGATGTTATTATTATTATTATAACTATTATCATTTATACTATCAAAGGATTACTGTCCTTAGGCTAGTAGTGGTGCGTTCCAATAACGAAGTCTCCCTATAATAAGTTATTATAGGTATGTATTTTATTACCAGGGTTGCACAGACTTATAGGGAACAGGGGTCACTCGGGAAGATTATGAGCCAAGGACGGGCCGCTATAAGAAAATTAACACTTAAAGTTTTACTATACTACTACTACTATACCATCACGGCATATCCCACAAGTGGGGTAGCCAGTAGACCAACTGCATGTAAGAAACATGCAAACTGTCCTCTTCGTGCCAATATAAAATCAAGACATTCAGGATGGGTGGCAAACCTCATCGCTGAATTTAAGATGCACAATGTCTTAGTTTTTTCGTACACCTGCCTTTTACAGGACACTCGAAAACTTACGTGGAAGAGTGGGAGACCAATTCTTTACCGGGAGCTCCACGGGATGATACTGTCTTATGAATTAAGTTTAGATTTAATTAAGAATAACTGTATTATCAGGCTAGCCATGAAAGTTTTAATTTCTAGAAATGCTCGCACATTAAAATTTCTACCCCTTCCCGTCACTGAATTTTCAAAATGGTATAGGAATTTCAAATATTTTTAAAACTCCTAAAAATTTCAAAAAAATAATATTTTCTTGCAGTACATTTTTCTACAATGTACCGGGTATTCGTACCGATAGTTTGTGGCAATATCGGATACTAAAAATGTTACGTGTTTGAATTTCTACCCACCCGTCGCCGAATTTCCAAAATGGTATAGGAATTTGAAATATTTCAAAAACTCCTCAGTTTTCATAAAGAATATTTATTCGTCATATTAAGTATCCGGTACTTATCCCGATTATCACTGGTATTGTCAATTTTTTATACTATATAATTCGCTGGCGGGCCGCAGATATACGGGCCGCGGTTTGTGCGTTGCTGCTATTATAAGCTCTTATATAGGCCTGTATTTAAATAAATTCTCACATCTTATGTACCTTAATCAACTTATGATATATTTTTGAACTATATTATAGTCTTGTTAGAAATTAAATACTTTTTATTATGATTAATTAGCTTAAAATTGTCACCCTGTACGACACCGTAACTGCTTTTGGGCAAGGCGACATCAGCAAAAAATAGCAAGAAATAAAAATCACAAAACAGGCATCATCAAAAAGTTACAACAGAATCGAAGTAGTCTCTATGTTGACGATTTTATTCCTTGACTTTTGTTAGTGCTTTCTCGGTGACTTTATTGGTTGCGAGCCAGTTATCAGGAGCTTTCGTTCTCATTAATAAACTTTTCTATTAAACTTTTTTTTTTTTTAAAGAAAAAATGCAACAACTTCAAACACAATGCAAACCTAACATTTCTTTGGACGGAATCGGCTCCAATTTTGAAACTTATTCTGAGACTTATCTTATAACCAATGTATTTTGCTTTTATTCTATAACTAGATTGTTTAACCCGGCATCGCTCGGGGCAAATATAAATAGGAACCCATGGCAAGTAGGTACCCAGGGACCTAATTAGGTATTTATTAGAAAATTCACTATAGTATTGTTTATGGATTTGATACATTAACACATTATAATCCTATTGTACAGTGTATAGATTTCTATGATCTGACATGTCCTCTTAAATAGGTACCTACTACCATATTGAACTTGGATAGTTGCATTTGTGTCAAATACAAAAGGTTTGCTTTTTTACCTTTAATAAAGAGTCAATTCGGGATTCGTTGCTAATTTCACCATGGTTCAACTGTCAAAAACAAGAGAACTATATTGTTTCATGATAATAAATGTCCATTGATTCATGATCATTTGGCTCATTGGTTCATGGTTAATGATTTACTCAACCATTCTTATGAGACCATAAACCAGACTCTTGAAAACGCAGAAATGTTAAAGACATATTTTCTCTTCGAAAGTATAAATATCAGGATTTAAGGAACATCCAGGAGAGGTGTATCTTAATTTACATTAGTTTCTTTATATTTACTCTGTAGTCATTAGAAGAAAGTTAAAAATCATTATAACGAAATAAAAAAACACAACAAAAACGTTGAAATGAAACAGCATAGAGTAAAAAAAAATGCAAAAATGTTTGTGTCATCAACAGTCGGGAGTAAGTTCATATTATTCTACATAATATTATATACATTGCGATGATTAAAACAGAGATAATCATTTAATACCTCGTCTTTCGATGTATACAGTTTTGGTAAAACTGTAGGTATCAATAAGTTTACTACATGGCGAGGCTTACCAGACGATCACGTTGTTACATATACCACGCTCACGACTGAACAATCATATAATATAGTATTGTAATACTGTGTAGTAACTATGTCTTATATACTAATTGACCAACACGTCATTTTGCATTGATTCCAACTTTAGAGTCTAGACGTTTTGCAATGTGCAGATTACTTAGAGAATGATTTGGTTAATATTTATATGTAAATACAGGCATACATCTTCTTCTTGTTCTATTATATGGTTCGAGAGCCCATTATATCATATTATTTCCTCCAGAACTTCATACCGTCCATCGTTATTACTTTCAGGACTTCTGATCATTCCAAACTAATTCTTTTACCATACGTGATTGAAATTTGTCTTTGCCAGTTATTTATTTCTGAGGTGGACTAGTTCTGGAATCAGAAAGGATCTTATTTTTTTGTGCTGTAGATTGTCGACCTTTTAGTTCGGAAGTTAATACTTCTTGTGATGCTCAAGACAGCTGTATTTCCATCTCTTTAGTGTTCTTCGTTGGGACCGTGAATCTTTGCAGCTATATGCACGATTTTATTTTCAACCATCCAATTTACATGGTCTCTCCAGAATCGTCTCCTTTTCCTGCTCCATCTTAAGATATCTCCAAGTTGCATATTTATTTATTTTATTTTATTTATTTTTATTTATTTATTATTCCAAATAGAGCATACAAAATTATCATAAAAACAATATAATGGAATATAATATTGCCCCACTAGATTAAAATCTGTTCTGGGGCAATACTAGAAAAAAGATACAAATATCAAAATACAATTTTTCAAATATGACTTAGAATACAATTCTTTCATGTAAACTTGAATAAGAGTTAAAATAATTCAAAATACATAATAAAATAGCATGTCATACGTCAAGTCATTTAGTATGTGCAAATAAGATTAATGTAAGAGTAAGTCAGTTATTGTATTATGTTCGTCAGGTCTCTCTCAGACTCCCTTCTTCCCCTGTCCATGAGCCATTTCGTCACCAATTTGTTTAAGTTTTTCCCACTTGGGGAAATAAATTTAGTAATATTTGGGATTATTCGATTATACATTCTTGGCCCAAGGAAGGTGAGGAATCTCTGAGCAAAAGTGATCTTCAATATTCTTCTAATCTCAATATTTCTTATTCTGTCTCTGAGAATTTTGCCCGCAATAGCACATAAAGTTTTCATCTCTGATGTTCTAAGTAGATTTTAAGTTCGTACCACGTCTTCTCTTGTTACGAAATCAGAAATAATTTAAAGGTTTATTTAATAGATAGGTAATACAAAAAAAATTGATCATGCAGCCAATCAAATTATGCATCCAGTTTTAAACTGACGCTAACGTCAAGACAATACATTGCTAATGCTTGAAGGTCATCGATGTTGGATCACAAAAATTCTGATAAAATGTACCGCGTTGCAAGTATGTCTATGATTTAAATCACCTTTTTTAAATAAGATCGATTCACAAAATAGCCATCGACACTAATTTTATTGATGTTGTAGGCTCATTGCAAACATTTTATTTTCAGTGGCCTCTTAAACCATGTATGCTAATAGTGTTGACAGGAACGCATACCACCGAGTTAGATTTGGTGCTAATTATTCTTCGTAGCTACACTTATAGGAACCTATTATAATTATTTTCTCCAATAAGGTCAGCTCAACTCTGTCTATACATCTGACTCGCTGGCAGAATTTTGCAGAATACAAAATTATTTTAAACAGTGCCGTATTTTGTTAGATGACACCTAACTAACTTCTGAAAGAAATCACATATTGTACTTTTTTATAAATTAAGGTCTACATATTTAGTTATTGTGTTCCGAGATTTGTCATACACCTATTGCTCGTAGAATCTTTAGTATAAGCTTCAACAGGTAAAGTGCTCTTAAACCAGCCTAATCCGATTCGTAAGCATCGGAACACTTTTCCTGTTTTCTATTTAATAGAGTTTACACAGTCCACTGGTCGTGCGGATAGGGTGTCTTTTGAGTAATATTCTTAAATACTTCGCTTCAGTTCTTGAATTTTAGAAATTCAGGACTTATGAACGCTCTTGCAGACGACGCGATTCGGTGACGCGAGTGTGAAAAATTAGGTAAAATGCATAAACTACGTTCATCATCATCACCATCTTCATCGGTCCCTCAATCCCGAGGATCGCGACCATCGTGCTTCGTTCTGTAGACCATCTGTCTCCACCTTGAGCGATGCTCCGCCATGTGCAAGGCCCCGTGTAGTGACCTCTTGTGTGCGGCCTCCTTAATTTGGTCGCTCCATCTTATTGGTACTCTGCCCCTTCTACCGCCCCAGTTATAATTAATCTTTCCAGATTTTCATGCTCTCTTCTTGCAATGTGCCCGAAATGTTGCAAAACGCTCTGAAAACTACGTTCAACAAGCTTCAAAGTATCTTTGTTTAGAGTATATTATTATATTCTCTCCTTCAACCATCCTTCAACATAAGTACACGAGACTGTTCAACAACTTATAATGTGGTTTTATTACATACAGGCGTTGCAGTCCAACACTTTTACGACACTCGTATCTCAAAATATTACGTATTAAGTAGGTATTCATCTGTCAGCTGTCAAGTTATGGCAAGTCATAAAGACGAGATGTTGAGCATTTCGCCATTTTACGAAGCGAACCATTGTTCAAACACAATAAATAAAATAAATTATTTACTTACCTACTTAGTATTATTTTTATTTGTTTTTTTTTTCCGCAGACGGACAGGCACAGCGTCATAGCAAATAAAAATTAAGTATTTTGTTTGTTGGTGGTGCACAAGTAGTAGAATTGCATAATTGGACAAAATAAACAAGCGTTTTTTTATCACGTCATTTGCATGTGGATTGTGGGATTATGATGAATAGATTAAACTCCCCTTATGTTCCATGGAGCACTTGGCAAAGAACTGGTCTCTCATTTTTTCCGCAAATTTCTGAGTGTCCTGTAAAAAGCAGTTTTTTTTTTTAAAAATAAAGCCATTTTATATCTCAAATTCAGCTATGAGTTTTATCACCCATCCTGAATGTTTTAATATTCGTTGGCACGGAGAAAATAACTTGTATATTTATTCAAAAAGGGGTATGTGAATTCATAAATGTTCTAGAATAAACTGCTTATAATGACATCAGAACCATTTTATGAAGTGATTCTTAATATCAAATATTATATACAATATGCCAACAAAAAGTCCAAACAACGCAATTTTAATGCCCTAATGAACGGTTTTTAAGGAGTATGCCTAAATAAAAATGTTCGCACATACCTCTTTTTTTTTTTTTTTTTTAAAAGATATATCTGGGTTTGTTATAAACCCAAATATAACCTTATACACCTTTCACACTAAGCTAAAAGCTTGTGCCGTGAAAGGGGAGTTTGCCGGCACCTGGGATCGAACCACGGACCCCATGTTCTGAAGGCCGAGACTCTACCTCCAGGCTACCGACGAACTCATTTTTGAATATGCAACGACGATATGCAGCTGATCTGCTGCATATCCCACTTGAGCGATATGCTGTGATTGAATAATATTGGTTGTTTTACAACCCTGGCGCTAAACTTGATTAGGTACTCTGTACGTGAGCAAGTGCTGTATTGTCTTGGCTATCTGTAATAATAATAATATTTAGAAGGTTGCTAAAAAAACAACACTTTTCATCCCTTTATCACTGGCGCCATCCTTAAGGATGTATTGTGTTGTAATCTCCCTTCAATCTAACACCGGTCGTATATCATAAAATATCATAAATATCTCCCATTATTTATATAATATAAATAAACTTCGTGAATGCGCAAAGCTTTTTGTTTGACCAAGATAAGAAGCACAAAATGCGACAAAGCACCCTGTAAAGATCAGCAATGTATGTTATGCAAGACAGGCTATGACCAATGAACTTGAATGGAAAGAGCTTTAAAAGACGGCTGAAGACGCACCTTTTTATACATAATAATATCCCTGTACACGAATTGTTGGGTTAGTTGGAAGAGCTCAGTCTTTACGATAACCCTCCCTCCCTCCTTTGTATATTGATTTGAATTCATTTCTATTTAAATAAATATAAAACAAACTATAAAAAATTATATCACAAGAAACTAAATCAATGAAACTAAACAATGGTATTGGTCGGAATACGTCGAAAACGAAGAGGTGTTAATCAGGGAAGGCAAAAAAGGCAATTCCTTAAAAAGATCAGCCACTAACCAGTAAACTGGAGGGCAAGACAGTAGGCAGAAATGGTAGAGGTCGACCGAGAGACACCTATATGGACCAACTGAATAAAAGGGACACGAATTGTCCCTTTTATTACGCACATATTACGTAGAACTAGCTGAAAATAGGGAGGAATGGAGAAGAAAATCCAAACTCATTGCAGAGCAGTCTAATGAATAACTCACTGTATATAGCAATATCAAAATAATAATAATTATCATACATTTTTAAAAAATAGTACTCGTAAGTGCATACATCATTATCTCGTTAACAGACAATTAAAATTTAGTCCTTAAAACACATCACTTCTTACCAATATTTAATTTGACGCAGAGATATGTTATATCACTGAGTTGACGTAATTTAAAGTAACTGGTAAACATACGTATATAAAAAAGCAATTAATTATTAAAAAATAATTATTTATTCCAAATCTGTTAAGTGTCAAATTCCTTTCAGTAGTATAAATTATTGTCGCTTAAGAGTCTAGTCTGAATCATAACTAATATTTGTGGTAACTAAAGTGTCTACACTCTACAAAGTGTTAAGTCAAGTAGAAATATTGTTAGGCAGTTAAGAGTTTCTGATTTGGTTTTATAGATATTACGAGATAAGTCATAAATTCTTTTACATTTTTACTTAAAATTCTTTACATTCCAATAAATTCAATGGCATATATGAATTTCAAAGACTCCCAACTCGCACCTATATATGTTCTAGAATAGAGTTTAGAAAAATAGCTCAATAATATTCATACATACATAGGTACATACATCACGCCGCTTCCCTCACGGGGTAGGCAGAAAGGATTGAGCGCCACTTCTTTTAATCCTGGCATAGATCTTTCGCTTCCGTCACTTTCGTACAATTCCTCATTCATGCTCTCCTGTTCAATGTGCTCAACATGTGCCGTACTGTAGGATTTGATTTAAATGATCTTGCCATTTGATCCTCGGACGTCCACTTCTCTTAGCACCATTCCTCTCAATTTAATAATATTATTATTAATAATCATGGAACATAATTTTTTTTTTAGAAATTATTGACCGAAGTTAGTACTTATTGGAAGTCTAGTTCAAGATCATCATCATCATCATTTCTGTCGGTCCCTCAATCCTGAGGATCGTGACCATCATGCCTCGTTCTGTAGACCATCTGTCTCCATGTTGAGCGATCCTCTGCCATGTGTAAGGCCCCATGAAGTGAGCTCTGTGTGGCCTCCTTAATTTGGTCGCTCCATCTTATTGGCACTCTGCCCCTTCCTCAAGTTCAAGTTTAGTTCAAGATAAATTGAAAAAAAAACACAGTATGTAGTTAACTTCCAAGTGACTTTTTCTACTTCAGGTACCTCAATTTAATGTCCGAGAACCACGTGCCTCAATCATTTAGGTAATCATTTTTGATAAGAACATTATACATAATATATTCTAGCTTCCTAACGCAAGTAATATTGTATTATATGTGTACTCGTACATCCATAATGTGGTCCTATTATAGCCAAATTTTATTCGCAATCAATTCCCACGCATATCTGAATTCACGATATACCTACATAACGTTATTATCTATGTATTATCACTACGCATAAAAATATATTAGTATGTATGTACTTGCTTGATATAATAAAATCACTTCGTACCTACATATTATTTTATTATACGGGACATGAAGACACGGGATTGCCTGTAGCGGTCCCATAATATGGCCCATCTTATTTTATATAGAGCGCAGTGGAAAGCCAATTATAAGGACGTAGAAAATTATGCACACAGTGAACCATGGAGTTCTCGTCAAAGAATGTCTTCCCGTTCTTTCCCATAAGTCTTTAAATGTCCTGGTAAAATCGAGTATTCGTAAAACATCATATATATGAGACATTAAAAAACTCTTCTATTCATCAGTTTCCCTGAAGATGCCTACAAGTATAGGCGAAAACGTTCGGTATCTAACCTAACAAAGTGGAGATTAAACAGTGCCCAATAATATAATATTTTTATATTTTATTTAATGAAATTATACTTGGTTAAGAATTAGATATTGAACATTTTAAACTTAGTTTACCTAAACCAGTTTTAGCCAATTCGTAAGCTTCGAAACACCTCTCCTATTTCCTAACGAAAAGAGTTTGTACATTGAACAAATGAGGTTTTTGTTTAGAAATAGTTACATATTTTGTATCTTGAAAGTATTTTAGTTACTTTTTTCACTAAGAATTAAATTCATGTCCATATGATTTTACATGTTTCATCTATTTAAAGCACAGAAATGGCAATCTGTATATTTTTCCATGCTGTAGCAGCGTAAAAGAGAGATATTAAAGCCCAATTTAGCAAACTTACGTTAAAAAGAAAGAAAACACCAAACACAAGATACTAATAAAACGACATCCATTGTACCAGTGGTGAGTCTTAATTTAATTATTGTTTAATATTATATTAAAAAATCCATTTTTTCCATAGATTTATATGTAGGTACTAAAGTACATTTTTTCGGTGATTACTTTGTGAAAGTTCATTTTTACTTATATCAAAATTATTTAATTAAAACACTGTAACTTTCACAATTTAATTTAATATTTAGAAGAGGTCTTTCAGAACTAGTCCATCATCAGTGCCATGAGCTTAGAAACCAAAATAAAAAATAGACTTAAACTCATAGAATTATATTACTGTACTTTAGTACATATAAATCTATGCTTAAACTAGATACTAAGTAGAAGGAGAGGGGGGTTTTGTTCCGAAATGATGAACTAGTTCTGAAAGTTCTTTGCCAAATATAATAATTATAATTAAATTGTGAAAGTTATAGTGTTTTAATTAAAACATTTTATATTTAAGATATATGTACTCATTTCAAGATATATGTAGGACATCTTTTTTCGTATATAATTTATATTTTTTTTTTTAAAAGATATATCTGGGTTTGTTATAATCCCAAATACAACCTTATACACCTTTCACATTAAGCTAAAAGCTTGTGCCGTGAACGGGGAGTTTTGCCGGCACCTGGGATCGAACCACGGACCCCTTGTTCTGAAGGCCGAGACTCCACCTCCAGGCTACCGACGAACTCTATATATTATCAAATATCATCTCATACTTTTAGAAAAAAATAATTTAATAACTTTATATTCATGCTAGGCTTATCCTGTATGAGAGATCTAGAAACGCCACTGTTCGACACTAAAACATCGCAGGTACATTACAATAGAATCATATTACCTACATCAAATCTCATATCAAAAATTCAAAACTAAAGCCAAGAATTCTTCTATAACCAAACACACACATAGCATATCGATGGCATAGCGCACAGAAGTGGTAAGTACAGTTTTCATAGTTTTGAGATAATCAATGTTGAAAGTTTGAGATGTCATACAATCTAGTACTAACCACACATAGTTTTTGTTAAATATCTCGTGAATGACACAGAGTTACGCAATAATATTCCTAAGGAACATACTTCAGATGATATAGATTCGCATGCGTATAATAACTCATTTTAGGTAAAAACTGCACTTACCACATCTGTGCGCTACACCATCGATATTATTATTAATATTGTGTGTATAGGTAGGTATATAGTTCCACAAGCCCTTGGGCTTTTAATAAAAGATGTTGGTATGTTTCTCTGCCTATTGTATTTGCACATTGTGGGTTCTACAAAACTAAAAATTCATCTTTTTTACCTGTCCGATTTGGTGTTATTATTATTATTATTCTTGTTCTCAAAGATTCACCATACACGCACATAATACGATGTACATATGTATTATTGTTAAGTATACACTTATCTTTTTTTATCTATGCGATCGAGATTTGATATTTTACAATAATATGTTTGACTGGCCTATGCATCATCTGAGTGCGCCATACCGTGAGTTGAAACATTTTTTGAGAGATGTTTCGATTAGGTACTTGTCTATCGATTTTTTGATTACTGTATCTATTTGATAATGTAATATGATGGCCTCATACTTAATAGAGGATCTGTGGAACATAATTAATTTGAATAGTGCTTTATTAATTTGTCATATTTTATTTTTATGCTGTTCCGTGGAGCACCCGGAAAAGAATTGGTCTCCCACTCTCTTTCGTAAGGTCTAGAGTATCCTGTAAAAGGCAGGTGTCTGAAAAATAAGAATGTTTTATATCTTTAATTCAACAATGAGGTTTGACACACATCGATGTTTCCAAAGTTGTCGAAGATTTTCTCTTCTTCTTCTATCAGTGCCGTATCAGGCCCCCCCGACGTTGGCGATCACTCTGGAGTGCTGTGCTAACCAGTTCTCCCATCCGTGTTATTCCGGTCCATTGCCGTATATTCCGCAGCCACGACATCTGCCTCTTTCCTACTCCACGACGTCCCTCAATCTTGCCTTCTATTATCAACTGCAGAAGTCGATATTTATCCCCTCGCAGGATGTGGCCCAAATATGAGACTTTACGAACCTTGATATTTGTTAGGAGCATTTGCATCATAGTCAATTTAATTAAATTAAACGTGCTAAAATCACAGTGCTAAGATTATCACGAACATGAATAAAAAAACTACATTTTAAAATGCTTTGACATAGGTGTTACTAAAATAATTATTTATTTATTGCCACAATAAACGAGTGTAGCCTCTATTACCGCTGTCACAGATTCCATAAATTACACACTTTAAGTAAAATTAAAACTGAAGACTAATTTGTTAATTTCTCATCAACATTTTTTTCAAGAGGATGATTTAAATTAAATGTATAACAACGCGATTATTGTCAAAAAAAACTTTCTCTCAAAGGGAAAAGTGTTGAACGATCATTGTTTTATGATTTTCTAAGTATTATATAGATATTATGCATTAATTAAAATTTCCAACCAAATACAAGTATATACAACCATAATATGTATTGAAATTGGTTCTCATGATGTTATTAAAGTTTACTATTAAGATATAGTAATGTTATATAGGTATTAACAAGCAAAGAACATGAAATTACAAAAAAGACATTTCCCACAATACACATTGATCGCAGATCAAGGGCGTATCGTAGAGTGGCAAGGAGAAAGTCACAGGATCTTCAAAACGGCGTGGATGTATACAAAAATAATATGAGTACTTAAAATATGGATAAATGCTTTCTAATATTGCAACTGCCCTTTCCCTCATACCTAGAAATCAGATCTATCATATCTATACTGGATGAAAACGCATCATAGAATTCTCGTACAAATTTGATAATATTTAGGAAAACTGTTACAAATTTCTATATTATATCAAATTTTGAAAACTGGGTGATTATAAAAAGAAAATGTTTGTATTTTTTTATAATTAGTCTAAAGCTAAAATGGAAAAAAAAATATTATGTCAACATTTTCATTTTTTGAATTTGATCTACATTATAAGAATAAGAGTTGTTTCTATACTATATACTAAGTTACATCAATTTATATTTCATGTTAATTCAATGTTAAGTTGTTTAGCGATTTAATTCCCAATTTTTTTTGCTATCCTGTAAAATTTGGTATGAAGTAGATTATAAGTTTTTGCTATTACGTAGGTAACCAAAACATAAAATTGTTGCCCTAAACTAAGGCGAATTTCCCATTCCCCGTCCTCTAGAAAATTCCTCATTACGCCCTTGTCGTAGATGGTTAGTAAATTTTACAAAGATGGTACTGATTTCCGAATTTGGAATATTACGTTGTACCAATGTACTGATAATAATTTGGCAAGGCATCTTATGACGATAATAATAATATAGCATCGTTCCTTTTGTAGAACAAACACAAAAACATGATTGTGTTTGGAAATAAAACGGACAACGTGATCCAGAACAAATTATATTAAAATTATAAAAGGAATATTTGGAAAAACGGGTTACACTAAGTACATGCATACTTATGTACTGTCGTTATTTTATCAGTCTTAGGTAAATTGAAACAAATTTAATATTTCTTTCTACTATAAGTTATTGATCACGAGAGAGAAGTCTTTCCAGTTTGCAGATCGTTATTTTTTATTTATTTATTTATTCTTTTTGCACATCCTCATTATATTAGTGTTAACCGAACAATACAAAATTTTAAATAGCAAATAAAACACTACTAAATTCAAATTCAAAATATTAGGACGATATCGTGATCAATAACTTACAGATGAAAGAAACACTTCTATCAAATTACCTAATTTCTGAACTCTACTACCGACACAATTATCATATCAGTTTGTTAACGCTATAATAACCTAAGTACATTTTTGAAGTCTTGTTTCATTTATTTTTCCCTCCAAAATTTTATATATTCATCTACCAGCCTCTCTTTTAGCTGTATTATTTGAGTTCTGCTTTAGGACCCACCAACGTCGGCTATCATTCTGGTACAAAACCTTTCTGCCGGGAACTAGTTGAAAAAGCTACTTCACTCTCTGCATTCCTGTCCATTTTCTAATATTTCTCAGCCAAGACCATGCCAGTGCAGCGATAATGATAACCAAATAGTTATGCTATAAATCTATGTGCAATATTATCAGGTATTTAAAAAAAGAACACAATATTGCACACCTTATCAATTGTCATTATTTTAAATTGTCAGAGATCGTACTTTATGGGACAATACACCTATTGGATAAATCCTAAAAAAATCATACCATTAAAATAGGTATCCCAATAAAATCCCCGGAAGTTCAAAGGCATCAAATGAACTTAAGTTTTACCTTTGAACGCGCTGGTCAATTCGTTCTTATTACGTAAGCAATCAAAGTTCTTCACATCACAATATCAGAAATGTTCTTATATTGTCAAACCAATGAAATGTATAATATTGTATACAAAGCAAACACTCACATATTAGGTAAAAATATACATAGTAGGTGTAGTGTGTGTGTTAAACATTATAAGAAAACCTATTATTTACGCAGTCCCTTCGTATACGTATAATAATGTTGAATATTACATCTTTCCTTTTCTAAATAATATAATCGTGTCCCATGCCGTTATGTTTTGTCTTCTTCTTTTTCATCGAAGTATGTTTACCGCCGCCCCCACCGTTCTACCTTACCCTTCCATCACATTCTTCACTTTGCCGCAATGATTTCATCTACTCCTGGCGGCTGGTTATCAACTCTGCGCTCGGCGTGTATTGCTAATACCTGAGCGAACGTATCTTACCGGTGTAGTAGGGCTGTGCTACTTTATCGAAAAAAGACAGTATGCCATATTATTTTGTCCAAAGTATTTTATTGAAAAATTTCAAATATAGAATATAAGTAAACGTCTAATTTTAAGTGGCCGAATAAAGACTCTGTGAAAAAACAACTTCTGGAGTACATTAATCACTAAATATAATATTTTATATGCATATTTTATTATGCTTTTCAAAACTAAATGTGAAAAACAAGATGAATTTCTCTCCAAAACTTGAACTGTGCTCATATTGTGGCGTATTTTTAATTACATTCGTTATAACAAATAAATAAAATGGTTGGACATGTTTTTGAACGAATGAATGAAGAAAGAATGACAAAGAGGATATACTTATCAAAAAGAAGAGAACCACGTGACTTGATCACGTGGATCAAATTCTCGAAGGTAGCGGTATTTAAAGTAAGAGAAATCGACGTGCGTGTATGAGAAATCGTGTGAATGAAGAAGAAGAAAAAAAGTGTATGTAAGAATAGATCTACATGGCGTGAGGGTATATCACAGTAGTAGTAAAAATAAATAAAAAAAAATTATTCTTGGGCAAAATCACCCTCTGTTGGGTGGAACGCCCACAAAAAAAAAAAAAAAAAAAAAAAAAAAAAAAAAATGATTCTTTGGGTAGGACGGTGCAAATGCTACAATAGTTTGAAAAAGGAATATAAATTTACTAGTTAGTAAGATTATTGTAAATATTGCATAACTATAAATAGGTTGTATCTCTTTGCAAATCGCATTGGCCAAAAGCTGTTATGATGTGCAAAGTAAATTTATAGAGAATAATAATAATAAGGAAAATTTGAATTTTTAATTAGTTATGAGGAAGATATTTGGGTGAGAAAGTGTTGGGTCAGTTAAATAATTATGCTTTTATTTTATAAAAAAGTAACATTATAATCTTTCCAGGCAAGAGCCCTGCTTAATAACGAGGGTATAAAACTGATGTTTATCCTTACGAGTTTTATCTTTTTTGACTTTTATCTTTTCGAGGGTAAATTATAAGCTGAGTTTTATAATACGTCTGTGTTCGTCAAATTTGCATTCTTCTAGTGATGGTTGGTTGGTAGTTGAATATAATATAAATATGCGTATAAAATGTATAAAACAAACAAAATCAAAATGTCTATTAGTGTATTGAATATTTTTTGTATGACAACCCTAATATCATCACAGCATCACGCTCTTTCGTTTCACAAGAAAATCCCAGTTAAGATTGTACAACACCATGTAACATAATACCAGTCGACATTGTTAGGTATACCTACAATCTGAATACAACATGCTTTATTATAATATAAGTATAATTGTATTTTGATAATGGGTAAGTGCCCACTGGATGTAGTTATCTGTATAGAACCTTTTCACCATCAATAGCATGCTGTGCACTTTGGGCTTTTTGCAACCAACAGCTAGTCTTCTTATTCTTCCTCTTCTGCTTCAATTAGGACTATGTCCTGTGGTTCTCGGAGCCTGCTCCTGGGAGGTGGCCCAACTAGCAAAAAGGTTATATAACAATAAAATTATACGATCTTAAGTCCTTTAACTGTTATATTAAAGTGTTTCCGTAACTACGACGTCGTAAAGAAGTTATCATTCGACGATTAAGTTATATAGTCTTAAAGTCAAATAAAAACGTCGAGTAAACGTGTATTCAACTAATTAATACAACTAATCGTATATTGGTGTCAGGAAAACCTTTATATAACATCAATATATAACCTTTTAGTCGAGTAAACGTTTCAGTTATATAAACGTCACCAAATAGATAAAATAGTCATATAAGTTTCATTTAAACGACTTTTATACGAGTCATAATCGTGTAAAAGGTTCCGAACCACCATAATATAACCATAATATTTTGGGCAAAATGGCGATGATAAATAAGTTATGTAAACGTTTGTTTATATGACATGTCGTTATGTTGTCGTCGATTAGAAGTCGCTGCATAACTTCAGAAAGATGGCGGAATTTTCGTTAGATATTATAATTAATAATTAATTTCACATTCCTTATTGCTGACAAATTTGAAAGGGGCATTATTATTATAACATAAATATACCCATAGTTGACGAAAAAAATAAATTCCCAAAATAAATTAAGAGTGGGTATAGTAATATTCGACACAGCGCATGTATTGATGAAGAGTTCAACTAAATTTATACTCTATCTGTTAACTTAATATTATATTTTAATATGAAAATTACCTATCTTTTGTTTTGTCACTCGATCCTGTCACTTTCTGTATATACTGTTGGAAGAATGTCGTATAACACGAATAATTCACCTTTTTATGTATGGATTATGTATGGAAGAGACCATTATACAACGATTTTAGTCGCGCTGTCACCACTACTCGACGACTATGTAACTATAATTAGTCATCAATAAACCATAACACAACCACTATACGATTAAAAAGTTATATTATTTGGGCCCTTTTCGGGTCATATAGACGTTTATATGACAGTTATATAACATGTGTAGCGACGTTTTCTCGACCACAATTTTGCTAGTTGGGGGATGCCCAACTATCCCTCCATCGTTTTGGTGGTCTTCCTAGGGGTCTGTTTCCTGTCATACGTTCGTCTGCTGCTATTCTCACCACTCAATCTGAACTCGCCCTCCCCACATGATCTCTCCAGAAGCGTCTTCTTCTTCTTCTTCTCGTGTCGGTCAGCAACGACAAACAATAAGAACACCAAATCCACATCTACACTCCCATTCCCTCCCAGAAAGCAACGACCTCTCTTGCAGCTCCCCCCAGGTGAGTTCGCCACACGAATTTCTCCCAGTGACACTGTCTGGGAGCCATTGGGCGTGTCAGGAGGTGTCCAGTGTCTTGCTCCTCTCCACAGTCACACGTCTTGCTCTCAACCAAACCCCATCTCTGGAGGTTCTTTCTAGTGCGTCCCACTCCTGTTCTGATACTGTTGAGGGTTTTCCACATCAGCCATGGTAGGTCATGGCCCGGAGGCAGGGCTTCCACTGGGCTGTTAAATATTGTTAAATAGCGTATTCTTGTTCTACCCCTTGGCACAACATCTTCGACATTAGAGATTCTTTTTATTTCTGAATTTCTTATTCTGTCACGAAGAGTTACAGTCGTAGAGTTTTCATCAGGTTCTAAGAAGGCTTTTTGTTCTGGTGGTGTTGGCTCTAGTGATTCTTCTAATGTCCTAAAACAATCGTGAAGAAAATCTTCTTCATCTGTATGGAAAAATAATGATATATTTTAAATGATATCTGTATAATAAAAGTCTATTTACCTTTAATATTATAATAGAGACATGACTATCGAAAGAAAGGACTTTATATTGGGTAAGAGCGAAACCCGAATTGTGAATTAATAAGAAAATCATTAATTCTATTTCTTATTATTCCATTGAAATATACTTAATAAATGTTTCTTGTAAAGTATTTAGCTTGATCAATTTACTTGTTTCTTAGGCTTCATTTACAAAATAAAAATAAACTTATTAAATGTTTTTGTAAAGTATTTAGGTTGATTGATTTAATAGTTTCTTAAGCTTTTCTATAGATATATGTATATGTAATTTTCTTCTACGAGTGAAATACTTAGTATGGGTACCGCATACTGGAGACTTCCAAGTGCAGGTAGATGGAATTGTACTAGATATTTTTCTATCCGTATAGGTACTATGTGAATCGATAAGTTAAAATCATTGTTTAGCCTTTGTATATTTGACCAATATCTAGATGTGAAGTTGTCATTGTTGTGTCAAAGTTCATAAGAGAGAATTTCAAAGCCTTCAGCATGTCTCCTGATAGTTTATTTGGTCAAAGCACATCTCGCTATAAGAATAGGCTGCGGAATCAAGTCCCTTCCAGAGCACTTACAAATAAGGTGACGTTGTCTTTTCTTAACCTTATAATATTATATAATAGAGCAAGTTGACGAATGTGTGTACTTAGGTAGTTTGTTCACGAGAGATGGGAAGTGTGAAAGCGATATTGAAAGGAGAAAAGTTGCTGGCAATAAGGTAAATGGTGCAATCCGACCAATAATTGCAAATAGAAACATATCCACCACAGCTAAAAGGTTGGTGCACTCTGCTATCTTAGTGCCAACACTTATGTATGCAAGTGAGACGTGGACATGGTTAAAAAAGGATGAAAGTGGCATAAATGCAGTGGAAATGAGATCGTTGAGAAGGATGTGTGGCAAGAGTCTGAGAGATCGTGTGCGTAACAGTGATATACGAAAGGAATGTGGAATGAAAGTTGGTGTAATAACAAAGATGAATGTAAATAAGTTAAGATGGTTTGGGCACGTGGAAAGAATGAATGAGGATAGAATGACTAAGAAGATATATTTGGCTGAGAGGAATGGTGCTCGGAGACGCGGACGTCCGAGGATTAAATGGCAAGATCATTTAAATCAAATCCTACAGGACGGTCACGTGTTGAGCACATTGAACAGGAGAGCATGCATGAGGAATTGTATGACAGTGACGGAAGCGAAAGATGTATGCAAGGATAGAAGGAAGTGGCGCTCGATCCTTTCTGCCTACCCCGCGAGGGAAGCGGCGTGATGGTATGTATGTATGTATGTAATATTATAGGTGCCTACATGTGTTAAATTTACATTGTCAAAATATGTTCAAGCAAGGATCTTCGCTTCTCTACCGTATCACGGCAGAGACTTAGAATTATTTTGATGAGCAGCCTCATTTGTGACATGTCCATAGTTCATACTACCTGATATACAATAATATATTCACAAGGCATAAATTATTTTCAAAGCAAAGTATCTTGTACTTCTGAACCTTGGTTGGCTGCCAAGTCTCACATGATTATAATACATAAACTTGTATTCGTTTTTAAATGTTTACCTATATTTGTCTATGTTTTCTGTCCCTACACATTTACCAGAATTGTAACTGTAAAACTAATATACCCTACATATGCAGAACTGTTTCTATTATTAAAATAAAATTATTTGTTTCTTTATTTTATTAAGTACGATATGTAAATCCATTTAGTTTAGGAGGTACTGTAAGCAAATCTGGATTTTGATTCAAATCAGCAATTTAGTCATTCGCAACAAAACGAAATATGTGTAAATTAACCATTGCTAATTATGTATTTGAGATTCCCATATAACTACAAGGTATACCAGAAGAATCTACATATTATATTATTATGAAACTTTCTTTTGTATATCACCGGTAGCTTAAAATTGAACAAAGCACATCCTACAAAAAGGATTGTATACGATTTCAAGGGAACTTACCAAATAATCTTCTTTTCTAAGCTTCATCATAATTATTATGATAGATACGTGTGTTAAATTTACAATATTCTTAAAAACGTGTATTTGTAAAGTTGCTTGTTTGAATTTTATCATTATAATATATAAATGCACATTAATTTAGGCGAAAATCAACTGTATCTCATAATAGGAATAATAACAATAAATAGTTGTACTAAACTTAATACGTAGAACTTATTCCTTCGCTTTTTACGTTTTAAGTGTGTGTACGTAATAAAAATTACTACAGTATTCCTAATATCATTAAACACCACACTCTTAAAAATATTATAATATGTATGAACACATTATTATTACTATCCACATTAAGAGTGAGAAAGAAAATTACATACTATTCTTATTAAAGGTATAGCTATATGTATAATAATTGTATTACTGGTATATATACCTAATGTTTTGTTAGAACTTCTCTCAAGAAAACATCCTACGTAGGCATTAGGTAGGTATCTGTGAGAAGACAGTATAGCTAAATAATAAAATATTGTATTACCTACTAACAACGTATACTCGCTAGATATCTCACGTAGGTATAATACTATTATTATTAGGTATGTTGTATGTAGATATTTTTATGGTATACGATTTATACTTCGGTGCCTACTTGAGTAAAATGACTTTGGATGCTTCTTAAACTGTGGTTCTCTACCGATATTGTCAACACCACCTCCTATACTATATTGAGTAAAATGAAAATAAGAACTTATTAAATTTAAAGTTGGTGCGTTAACGTTGCGAAAATTCATTTTAATATGAGTTTTAAAATGTAGGTTAGTTTGTTCTATTCTTTAGTTTTAAGTAACTCTTGCCCTGAAGATGCCGCAAGGCGAAAGCGCTCGGCAATTAGAATTTAGTCTATAAGTTATACGGCAATTAGAATTTAGTCTATAAGCTCGGCAATTAGAATTTAGTCTATAATTGACTAAATAATCATACGTGAAAATTAAGCAGTGTTTAGTTGAACATTTTTAAAATTCATATTAAAATAAGATCGTTCCTTAATTTAATAATTAAGGTCACTTAAACTATGTAAAATTCGTATTTTATATTATGATTTTTTAGAGTTTATAGAATATCATAATGTGCACTAACTAAAATTGGAACGTTCCTATTTTAGTTAGTGCACACAAAAAATGAAATAAAGAGAATAGGAGGTACTGTCTCTTATGAAAATGTCAAAATTATTTATTACTTAATTTATTTAATTTAAAAAGATATATCTGGGTTTTGTTATAAACCCAAATACAACCTTATACACCTTTCACACTAAGCTAAAAAGCTTGTGCCGTATTTATTTATTCGTAATAATTTTGTTCTTATTACTTAATTATTTATTCGTAATAATTTTGTTCGGAAATTATATCACCAAGGAAAGATGAAAAAAAGTAACAAAAATACGATGTCTTAAGCAATGACCTTTTGATATATGACAGGAAATTCAAAAGAAAAATAGTTAATGCAACCAATCAAATTTTACGACCAACATAATCAATATAATTTGATTTCAATACTTCTAGTTCTACCAGTCAGCAACTTTACACAATGTTGCATTGTGTAGACATGGTTCTCCAATCGAGGTTTCTGATTGGTTTTGTCATCTGCACCCAAATCCGGTTAAACAATAAAAAAATTAGTAAATATTCTAAATATAATTTGAGTTTGTCGGTAGCCTGGAGATTCTAAATAAACGAGAGTTCTAAATGAACGTTAAATAAAATGGTGGATGGCGCTCACAGTAACTGCCTGCCCTTGACGTCTCGCTTTTAATATTAAAATATTGTCTTAAATCGATTTATAACGATTGTAGTGGATATATTGTGCTAATATTAATCTTAGTATTTT
This sequence comes from Athripsodes cinereus, assembly GCA_947579605.1. Lineage (NCBI taxonomy): Eukaryota > Metazoa > Arthropoda > Insecta > Trichoptera > Leptoceridae > Athripsodes > Athripsodes cinereus. The sequence continues at coordinate 3,233,686 of OX388329.1, forward strand.
TATCAAGATAAAATATGTTTTTAGTGCTTTACTATTTAAAAATAAAATAAAAGTTACAAATTATATAATTTATAGTTAAGATCAAGAATTGTTCCGGTAAAGAATTGGTCTCCCACTCTCCTCCTTAAGTTTTCGAGTGTCCTGTAAAAGGCAAGTGTTCGAAAAAATAAAGACATTGTACATTTTAAATTCAGCGATGAGGTTTGCCACCCGTCCTGAATGTCTTAATTTTATATTGGCACGGAGAGGGCAGCTTGCATGTTTCTTACATGCAGCTGGTCTGCTGGCTACCCCACTTGTGGGATATGCCGTGATGGTATAGTAGTAGTAGTAGTAGTTAAGATCAGTTGAATAAAATTCGTGCAAATAAAACATAAAGCCGGAACTCATAATTTATTTTAAATTTATTTATTTAAAAAAAAAAGATATACCTATATGAGTTTTGTTATAAACCCAAATACAACCTTATACACCTTTCACAGTAAGCTAATAAAAGCTTGTGTCGTGAAAGGGGAGTTTGCCGGCACCTGGTATCGAACCACGAACCCCTTGTTCACGAGGCCGAGACTCTACCTCCAGGCTACCGACGAACTCTAATGATCAATTATCTTTTGTCAATTTGTCATTTTTTAAATAACAACTTACATTCAAGAAACCTGGAAGCAAAGTAATTAAAAGAATAATAGTCATTTGAATAAAAATATATGTGCGCCCTTGCGGTGATTTTTCACAAAACGGCGCAATACTAAGTTGTCCAGAATAATATTATTATGTTAATTCAAAACGATACCTTCAAATCTATCAAACCTTTTGTATTAAGTAGATATTTATTTATTTATTTAATATACGGCTAATGCCTTCTGCTGAGTATAAAGAAAAAAATAATACATTTCACTTTAAATTATGAACTGTACAAATAAAAACTCAGGGTATCTTGCAACAAAACATAATAACAACAAATAAAAAATATTAATATTTAGAGCAATATGTATGTGAATTTGTTCAAAATATAATGTGCATTATTTTGTAAAAGTTTTGAAAGCTCTTGGCCAGGTAAAACATAATATTATCTTATTCCTTCCACCCGAACCGAGCCGGTTGTCTCTTTCTACAGGTGAGCTGGCTCTGCTTTGGTTGCGCTATAACCCAAGCAGTATGGAATGGACCGGCCGATGGTTGGTCTCGGTGCGCGCGCGCAACGGTTACACCACAATAAATTATCATTGAAATCAAATGTGGAGAAGCAAAAACACATACACACACTGTGGTAACATGCTTCGGATAGTGGCGTAACAACTAAAAAACTATTCTCTTGTTGTCCCCGTAATAATATTCAACGGTACCCGTATTTCGAATTTAAAAATATGATAAATTTAACAATTTTCCTTGTGTTTTAATAATCATTATATACGTCAGTTTTGTTTCTTTACCTCTTAGTGATTTAATTAAAGTGTTGTGATTTCGAGGTTTATTTACGTGGGCAGTTAAGGCTGATATTTATTGGAAATAAATAATTATACACTCGTTTTTGTGTTAATTTTAAGACGCACTTAAAAATACAAGAGTACAAAAAATTGTGAAATTAATTATGTTCGAACTTGTTGTGCGTAATGTGAAGTAATGAAAATAAGAAAAAATAATGTTATAACTTGATAGTGATTGATCTGGTTTTAGTGCAAGACTCAGGGGATAAATAATGTTATGAGGACAATGTACTCCTTGTGGAGTGGACAGTCTTGTGTAATGTTTTCATAAAAAAAAACGTTTTTCTTTATAAATCATAAATATGTAAAAATAATTGTTTTCAAGATATATCTATATAAAAGACAGTGGATTGTCATGTTGATAGAATTGTGTGACGATGTTGAACAAAGCAATATCATTACTGATATGCATTCTACTGCTTTTGTTGGCATTAGTCAACCCTTCTGTCGCTCTCAAGAACAAACGTCATCGACATCAGAAGGAATCTGTGGATTTAGCAGGAGACATTGTCAAAAGGAAAAGTAAGAAACACTTTTTGTCATACTCTCTTGCCCTTTTCCTCATGTCTGAGAATGGTGGCAGCAGTGGACCACCTGGGTAATCTCCACTTATATCTGTCCTGAACTATTCCATGAACATCCGGAACAGAAGATCCTGTTGTCTTCTGCGTCATATCGCTTCATCTAATTGATCGCGACCACGAAATCTCCTTTCCTCAAAACTCCTCATAATCTAGTTATTACAGGTTATCTAGCTCTCTTCTCATGATGTATCCGAAATACTGCAGGGTGCATCTCAAGCATATAGTGGACATAATATAAATATTACACCAACACGATCAATTTGACAGCAATTCTAACGCTTTCGCGCTTTTTCTGCTTGCACTGTAAAATAATATATTCGAGTCTTTAGGATGGGAGTTGAACCTCATCACTTTTGAATTTAAGATGTTGTATGTCTTTTTGTGATGTTTACAAACACCCGCGTTTTAAAGAACATTCAAAAACTTCTACATATTTTTTGCCGGAGACTCGCGATGTAATTGAGATAGAATGTATACCTTCGTAATGGAAATCGATAACCACAAACATCTCGACGATTTTTCCATAATATAATTTTATGTCGACTTTTGTGCAAGTAGCTGTCGTATAGATCTTGAGTCAACTCATTTATTGAAAATGACATTATTATAAATAGTGCGAGTAGTGTTATATAACTTTGACGAGGTGCATTTCTGAACAATGCATTCGAATTATATTATGCACTTCAAACCTTACATCAGAACATAAAATATAGCCATTGAAAAACTTGTATATTTTTTTTCGATTCATGGAATAACTCTGACTACCTACTTAGTACATATTAAAATAATGCTTTTCTCATAGCTCTACAGCACCAGATGTTCAGATCTATGCATCAAATAATTTTACGTAGGTGTACGATTACTAAGATTTCTTTACGTGGAAACTCTATTCACTTCATTCAGTGAAGCAAACATGAATATATCATTGAATGATTATATTTTGACACATTGTTTCAAAATTCAATCCTGACAGTATTTTTTTTTGTGATAAGTAACGTATATTGGTCGAATGAAAAAAAAATCAGATTAATAACACATTAACATTCGTATTTTTTTTTAACGTGTTGAAATCCAGAAAAAAGCGATCAAACTGATCTCCAGTACTGTGCAAAACGCACAGCAGGTGGAGATGCGTTAAAAATATCCTCCATAGTGCATGTGACAGGGCACAATGGACACTCCAACAAGTGGCATGGTCTGTGCAGCACCACAGTCACACGCTCCGGATTCGTCTTTAAATTCGTCTACCTGGTTAAGTAGACATGTCAAAAATTAACCTTAAATAACAATCATACACATATCTGATTTAAAACACAGTTGTTTGAAAGAACTTTATCTACATAATAACAGTTTGTAAAAGAGACCGTTTCTATAATATTGTTTATTTACAAACTGTAATTTTTATATGGCAAAATGAATACAGCATCAAATTGTGGATCATTGTTGAATCGTTGTCAAAATGCCCGTTCATCATCCCTGTCTCAGTTCATTGAGATATCCAGTTCTCTATGTTAAGATGGTGTAGGGATAATTCCACCACCTCTTTCTACAAACATCTTGTTCTAGAGGAGAGTCTAGGTTATAACTTCGAACAGGACATGGGAGACAATAAATCATATTGTTGAGTGTCATCTGTAACTAACTAGTTGAGAAATTTGCCAATATATCTATTGCCAGAATGCTAAATGAATTAATACAAAAAGAAACATTTCCATGACTGTAAGAAATCTTGAAAATATAACTATTATATTTTCTAAATGTTTTGCTAAACAAAAACTAGTAATGTAATGTGCAAATAATGAAAAGGTTTAAAATAGCTCCTAGCTCCAATATTGTTTGTGATTTAAATTAAAGATTCGGACGTACCTTGATGTGTCGAAGTAATTTATCTTTGCGTGCTGTCATTGAATAACATTATTTACCTACTTGTCAACTATTACAAGTGTTTGTATGAATATCAAAAAGAACTATTTTTATTTCATTGGCACATCTATAGGCTTAACATGAATGTTTTTGTCAATGACTACTTAAACTTCATGGAATAAATAGTAGAATATTAAATCATTACATTTGTTCCATCACGGTTATTCCCACAAGCAGGGTATGTCAACGGACTAATTGCATTTAGTAAGCATGCAAGTCATCTTCTCTGTGTCACTCGGGAGCTCGGGATGGATGGAATACTTCATCAATACTGAATTAATTAAATTGACCACACCCCTGACAGACACACCAGAGATTGCAAGAGTGCGCCTGTGGAAAGACACAGTGGCGAACATAATATAAGGGACAATATTTAACAGTCCAGAGAAAGCCCTGCCTCCGGGCCATGATCTACCATGGCCAATGTGGAAAACCCTCAACAGGATCAGAACAGGAGCAGGACACTTCAGAGATTAGGTTTGGCTGAGAGCATGCTGTGTGACTGTGGAGAGGAACAAAACACTGGGCACCTCCTGACATCCCTAATTGTCTCCCGAGGAATTCGTGGCGCTAACTCACCTAGGGGGAGCTGCAAGAGAGGTCGTGACTTTCTGGGAGGGAATGGGAATATAGATTTTAATGTTTTGTTATTTTTATCGTTTGCTGACCGACACGAAAAAAAGTAGAAGAATTAATTAAATATGTTAAATGAGGTCGTATGGGGATGTTTTTCGAATACCTGTCATTAAAAAGACACTCGAAATTTTTTACAGTAATTTGAAAGAGTGGGGACCTATTCTTTGCTAGAACTCCACGGAGCACAATGTTATATAAATATTAGAATAGAAAATTTGTTAGTACAATCGCCTACGTATTTTTTTTGTCCCTTTACGCCCACTTGCCTTACGCTCTGTGACTTGCCTTGCATCATAAACGAGCATATTATTACACGTGTTGAGAGAGTGCATAACATTATTTATTTTTTTACATAGACAGTTCACACAGATCGAGCTAGTCCCAAACTTAGATGTTAATCAAGTAGTATGGGTCTAACGCGACGATACACATGTAAATAAAATTAAATAAAAATGATTAAGTACAAGGCAAAAAGTATTTAACTTACAACATCCATATTTCTTTTCCATGTTTTACTCATTTTTTTTTTTAAAGATATATCTGGGTTCGGTTATAAACCCAAATACAACCTTATACACCTTTCACACTAAGCTAAAGGCTTGTGCTGTGAAAGGGGAATTTGCCGGCACCTGGGATCGAACCACGAACCCCTTGTTCCAGAGGCCGAGACTCTACCTCCAGGCTACCGACGAACTCACTTTAACAAACTATGATCCCTAATAAAATCAACAAACCCAAATACAATTTTATACATCTTTCACAGTAAACTAAAAGCTCGTGTCGTGAAAGGGGAGTTTGCCGGCACCTGGGATCGAATCGCGGACCCTCTCTCTGTTTATGAGGGCGAGACTCACATATTTTTAATTCATGGAAGTAAACACAAACTGTTTGAGTTTTACTATACTTAGTAATAAGTAAAGAAACCTGATTTCGACTTACTAAGTCATTTTCAGTTGTCACTTTTGTTTTTTTTAAGATTGACAAAATGAACGGCAAATCAATTAATCAAAACTTTTTATATAAAACATATTTTCCACTGTGCGCCTACTCGATATAATTTGGAAAATTCATATTTTGATATTCTAAAGAAATAATTTTAGTCAGGCATAAGATTGACTTTATAATTAATTGGTCATATTTCTTTAATTGGCTGTCCATATATAAATCAATGGTTGTTACATTGATAAACAGGTTGCCGGAAGAGATTGCCTCCAAGCAATAAACACGCATATTATTATGTATTTAATATAATATATACTGAAACACTTATTAACTATTTCCACTGTAACTTTATTGGTCGCGAGCCGGTTTTCAAGACCTTTCACTCTCATCATCAGGCTAGCGTAAAGTGCAGTAACTTTGCACTTAGTTTCTGAGTACATCTATTAGACTCGTGTCTGGCTCGACAATAGGAATAAATCAACTATAAAAATAATATGCAGTCGTTTTCATGCATTATTCTTCAATAACATCCTAAGATTTTGTTTACAATTCATATCATTAAATACTGCAGTTAGTCGCGTGCAACTTCTCGTCATATTATAATTGTAATAATATATTGGCGATAATTTGCGATACACAGGGTAAAATCGAAGATCCTGCTACATGGGTAGCAAAAAAAATATAGGTACCTACTTAAAACCTGCTAAGTTTTTACCAAATTAAAGTTAAAATGCAACAGAAAAGCTTTATATATGAATGTATTAGTACCTATTGTAAGAAACAGTATTTTTTTTAATCAGTTTGACATAAAGACATATTTGACAGTTTTCAAATATTATGTATGTCATATATTTTCATGGATCAAACTAAATCCTAGAAATATTATTTTTAAACTTTTCTATATCCAGAACCCATTCAAGAGCCTGATTCCTATATCCTAAAATAGGCAATATTTCTCAAAACTCTGCTTAAATCGCAGTATCCTGCTAGATCTGGTCACACTTTCTAGAAAACAAGTTTTCGAGTGTCCTGCAAAAGTTCTCCATTTTACATCTCTAATTCAGCAATGAGAGGTGACATACATCCTGAATATTTTAAGTTATTACATGCGACTGATCTGCTGGCTGCCCTGCTTGTGGGATATGCCATGATGGTATACATTTTGGAAGAATTTACATATTTCAGACAGTTTCAGACAATATTGAGACAATATACGTTCTGTTATCTGATCATTAAAGAGCCTATAATATATACCCCAACAATTATTATAATTCAGTCCTGCTAAAAATATAATCGACTCCTGCAATGTATAGTCACTTTGTAGTGATGTACTCAATAATACTTGGTACAATAATAATAGATACATACTCTTATATTGTTTTATAAATATATCGAACCTCGTTTCATAACAATGATAATATCTCGTCATTATACTCGTTTGTGATAAAATGCATTCTAGTGTAAGTATGTAATTGGACAAATAAATTTATAATATCTACACATTTTGATTTAATACAGGTAACGAAAAATGCAAATAATTTTACTATGTACCTATGAAAAAAACAGATATGAGCTATTTTGTTTAAAATTTCAGCATTTGTTTGATCTTTAACCTATGGACCGGAAATTCAAAGGAAAAATTTGGTAATGCGACCAATGAAATTTGGCGACCAATATAATTTCATATCAATCGATTTTAAAGGAGCGTTGGTTCAAAAAAAATTATACATATCTCCCATAAGTCCCTCGTTGTAGATGCATTTATGAAAGTATGTTACTGTTGATACAGAATATATTGATGGTCCTTACATTAAAAGTGTACTTTTTCACAACAATCACCACAGTTTGTTTATAATATAATGTTCATATTATAGGTACATAATGTCTTTTGTATTTCATACTTGAAGGACATTTTGTTTATGTAAAAGATGTCCTTACTAGAAAACGTTAATTTGTTCTGGGCTAACAGTCTAAAGAGTCTGCCAATTATGGAGATATTATGGAAGAAATAGAAAAGATTTTTACCATTTATAAATCTAAAATTCTATACCCCTTACATCTCATGAATACGAGTTGTTAGTACGTAATAAAGAATAGTTAGTACACAATCTGAATAGTAATGCACTATATAGGCCTTTGAAATAGTAAGCAAAATCACTATGTATATTTTAATGTTTATGTTATTACTCTGGAATAAATGTCAAATCATGTTTACACTTTTATATTGTTAATTTTCGACGTATTATTTGCATTCCGCGCATTTTTTATTGTAATTTAAAATCTATTTGAGTTTGTTGGGGCTGACTGAGAGAAGAGTACTTTGTAATTTGATTTTGTTACATAAAATAATTCACGGGAATCTTGATTGTCCAGATATATTGTTGAAGTTAAATTTTCATGTTCCCATAAGGGCTACTCGACAGGCTTTACCTTTTTATTGTAATAGTTCCAACACTTCTTATGATTTTAACTCGTCTGTCAACAGATTGCAGCGTCTTGGAAACAAATATGCGGATGTTGTAGACGTATTTGGCACATCTCTGTTAGAATATAAGTTTAAAATAATAGAATCGCTTCTTTCAGATCAGACCTAGTGGATTTTCCCATGTTCATGTATTTTTGTGCAGTTCTAAAATTATTATTATTATTATTTGTTTTTTTTTTAATATCTTGACTAGTGACTAAAATTTGTCTTTTAATGAATTTATTGTATTTGTATTTAAATTTTCATTTTTATTTTCTGACTAACTGGAGTATGTTTTGTCTGTTTTTATATTTTCGTACATGTGTTGAATGATTGTGTGATGTTATAAAGTTTATCTGTATACTTGTAAAGGCAATTGCCGTATATTGTGTTTAAATAAATAAATAAATCAATAAACTATTGGAATTCAAATAGAGTTTATACATCATTTTACTATAAATTCAACAGATTCATTCGTTTTGAATCCAATATAGGTTAAAATAACCCCCAAAACACACTATTTGTCCACAGAATGTGTCCCAGTTTTTCGCAATGTAAACAATATTCGATTGTGTCTACATATACCCACTTAATTTAACAAATTTAACTAGAACAAATAAGTGTACACTTACTAAGGTGATATTATTGTATAGCAAATTATATCAAATATCAATGTATATATTTGGTGATATTGTTTCTTATATATGTAGAAACTTATGTACCTACTATAAAACTAAATAGCATTCAAAACTAGTGTAGTTCTGACCAGGTCAGCTCAGGAAATTGTCATATTGACAAATTAACACTTTCGTTTATTCTTCTTATGGTCATATTCTTCATAAGATTATAGGTCTTGAAGTTCTCCTTGGAATGCACTCGTTGATAAGATGGTCAATAGTTTGTGTCATTCCACATTTCTACGCTGGTAAATCAATCCATCCCTATTGTTATTAGTTACAAGCAGTACATCCTACATCACATCTTATTCATACAATTTATTGTTTTCCATATTTTCTTGAAATGTGTATATTCAAGAAGTTTTTCTATCGGATCTGCTAAGTTTTAGTTTCATACTGACCATAGTGTCCAAAGTTTTTTCCACATATCTTCAACACTAAAGCCCGAGCTTCAAGGGACACCTTTCTAGTACGGATGTTGTGATTTTGGGCGGTAACATAAATACATACTGCCCTGGGTAATGCCAAAAATGGGGAATATTATTTAAAAAGAAAACTGGCAATACCATGGTTAAATTTAATTGGCTTATCTATCGTGATCTGATTAAAATATAAGTGGTTTATTTTTGTCTAGTAATTTAGTTTTTACATTTAGCAGTTGTAATGTTTTTATGCAAATGCAAAATTGGACATTGTGCATCAAAAAAGTAACACATCTTGTTCTTCTTCCTGGCACTGCCCCAACTTATTGCCGCTAAAGGCTTTTGGGGTCGATTCTTCTCGTTCTAAGACTAAATATTCTTCTGTTCTGTGAGCCATCTTCATCCAGGGCATTTTTCCATCAATAATAACACATCTCCATCATTTATTTCACATATTGAAATAAAAATATTGTGGTGCAACAAAACATGCAGACCAATAACATTATATTCAATTTCTGTACACATTTGATGACATGGTGTCATATAAACTGTAATATCCGAGCCAATAATATGTGATATGCATAATATTTTCAGCCCAAAAACTGCCTAAAACATGAGACCTCGTATAGAGTGCATTATTTTTCTTTTCAGTCTTACTTAGCCAATGTATTCATAAAGTACATACGTACATAGATACATTTAATACTAACGGTGACATTATTGTTATCCCGATGTGTAAGTGGAAGAGTAAGAGTCTCGGCCTTGTGAACAAGGGGTCCGGGGTTCGATCCCAGGTGCCGGCAAACTCCCCTTTCACGACACAAGCTTTTAGCTTACTGTGAAAGGTGTATAAGGTTGTATTTGGGTTTATAACAAAAACCCAGATATATCTTTTAAAAAAAAAGTCTGGTACAACAATTTATCCAATATTCTCGATTACAAGTAGGTACGAAAATTATTTAGCCTTAAACAAATACAAATAAAATTTAATGATTAGGTGTATGTTTGTTTAAGGCACGCATATTATTATACGTATTATGGTTTATTAATATGTAAATAAAGATTAAAATTAAAAGAATCTCTCTACATTTACAGGTACCTTCTTACAATATCAGTATGCTTGTTATATTCATATATCGTAGGCAGATAGTCGAATTGGCCAGTTGAACGATTAGCTAAGTGGTTAGTCAAATAATGCCGGGATTCAATATCAATTGAATGGCCGACAGAGGTCTAGCAGGGTTGTTTAACGCAAACTCTATCAATCCTAGTACCACAGTGCCAAATAAAGAAACTGAAATTCAGAAATCGGGCTAGCTTTAATCAGACAGAGTGTCAATCGTTTGACGGGTCATTGTGATTCAATGAAACGGGTAGTCATTCAATCTGTCTTCCACACTAGCCGTAAGTAAGGCTGTGTTGTGGTAGGAAAACAATTTGTGCTATCTTGTTATCTAATAAAAATAAACAATTATTTATTAATTCATTCATTCTTTACTGTACACTGATTACAAACAATTACATAAAATTAAATACAATCAATATACAAAGGGCGAGTTTATCGAAAAGGAGCAATCTTTTCCAACTAACCCAAATTTACACATAATTTAATTACATATTTTGCATGCATTCGTCTATGAGTTATTTGTATACTTATTTGTTAATTATAAGGGTTGTTATTGTGTACCTATTGTATAAAGGTTTATGCCGTTTATTGTATAATAAATAAGTGAGAATTAAAGTATTCACCTGCGAATCCTCATCGATCCATTTGTCACAAATGTTCACATAACTATAAATACAGAAATGTTTATATTGTTGACTGCAATGTATAGTTTAATACTTCAACTGACGAAGACAGCTGATTTTCGTTATTATTTCGTTTTTATATTATTATTACTAAAGGTAAAACGAATCATTTTATTGCATCACTCATCAACGCTTCGCAGATATTTGCTATGGATGTAGTTATACCATCACCACACACATGTGCCTACTTTTCTTCTCCGTCTATCAGATAATTAAGGCTATTAAAATAATCCTTCATACTATCGTAATATACAGCGGCAATAATATCATATAAATTCTAGTGATTGCGAGAGGCTTCAACTGTTATAAAATTTAATGCAAAAAACGTTTTATTATGCAATGATTTCACACAGTCATAAGTTATATTATGCGTTTAACTTATGACTAGTCTACTGTCCACCATACTACTTGAAGAAGTTGACAATACATGATGGTTTATATAATTATATAAAATTTATGTTGCTTGTACAGCTATTCCTGTCGACTGCTGAACATAAAGCCTCCTCAATAATTCTCCAGGCATCTCTGTTCTGAGCCTTTTTACAACCAGTAACCAACGATTTTTCTAATGTCATCAGACCATCATGTAGAATACCTTTCTCTCCATTATTAATCTTTTGCCAATTTCTTATCTTTAGGTAAACGAATTTTGATGTCGTCGTGAAAAAAAGTTGTCCAAACCTTTAAAAACGTTTTGAATGAAAGAAATGTGCCCATTTCGGCCAATTATTATTGGAAAACGAAACCCAGCTACGATCATAAATGATACTATTAATAATATATCAACATTCTAAAAAGCCTGGAAAGTTTACAAGGCGTCCATACATTAAGAGTAAATACATTCAATAGATTTGTACTATTTGCTATCGAAGCAATAAAAGTTCGCGCTGGTATCAAAAGAAGTTGTACTTGTGGATTCGCTAATAAACTGGTTTCCCTTACTTCAACCAGTCGACTATGTAGGTACCTACAACAACTTCTATATTAGGTAGTATCTTGTACAAGTCCTCACTGTGTATGTGTACTTTGAGCTTGATTTACTGCATGCCTTTTACAACCAGTAAATTCTTCAAAAGGATCAATACGAAACCTTCGTCGAACATAATTTGTAATAATCGTGATCTTCCTATGTAGTAATCGATAAATAGAAAACCATACTGTTCGTATTACTGTAGTTATGTTTGATTTTTATTCTGCTATCTACAGTATGCGTTACCAACGGACACTTTATGCGGTCGGTGAAAGTTGCAATATTAGGTGTTTTGCTCAACTAATATATAAGTATCTATTGACACAATATTATGTATAAATATAACTACTTTGTAACACTCCTTCCGTGATCTTTTCTCCGTCTCTCGCGAGATTGTTTAATTTACAAAGTAACTCTAACCAGCAGGAAACTTAAATGTCACATTTTCTATAATTACAATATTATTATGTTAACGTCATGTCAATAATTAAAGACAAGTTATTAATAACATATTTTCTTTTTGTTTCAGTATGCATCGGTACCAATGGACGGATGTCCGTGCCCTCGAATCGGGAACACCATTACAGAAATCTTCGAGATCGATACACAAATTGCACGTTTGTAGATGGAAATCTGGAATTGACATGGCTACAAGACAAAGATCTGGATCTATCATTCCTTCAATATATAAGAGAAGTCACAGGCTACGTGTTGATATCTCATGTGGACGTGAGACGAATAGTTTTACCACGGCTACAAATCATCAGAGGCAGAACTCTTTTCAAAGTCAACGTAAGAGACGAAGAATTTGCTCTAATAACAACATTCTGCGAAGCATTTTCATTAGAACTCCCCGCCCTTCGCGATATCCTCAACGGTAGCGTCGGAGCATTCAGTAACTATAACCTCTGCCACCTCAACACAATCAACTGGGACGAACTGATATCTGATCCTAAAGGAAAATTCGTGACATTCTACAATTTCACAGCATCTGAAAGAGCTTGCCCTATGTGCGATAAAAGTTGCAGTGGTGGATGTTGGGGAGAAGGCCCAGAAAACTGTCAAAAGTTCTCCAAAGTATTTTGTAGTCCACAATGTTGGCCAGGCAGATGTTATGGCAGCAACCCACGTGAGTGCTGCAGTCTCTTCTGTGCCGGAGGTTGTACTGGCCCAACCCAAAACGACTGTCTCGCTTGTAAGAATTTCAATGACAATGGCCTATGTACTCAGTCATGTGTACCCATGCATCAATATAATGTTATTACTCTCGTATGGGAAACAAATCCTGATGGAAAATACGCTTATGGTGCAACATGTGTTAAAAACTGTCCAGAACATCTGCTCAAAGACAACGGCGCTTGTGTAAGAAGTTGCCCACCAGAAAAGACAGCTGTGAATGGTAAATGCGTGCCATGTGATGGGCCTTGTCCAAAGACATGTCCCGGTGTTCGTCCTCTCGAATCTATACACTCGGGTAATATCGAAGATTTTAGAAATTGCACAGTCATCGACGGCTCTCTTGAAATTCTCGACCAATCGTTCAAAGGCTTCCAACAGGTGTTTGCAAATTATTCATTTGGCCAAAGATACGCAAAAATGCATCCTGAACGCTTGGAAGTTTTTAGTACATTAAAAGAAGTCACTGGATACATCAACATACAAGGATATCACGAAGATTTTACAAATCTCTCTTACTTCCGTAATTTGGAAGTTATTGGAGGAAGACAACTTATGGATAACTTTTTCGCATCACTGTACATTGTGAAAACTTCACTGAAATCTTTGGAGATGAGATCGTTGAAGAAAATCAATTCGGGAGCTGTTGTGATTTTGGAGAACAAGAATCTTTGCTACGCACAGAACATGGCTTGGAATAAAATAACAAAATTGACCGAACATCAGTCCCTTCTACAAAACAATAAGAATGAATCTGATTGCAGTGAGTATTCCCTATGTGAAAACTACATTACTCATATATTGAGTATGTAGAAACATATAGGAATTTATTACTTATACAAACTTTACTAATATATAATTCTATTTATCTATGAAAATCTGGGATGTATTTAATATGTATTGTGAAATTAATATTATTTATGTTATGTCTGTTAAATACATAATTACCTACACCACTTTGTCAAGTCAAAAAAAATATTTATTATATATCAAACTAATAGGGGGATTTTAGTTTTGACATTTCAAAGTGGTGTTTTTACGTCAGCGAATTTTTATTTTACACTCACTGTAGGTACCTACACAAACTATTACACAAATGCAATTACACCAAACATGCACACAAATGTTATGACAAGAAAGTATGATTGAGAGAATCATGAACGGAAAGAATATTTGAGACAAAAATCACACAACACCACATAATCAAGCTAAGCGAACTTTATAATTATATTATATATTAAGTTTTGCGATTTTTCTTATATTCATTTTATATTTTATTCTTTGCTGTGTTTTGTGTATTATGTTTTATTTTATGCGATTTTTGTGACATAACACTTATAATAATATATCATTTTTATTTAATATTTTTTTGGAACACATGGGTTTTATTTAGTTTTTTAAGTTTGTTCGTAGGTCAGGATGAATAATTAATATTGCCGTTATATCAGCGATGTTTTCATCGAAAGTTGCTCGAAAATCGGTTCAAATGTTAATAATAATAATAATAAAATTTATTGTGCCTTAAAAAACATACATATAAACAGATTATAAATACAAATAATTATCATGCACAATGGGCGAGTTTATCGCGTGCAAGCGATATCTTCCAACTAACCCAATGTTCCGATACTTTCGACTAACATTGATGGTTTTATCGCTAAAATGACAGCAATATACGGTATATGTAAAATTGACACAAGAAATATATCATCATATAAACAGAAAGTTCCCAAAAATGACAGCATTATATTATTTCATACACCAGCTACATGAATAATGTTTAAGCCCTCTCACATAAGTTGAACATTCTATAATACCTATTAATCATCATAGAGCCAATAAAAATATTTTTTCTTCTAATTTTTAAGTAAATTATATTTAGATAATAAAACTTAATTACAATATTCGAAAAAAAAATGTCAATAATAATGAGAGAGCAAAGATTATATTTGACAAAAAACAAAATTTATATTATAACCCAACCTCACAGATTTGTATATTAAGTTTTTTGGATAGAAAAAAGTAATTGATATGAACATATTTACAATGATTTATTTTAATGCCTCTTGAAAATATTGTCCTTACATTTTTTTCTGTGATTCAACCGTAGATTAGAAAGTCACCTCTTTGAAGTGGGTCTCACATCTGTGCGGGACTGTGAGCGTAGCATAAACAATTTTAACATAATATCTTTAAGAAATACCAATGTTGGGATAATTGGTTAAATATTGACTTCATTAGGCAGGCAACAATAAGTCTATTTGTTTAATTCATTCTCTTCTTGTGTAGATTATTAATTAGACAGAGTTTCAATGTTTTTCTTCAGTATTACTACACCCAGATTTTATTTTTTTACTGATTATTCACACACACACTCACGCCTTTGTGAGTACAAAGAAGATTAAAATGATACATGTATTAAATCGGCTACATTTTGTTTATATTATTTAGGTATATCGTCGGTCAATTAATGAAATCTCCCTTGTGTCAATGTTCCAAAAAATTAATTATTGATACCAAATTATTCATCTGTTGGAGCCTCATCTACTGATAAAATAGCCTATAGGATGAGATATTGCTTTTTCTTTGGATGAATTTGTGAAAACTAACAAAATTTACTTAAAATATGATTCCGTAGAATATCTCTGGTCTGGGTCTGGCCAACTATGTTGACCGTGCTTTCTGTGTGGCTGGTCCGTTGCTGTGGAATAAAATTCCCTATGATTTGCGAACTCTGAAGAGTGTGGAGGTGTTCAAGACGAGGTTAAAAACCCTATTGTTCGGGAGGTGTTATGATTCTTGAATGGGCCCTTGCGGTGATTTTTCCACAAAACGGCGCATCATAAATAAGTTGTCTAGTTATTATTATTATTATCTCGAATCATGCCTAGAAATTCAATAAACTATCGAATTTACAAGACACCTTTCACGTGATGAATCAGATACATAGAGAATGTCATCCAGCAAAACTGCTTTTTTGATCGACAGTAAAATCTTGATAAATGCACACGGAAGGTTTCATGAAACCACCGACGATATGTAATACAACATTCGCTCAACTAATAACTTAATTTTACAGTTTTACTTATTATGCATTTGAATATGTGTCGTCATTGTGTACTTACTTTGTTTCACCAGGAGCCGAAGGTTTGGTATGTGATCCACAATGTTCTTCAGAAGGATGCTGGGGAGCCGGACCTGATCAATGTCTTTCTTGTCAGAATTATCAATATGAAGAAACTTGTATAGAGAATTGTGAAGTGTTTCCAGGGTAAGCGCTGTTCTTATTTTTGACATTTTAATCTAAAATACATGACCATAATGTGTTTTGACAGAATATTAAGTTTAGAGATACAGGCAGCTATACTATGACTATAAAATTTTACGTAATTCACAGTTTTTCAAATTCTTTAGTTGCTTTATAAGTAATCCAATGATATTGAGCGAGTTTAGTATGTATGCACCAATATCGTACAACGTTTTTACCCACCAGATAGCAGAATAAATATAATTACAAATTATCCCGTAGGCAAAGCTATAAAATTGTTGATTTTGTTTCTCTTTCTTGTTATTTTTGGTTTTGTTTTTTTCCTGCTGAGATCGCCTTGGCTAAAAGCTGTTATGGTCTTAGTTCAGGGTGATATTTTTAAGATAATAATAACACAAATTGAAATTTGAATATGTGTGTTTATTGTATACTTACCTTGTATATTCTTCGAATAGAGAGGGCTTCAGAATGAAGCTAAAGAAATGATTACTGATGTATCATATTTGTTCATAACGATCATAATTTTCTATGTTACTAAAGCTTAGATCTAGTCAGTTCAGTAAGTATTTATCTGTAGATGAATGAATTCTGTAGGCCTAGTCAAAACACATTTAAGCGTTAAGTTTTCGTTCAAACAAGACGAGGTTGCGAGAACGCGTCAACTTTCGGAGCTACTTGTGTATTCTAGCTACGAAAATTGACGCGTTCTCGCAATGTCGTCCGCGTTTGAACGAAAACGTAACACTTAAATGTGTTTTGACTAGGGAATTAATAGGTTTAAAGATCTACCTATATTACTTCATGTGTAGTCATTATTCTAATTTGTCTATCTGATATTTCAGAATGTATAAAGATGGCGCTAAAACATGTAAGCGTTGTCATGAAGAATGTGACTCAACCTGCCATGGACCCAGTCATAAACATTGCACCAAATGTAAACACGCCCGCGATGAAAATTCCTGTGTACCAATGTGTCCAATCGCCAAATTCATTTCTGAAAGTGGAGACTGTATGCCATGTCACGAAAACTGTGTAGACGGCTGTTCTGGTCCAAATAATACCATTGGAAAAGGTGCGTGTAATTCTTGTGAAAAAGCAATAATCAACTGTGATGTGACAGTAGAAAGATGTTTACAAAAGAATGAATCATGCCCTGATGGCTATTACTTTGAATGGGTAGGACCACAAGAACAAGGACCTTTGAAACCTTTAGCAGGGAAAGCAATCTGCAGAAAATGTCATCCAAGATGTAAGAAATGTACAGGATATGGTTTCCATGAACAAGTATGTCAAGAATGTATGAAATTCAAAAGAGGAGAACAATGCGAAGACGAATGCCCTTCTGATTACTACGCAGATGAAGAAACGCAAGTGTGTGTCCCATGTCATGTTGAATGTAGAGGATGCTTTGGGCCTGATGTTTCCAGTTGCATCAAATGTAGAAACTTTAAGATATTTACCGATGGTGAACTACCTGCTGATAATTCCACATCTTTTAATTGCACAACAAGCTGTCCTCCGGAGCTTCCACACAAAATATTTCCTAATGACATCACTATAGAACCATATTGTTCTTCTACATCTTTTGGCCCACTGTACTTGAATGAAAAAACCAAATCTGGTATAACGATGGAATTGATGTTATTTATATCACCTGCAGGAGTCTTAATTATTCTTATATTACTTGCATTTTTATTTCACCAGAGAGCTATAACAAAGAAAGAAGCCATGAAACTTAAAATGACTTTGGCTTTGACTGCAAAAGAGGATGCTGTGTTACCTTCTGATGTAAAACCAAATCTATCAAAATTGAGAATCATCAAGGAAGCAGAACTGCGACAAGGTGCTATGCTGGGTAGTGGAGCCTTTGGAAAAGTGTTCAAAGGTGTTTGGATAGATGAATCGTCAAATATAAAGATACCAGTAGCTATCAAAGTACTGAGAGAAGAAATCGGAAATTCAAAGACCAAAGATTTCCTAAAAGAAACATACATAATGGCCAGTGTCTCTCATCCTAATTTACTGAGACTGCTTGGAGTTTGTATGACGAATGAAATGATGATTGTAACACAACTCATGCCTTTAGGATGTTTGTTGGATTACGTCCGAACTCACAAAGAGAAAATTGGCTCTAATATTCTTCTGAACTGGATAACACAAATTGCTCGTGGTATGGCACATTTAGAAAGTATGCATTTGGTACACAGAGATCTTGCTGCAAGAAACGTTTTAGTTCAAACCCCCAGTGTCGTGAAAATTACTGATTTTGGTCTTGCCAAAATTCTAGATAACAATGAAGGAGTGTATCAAGCAGCTGGTGGTAAAATGCCCATCAAATGGTTGGCTTTGGAATGTATACAACATAGAATATTTACACATAAGAGTGATGTTTGGGCATTTGGTGTAACTATTTGGGAAATTTTAACATTTGGTGCTAAGCCTTATCACTCTACACCAGCTAAAGATGTTCCTGAATTAATTGAGAATGGATTGAAGCTTCCTCAACCACGTATCTGTACTTTGGATATATACTGCATCATGGTGTCGTGTTGGATGTTGGACAAGGAGAGTAGGCCTAATTTCAAAGAGTTAGCTCATACTTTTGCAGATATGGCAAAGGATCCTGGAAGATACCTTGTGATTTCAGGAGACAAATATATGAAGGAACCTACTGAATCTGTATCTGTAAGTAAATAACCTATTATTTTAAAATTCATTATTTATAACTTTTTGCGTAATTAAAGATGCTGTCAAAATATGTATTCGACAAAAAAAAGTCACAACAAACATTGAGTAATTATCCTAAAATTAAATATGCAGGAATCGTTATATTTTTGGTGGATTACATCATTCTAATAAAATTAATTTTTATTAGTTAGTAGTATTGGCACAAAAGTAGTAGAATTCTGTAATTGGATAAATTGATATAAGAGTTTTGTTCTTCTATAGATTAAATAATACGATGATGACATCTTTCTACTTCTTAGGTCATTATCATAATAGAAGTGGAAAGACATCTCTCTCGCGTTATTTAATCTAAAGTAAAACATAACGTTTGTTTCAATTTATCCAAAATTATTTTTACTTAATTAGTTTAAAAATGTAATTCATCTTTGATAGATCTATGTTAACAAGTTAGCTCTGTCACAGACAAGGTTTTTTCTTTTCTCAATATTCATTTATAATTCGTTTTCTTTCAGGAGGAATTGGACGAAATAAAAACATATTCTGTGATACCAGAAATAGAAGAATATAACAACGTTGCAATGCCATCAAGGACCATGTATTTTAGGAAAAGACCCGGGGCCTATACACCACATGGAGCGCGTACACGAGATTCTCAAAATAGTATTAACAAGCCATGTTCATCTGAGACATGGAGCAATGGATCTGCTTCTGCTATGGTTGGGCTGCCTAAAGTCCCTATGGACGAAATGCCAGGACATACAAGGGAATGGGACATAGATCTAATGATGTACTCCCAGAATAATAGTGGTAATGATCACATACACTATTGCAACAGTTGTGTTGGCCCATCTGAAGCATCCAACTCAGGATATTGCACCAATGCAGTAAACGGAAATGACAGTGGAGAAAATGTTGATGCTAAATACAAAACTAAAATGAACGAGGCACAAGTTGGCAACATCAAACTTGACTTACCTTTAGATGAAGACGATTACTTGATGCCATCTTCTCAACAAAGTAGTGGCGCATCTGCTTATATGGATCTTATAAGTGATTCTGCAAATAATCATCAAACAGCAATCACAAATGCAGAGATGAATCCAAGATATCCAGACGCTTTGAAGATTGGCGTTGACAATCCGGAATATTTGTTTGCTGCACAAAAATTAACAGCTGCAGAAATGTCTATTCTTCCAAAGACAACTCAAGAAATGATTGAAAGAGCCCATTCATCTACAAGTACAACTCCTACTACACCTAGCAGTATCATCCCGGCGACAATCATTGGTCAAAGGCCTGTGGAGGATGAATCTATATCAGACCATGAATATTACAACGACTTACAAAGAGAATTGCAGCCATTGAGATGTAATGAAACAACAGTGTAACTTCTTTATCGAAATGGTGCATGATTATGAATGATAAAAATGGTGTTAAGTACTTACTGTACTAGATATTTATAAAGCGGTTGGAGACTTAATAATAACATAACTACATTTATATGTGATATGGAATATTATTATTATTATAATATTGATGTGTGTTTTAAATGTGCAAATATTGGACGTAATATGACATTTTTTTTTATTTTACATTTATATTATTTGCGCTTGACGAACTGTTTATTAAAAACTAACTTTGTGCCATTGCTGTTGAAATGTGTATGTGTTTGCGAATGTATAGATTTATAATTTTTATTTATTATTAAGTATAATTACCCTATTTTCCTGTACATTTTTATAATATAAAATGTATAAAGTTACTGCCCAAAGGTTGCCCATATTTTTATTAATTACCAATTATTATTTTTTTGTAATTTTTTTTTTCTTTGTATAATTTTTGTTTGGGTGAACTCTGCCTATTTTATTTTTTAAATACTATTATTATTAATATTTATGTTTTAATAATAATACATACTTATACATTTATGAAGAAAGAAACCGTATGTACAAATAGAACTTAAAATTATTAAATTGGGTTTCACAAGAGCCATTGTCAATTGCCTATATAAAAAAAATAAACAAATATTGTTTTAGTAGACTGTGATAATTGATAATATAATTTATAGAGTGTTTGTTAATTTAGTTAGAGAAATAAGTACTAACCGAAATAATTAAATTGTGTTTCAATACATCAACATATTGGATCAAATTTACAAAAAGAAAAACTACATTTTTTTTTAATAGAGTGAATGATTTTAGAATAAAAAATACATAATATGAATGTTTTCATTGTTATGAATATGGACATCTGTAAAAGTGAGTGGGTACATTAGAATTTATGTGAATCATGCATGTAGAAAATATTTGTGTAAATGTTAGTGGTGTTGTTAATGTTAAAAATATGGTCATCTGTGAATTCAAACACCCAAAAAAATTCAAATATCCGTAAAATCACTAGTAAATATGTGTATGTGAATTACGAATGAAAGGTTGTAAGATAAAGATTAGTGATGTATGTTTGAAATTAATTAATTATATTTGTAACATATTTGAGATGGTTATTTGCAAAAAAATGTTGAAAGAACCACATGGTGCAGTCGACTTGCATTATTGAGATCTCAATTTGTGAATCTGATGTATTTGAACAAATAAAAATGTTAATGATTTGTAAAATGGATGA
Organism: Athripsodes cinereus; assembly: GCA_947579605.1. NCBI lineage: Eukaryota > Metazoa > Arthropoda > Insecta > Trichoptera > Leptoceridae > Athripsodes > Athripsodes cinereus. Next base: position 3,255,351 of record OX388329.1, read on the forward strand.
ATGTTGAAATGAATAATGAAATATGTTGAAAGAAATTTGTACGAGGAATTGTATGAGTGTAAAGACACTAATCAGGACCCGGGCTAAAATGAAAGACACCCTGGGTAAATTGGTGCACTAGTTCAGTGCCCCTTAAAATTTGATGCGCTGGACAAATGCTTAGTCTGCCTTTTTATAGCCTGGTGCCAGATTCAAATGTAGACTCATCTAGTATTATTTTCCCTCTGTCTACCCTATTGAAAAATAAAATTTAAAAAAAGTATATAACCTTATACTTCAAAGATATATTTTTCTAAAACTTTTTACACTTGCAAAAATATACACTTTCAATAAATTTTTGACAATTGTTGTATAAAAAGAGTATATTATATTTCTTATATACCCACTTATTTTTTATATGTAATTAATTTATTAATATAATATTCAAGTCTGAGTAATCATTTTTACAATCTTTAAATTTTCTTATGAGCAAAAAATTATTTTATTTGTTTAAAAATATAGTATTTTAGATATCTCATACACATCCGTCAGCATTACCATGTAAATATAAGAAATAAATTACTTAGATGTCTAGTGTATGTTAGATTGTCTTGCCCTCATTTGATGTCACTTTGTAACTATACACCTAAAATACTCTCAAAATGTATCAACGTTCTGTATATACAATTCAGTGTTTTCCTTAAAATAATAAGCTACTAAAAATTAAGAATGGCCAAATGCAAAAAAGTGTTTAATTACAAAACTATAAAAACCTTTTCTTTTATTCCACTACACTACTCACACTACACCATCACGGCACATCCCACAAGTGGGGTAGCCAGCAGACCAGCTGCATATAAAACATGCAAGCCGTCCTCTCCGTGCCAATATAAAATTAAGACATTCAGGATGGGTGGCAAACCTCATCGCCGAATTTGAGATGTAAAATGTCTTATTTTTTCGAACACCTGCCTTTTACAGGACACTCGAAAACTTATGGAGAAGAGTGGGAGACCAATTCTTTACCGGGTGCTCCACGGGATAAATTAAATAAAACACGGATTCTTTTATTCCATTCAAAGTTAATTTTGAAAACATTTATTTTTGTACCTATAATTCTTTAAACAGATATTCAAAATGTTTAACAATATCATTTAAAACTGTAGATTTTAGTGTGTAAAATATTTTGATACTTATGTTCATCCTAAAGGCATTTTTGGCTGCTTTTGATACTAAAACATCGTTATTTGGCCATTTTTAAAACTAAAATTTGAAATAAAACAACACCATTATATTTAATTGGAATCTAAATCTAAAATTAACTTTGGCCATATTTGATAGTAACAATGTGTAGATTTGGAAAACACTCAACATCAAAATAATTTGTTTTGTGTAGGGTTTAAATGTTCTTGAGATTTTTATTTGTGCATTTGTTTCATCCTTTTTTAATTAAAAACAAATAAAAACGAACAATGAAGAGCATATATATCTACCTAAATTTTATAAGAGGGAATACAGAATTATAAAATGTTTGATATATTTTGAGTGTTGCTTTTTTAAAGAATGATCAAATATAAATATACCCACATGTTGGTAGATAAATATTATTATGAAACCTAATTTTATATTTTTATTTTTACAGTAAACATTTGATGCTTGTTAATTATTTTATAATTATATTATGTTGTAAAAATAAATAATATTATTTTAATCTTCCATTTATTTGTTGATTAATTTGTAGTGAAATATGATCATAGTGCAGATTTTTTTTAATTAATTGATACAAATATTATTTTCTTTGACATATATCTAGACAGACGTACAGCATTAGCTTAAAATTAATTGAGTTGCTAAGATGCGAAACCCGCTCGCTTGGGATTAAATTGTTGTTTTAGAGTAATAAATTAATAATTATTTCTTGGAACTATTTTAACGAGTAACAGATAACTGTTTTCTCAACATATCCAATGCACATACCTCTGACTAAAAATATTTCAAATAGTTATTCATTTCTTATTCAAAAGCAACAATTTTTTCTAGAGAAGATTTGCATGTTGCCAACTCAATTATTTGAGGATAAAGAAAGAGAATACTAAAAGTTCCAAATGCTGATGAATTGGCTTTGGCTGGTTTAAGTGTGTCAAAATGTTCAACAATATTAGAGACGTGGACAGAATAAGAGGAATTGGTGAATGTATCCTAGGATTTAAGTACGCTCGATCAATTCCAAGCCAATCCGAAAGTAAAAATTGTATTTTATTTGGAAAATTTTTGTGAAAGATCATTTTAATGAGTTTAAGATACAATATTATACACTGTTTACTTTCACTATGAATATTACTAAACTCAGAGGCCCTAAGACAGAGTTATTAGTTACTAATAAAGAATCACCGATGATGTGTATTTGCCTGAAAGGCCTCTGAGTTTAGTAATACTGGTAGTGAAAGTAAACATTGTTTTATTTTATTTATCTTAAATTCACCAATCTGTAAACATTGCAACATCTTGTACTTTCCATATGTCATTCAAATGATTTTTATCTAGTAATTGCGGTATGTCTGTAGAGATACATAACAACTTATGTATGTAGGTACAAAAATCCGGGGAATAAGAGAGAACGGTACCTACCTACTCAAACCTCGTATTCAGTAGGTATGTTATGATTAAAAATATACCTAATATTTAATCTTAAACCTATTAAATGTGCCATGTATGTCGGTACTGCTTTACTAAGTAAATAATTATATTTATAAACATGTGAATATGTGCTTATAAATATTGAGTAATTTTTACGCACAATTTCTATAGATCTTCCTTGTTGTGAAAATTATTTTCACAATTAAATTCAAACAGTCTTCAAAAGATTATTTTAACAAATGCAGTTTAATTATTTTAGTAATAAAGCGTTCCATTTCTTTCTTAATTCATATTTGTTATATTTGTCAATATGATTAATACTATATACCGTCAAGACATTTTCCACAAATAGGGTAGCTAGCAGATCAGCTACATGTTATGAAAATGCAAACTGCCATCTACCTATCAACAAAAAGACACGGAGAGAACAGCTTGCACATTTGTTACATACAGCTGATCTGCTGACTACCACATTTCTGGAATATGCTGTGATGATATAGAAGAAAATGTAAATATTTGTTGTAATTGTCAATAAATGATTAATGTAAGGGGAGTAGATGAAAGAAAAAGTAGTGTCAGTTGCCTGATGGTAGAGTCTCGGATTTTCAATCCAGAGATTCGGGTTCGATTCCACTCGTTGCCGACCTACTACACCTTCACGACACAAGTGCTTACTGTGAGGGCATATAAGATGTATCTAAGTCTATTTCAAATCCAAATTCATCATTTGAAAAAAATTTAATTAATGTACCTATGTATACCTATATATTTTAAAAAAATATGTATCTTGTCATCAAAATCTTGCCACCAAAATCAACAAGTAAAATAAAATCCTGAACATAAATGATTCCGAAACAAATAGTACAACATATAAAAATAATATGAAATTTATCTATGTTGTAAAAATGTATAGTAAATTTAATAAAAAAAACATGATCTCACTCTTGAATTATATCTGTTTCTGATATTTCACTAAATTACTAATTCTTAATTGTTTTACTGTCAAACAATATTAATGTGGATTGATTGGTAAAAATACAATATATTTCTTATAATCGACAACTTTTATCTTCGTAGAACATTCAAACAAACATTAATAATTGTCAATGCCGTGTCATTCATTTTAAAGAAAAGTAAAAAATATCTAATCATGCTTATTATATGTACTATAATTATTACTTTATTGTGATTAAATAATACAAGTAACTAGATGACCAAAACCCTCTCATACAAATTTGTATGAAATTGAACTGTCAAATATTTCATGGAGTGCAGCTGTTTCACTTTACAAGCCTATTAGTATTTTTTATTAAAGAAATATTGAGAATGTCAACTTTCGCCTTCTTTTTTCTTTAGCAATCATTAATCGCGCATGATGATGAGGTTCTGTCTTCGTCTTACTCACAACTTCAATTTACAATAAAACTGCTGGCATAATTTTAAATTTGAAATCATTTAATAGAAAAAACTTTCATGATTAGTAAAATCAATCAATGAAATGTATTTATTTACCAATACAGTCATTAAAATTTAAATTACATCATTCAGAAATTAACCATCAAATAATAAAAATTAACTCATTTTTTTATCACTGGTGACATTTTAAAATTAATTGATGTATTTGTGTGTAACTTGTTCATGTGTGTTTCAGTATTCATAGAAGATACAAGACTTTTTGCAATTGGTAAAACATATTAATCAATATATTATAAACCTATGGAAATGATTTTTTCTTCCATTTTCAATTGTCTTGTCTTTTCTATCATTGCTGACTTAGTGAGACAAAAATAAACTGGCTAGTAAATGTTCCAATATTTTGTTGATTTTGTATTCTTGAAAAATGATTTTATGATGAACAATGTGAGTTTGTGATGGACCTAAAAATATCCTCATAAACGCTCGCCATTAAAAAGAAAATAATTGTATGTTCTTTTACATCAGGTATTTGAAAAAATAACTTTTTGTAAATCTTTCTGTATACAGTACATCCATGCATACTTAAAACGACGTATATGCAATTTTTTTATTGTACCATACTTTAAAAGAGCAGTTCATTATGACATACAAATCATTGTATAAAGCATTTGACGCTTTTGATATTATTCATCAAATAATAAATTTAAATATTTGATACAAATAATCGATTCAAAAAATGTTTTTTATGTTATACTAAGCTGTTAGTTTGAAGATTATCAAAAATAATTATTTTTACATTTTTTTTATACGTATGCAAAGAGAATGTGCTTATTTTCAAATAAAAGATTTGATTTCAGAAAAAGTTTCAGTTGTTTTTTAGTTTCACTAAAAATACTATTTGCAGTCAGTTTATTTCATTTGTCTCCAACTATTGATGTTTTTTGTCTATCCTATTAGATCTTTGATGTTTTTATCCATATTATATTGTGTATGTGTCTATTTATAAATTATATTATAATATTACCTACATATTATATTGTCAGTACTAAAATTTGCTGTAATCAAAACAAAATATAACTTAAACTAAATTTGTAAGAATTATATTACGATAATATTAAAAATGTGTCTATTTTAAGTTGGGGGATGTAATGCAAACAATAATTATTCTTATTTTTTTAATCATGTTTAAAAAGTTGTTTTTTTTCTTTAATTTTTAGTTTTTCTTTAATTTTTTTAACTTTAACTTTTTAACTTTATTATTTCTTTAATTTTTTTTTTTTATTTTATTGATGGGCTTATGATTTTTTTTTTAAATAGTTTAGCATTAGTTTTCTGGAAGTACAGTCAGTGCATATAATATTTAAATGTGGGTATTTTGTTTCAAAGAATACATTCGTCACCTACACATTACTTATATTCCCCTTTTTATATCTATACGATCATAATGCGACTAACGTAATGATTCAAAATAAGCAGGTCATCTTCTCTGTGCCAATAAATAATAAAACATTCTGGATTGTAGGCATAATTTATCACTTAATCAAAGATGTTAAACATCTTGTTGGTTTTGCTTTATGTATTTCTCCCATACACAGGACACCTGAAAATTTACAGAAAACAGTGAAAGATCTATTTTTTTATGAATGGGAATCCATGGCAGTGGTGTAGCTAGGGGGGGGGCAGGGGGGGACATTTGTCCCCGGGCGCCACATTAGGGGGCACCGAAATGAGTATTAAAACTATTTTTTTCATTTTATTTTGATGTAAGCTAATGTATCCCAAATACGTTTGCAAGATTAAATTTTGGCGCTCCACAAATATCTTCATTTCAAACCAGTTGGCAAACACGATTTAGGCGCCCCCATTGAGCATTAAGGGGCGCCATTGTACTCATAAACAAAATGACACATCCACAATGCAGGATTGCTGATGGGGGTTTTTTTTTATCAAAGATCAGTTCGGGTTTAAATATTATTCTTCATAATGCTTCATGCTTCGAAAATGAACCATATAAACTGTAAAATTTCAAAAATTTCTTGGGGACTCCGAGAAGGGGCGCAGACTTTGTCCCCGGGCGCAGATGACCCTAGCTACGCCACTGATTCATGGGATAATTGACCTTACATAATTTATGTCTTAAATTTTTTTTTATTCATTCTTCACTGTACATTGATTACAAATAATTACATAAAAGGTAAACATTCAAGTTAGATACAATCAATATATACAGAGGGCGAGCTTATCGCAAAGGCGCGATCTCTTCCACACAAATGAATTTAAAAAAAATTATAATTAATTACACACAATAGAAACTTATCTAAATCTCATACTCCAAGAGCAGAGATTTGCATTTAAATATGTTAATTTAATTAATTTTATTATTATTATCTTTGTTATGTATCTATTTGTCATTGTTTTAGAATATATTTGAGATTTGCATTACATCACCAACAAATTAATGCGAAGATCACATAGAAAAAACAAGCAGAGTTTAATATATAAAATTGTACTCAACTGCAGTAGGTATTACCATCAACAACAGAAAAATATATCTAGCTGTCGTATTGTCAAAATTCTTCATAATGTATAACCACTGTCTACATTGTCTATAGTGCTTCTAAACTATATTTTTTTTTTGAACATTGATGACTTGTTTTTTCCGTGTGTCCTTCGTATGATGTCTAATGATACCTTATTCTATTTATGACATTCTGTGTAAATATTGTATAAATATGTGAATGAAAAAATCATTAATAAATGTCTATGTAAAAAAAATGAGGAGAGTTTTACATTTTTCAGCTATGGGAGTCCAGTTTTTTGGATTTAATGATGTCATAGTTCGGCATCAATGCAAAGTGGTGTGTGTTTAATACCTGTACAGTCCCAATCCATAAACCAAGACCTTGGAGCAGGGGCTCCTACTTTTTTGCTGCACAGAAAAAACTGAGTATAAAAAATAATAAACTATCATTCATTCATTCCATCACGGCTTCTCCCATCAGTGGGGTAGCCAGCAGAATAACTTCATATAAAATACAAAAAAATCGTCTTCTTTGTGCCAACAACAGCTCAAGACATTCAAAATGGGTGCCATACTTCATCACTGAGTTGAAGATGTTGAATGTCTTACAAGGGATGTTTAACGAATACCTGCCTCTTACAGGCAGTCGATAACTTACAGAAAAGAGTGGGAGATCTATCTTTACCTGGGACTCCAAGGAACAAATATTACAAACTTCATTACAATAACATTTTGTAGCATAAATATTATTACCTTAGATCCTTGACACTGCATTGAATTTCCTAATTTCTCACAGCTGGGAGTGTAATGGGGTGTTCACATTTGGCGAATATCGCCAGGCGAATTTCAAAATATATCGCCAGGCGAAAAAACAAAATTCGCCGGACATCCATTGATCGTCACACCTGTTCACACAGTCCACCGATATAGAAGCGATCTGTCAGATGCGCTTTGATTTTGACACTGTTTTCAAAATGGCGTCGAGATGGAGATCGCGAAGTGTTTACTTTTAGTCGAAAATGTTATAGTAAAGGTTATAAGGCGCCTTTTAATTAAGGAAACAAACGCCACAAACCAACAACAAAGATAACAGCTGTCACGAAGCGGGAAACATTATAAAATTTATAGGTTATAAAGTTTTTACCATAGATACGAACGCCGCGCACATCTGCGCATGGTTCAATCGGCTGAAAATGTTGGAAGGTGGTTAACTCGAGATGATATTGTTTCTACTGGTTTTTATCGTTTCAGACTAGCTGTCATTTTGTTCACACGGTTCAAATAGCTGGCGATATTCGCCAAAGTGAGAACACCACATAAGGGTGTAAGGCAATCGCGACCATTATGTCTTGTTCTATAAACCATCTTTGCTATGTGCGAAGGCGAGGCCTATGCAAAGAGCTCTGTGTGTCCTATAAAAAATAAGTTTCCCACCCTTTTCTGTGAGTTTTCAAGTGTGTCTAATATTGTGACTCGTCATGTAGAGGCCAATCTGCAAGTTTATTAGTTGTAGTTAGTCCTGTGGCTACTCCGCTTGTGGGATACGATGTGACGGTATTAGTAGTTAAAGTTCACGCACCCTTGAGACGGGTGCTCCATTAAACGGCCCCAAATAAATCATCCAACACACATACATAAAGTATTTGGACATCCACTTCCATTCAGAGCTTCTCTGTGCTAATTTAATCATCCGCTCCCACAACACTCTTGACGCTCTGACCTTATTTTCAATAAAAGATGTATTATTAAAGAGGGACATCAAGACAGTCAAAAACATTGTGGACGAAAGAAAGAACAATGTCAGTAATAAATATTCCAACATGAGTTTAAATTAGGTGTAAATAAAAGCAGATATATCAGGATGACATGTACCATGTATATTCTTTATTATCATTTACTATATACAACATGTTTACAACATTAGGACCATCTAATACTTTGCAACAATAATATAATTATATAATATCTTAATATTTATATAATAATATATTTACTTACATTTAAAAACACAAATGAAACAATAATTTTGATAATTTCCAAGACTTACTATAGTTTGACATACATAAGTGCTGAGATTTCTTTGCATTGCAAAGAAAATGTTTGTGATGAGTACTGATTGATTTGGACATTTCACTGCAATGTATCTCCATTTATCTATCTACACCCTCAATCTATAGATATTCAAGAACTACGTGGCTCGATCTTCTGGATCAAAATCTCAAAGATGGCTACTTGTTAATTAAGAGAAATCTACTTGTGCGCGGATAAGAAATTGTATGAATGTATAAAACGCAATAGATGTAGGGATGGATCTATTTGGTGTAGCATCCTCTCTACCTACCCTGTGCTTGAAATTCAGTGTGAGGGTGTAAATAGATAGATAAATCAATTCTATAAGAATGGGTTTAGGTTTGTCACAAATTACAAAAGATTTGTATCCCATATTCATAAAAAAGTATTATATTTAATTAATTCATAAAACTGAACTGTCCTGATCGAAAACAGCCCGACAACATTTAAACACTGAATATGTTAAAACTTTATTAAGTAATAAAAGAATAGCTGCATATTGTGAAGCTTGTCAATGGCACGAAATAATATTTTAAAACTCAGTTAATTCAAATTGTAAGCCAAATTACACAAATCAAGCATCAATATTTACAAAAAAAAAAGAAAATAAATAGATAATACAATCAATTGTTTTTATTTTAAAATAATCCCAGCTCATATCAAGTTTTGTAATTCTAATTCTGAGTTTATGACATTACTACTTGTGAATAAATAAATTAGAAAATTGAAAATGTGTTTTCCTGACTTGGAAATAAATTCAAATGAGAAAAGTATTCATATTATCAAAATTCGAATGTCAAATAAATTAAATTTTATTTTCTTTACAAACCAACATCTTCCAAATATTCATTCAAAGAGTGTTATTTGGAGGTTTGATAAAAAAAAGTTAAACACTTTCAAAAAAAGCTATTTGAAATAATACTAAACGGTACAGCTTTACTATTCATCTAAATTATTCACGATTTGGAGTGACCAGAGATCCTTGAAAAAGTAGCAATGGAGAGTACGGATATTTTAAGCAAATACACAGTGGCAATGGGCTCTCAAACCAAACAAAGTATGGGAATGGAGATGTATGTATGTATCTAAATAATTAATTTAGTAATGCCACTGACCCAGAATTAATTGTAATTAGGCAGAGATCAATGTTATTCTTGAATACCATAATTGTGCTGTCAAATGATAGTTGTTATTTGTACAAAACATGATTACAGTGTTATTTCATACCACAAGATAATAAAAGAAAAAATAATATATAAGTAATGGAAAATATTTCATTTAAATCAAAACACTGTTTTATTCCACTATGAGTGGAATAAAACAGTGTTTTGATTTAAATTAAATATTTTCCATTACAATGCATTTCCACAAAGTTACACTTGAAAATATAGAATTTTTAATATATAAGTATTTGTAGAGAAAAAAAAATATTACAAATATTGCACATCATGTATGAATAAATCTTTACCCAAGGCAATTAAAGTACAATCTTAAAAAAAAAAACGCATTGACTCATTATTCACCCTAAACATTCCTTATGAAATCACAGGGATAACTCATAAAGGATTTTTAATGAAATAGTTAAAAAAAACATTTTGTACAACTTAAATAATAAATAAAACAAAATTTTTCAAGCAAAAAAGTTTTAAAAACTTAATTTTATTCATCAAATATTAAGTAATTAATAAAATATAATACATTAATAAAATTTAATAAAATAAAATAATTCATTAATTTGAATGAATTTTACAATTTTAAAAATAATAAAACTATATTTTTTTCTCTTACTTTAATTAAAATGGAGATGCAATAAAACTTTCTTTTGTATTAAAACAACAATTTTATCAGCATTATATAATTAAGTATATCTTCGTATTTAAAAAGACAACATATCCACAATTAAAAAAATCACGTTAATTACTTAAGGGATTGAATAAAATGGTAATAATTATGTTCTACGAATATCACCATGAGACATTTGTTCCAACAACTCTCGAGGAAAAGATGCTGAAAAGATACTTAATTGAAACATAAAATCTTCAATAACCACCCTGACTGTCCAAATCGAAAGCTGTGTCATGAAGTCAGAATGAGTACTTGCAAGGACACAGTGAAAATAGGTTAAAGGTAGATTCACCCGGAATAATCGAAGGCACTTTCTTGAGAAATCAATTCAATTTTATTCAAGAAATATTTTTTAACAATATTTATTCACAAATTCAAAATATAACTATTAATTTTTCCGTGGATATATATTCGTCCCCAGTCAGCCTAATTATGCTGGTATAAGGGGAGCATTACATTCATTCAGTTATGGAAAAGTGAAACAAGTTGCCTGCTGCATTGGTCGTTGTAGAGAACACCAATCTATTTAAGAATAGGCTTGATAGTTTACAGCAACATCTAAATGTGTGGATATCAACCACATCCACTTCAAACCGCCCGTTAAATAGCAGATAATAATAATTCCCGTGTTGAGTTCTAGGTTAGAAAAGAACTTATAACTTTACTTTTGGTAAAAATTTACAAAAGATGTTTCATCTTGAAAGACAATGAGAGAACAACCTACATTTTTATCACATACAGTGAGCCCATTGACCAACCTGGTGGGAAATTTTGTGATGGTATAAATTTATCGATACATGTTTCATTGAACCCGATACGATACACATGATTTTTAACTGTGGATAGATTAAAAAAATAATCCTAATTACTTAAATAATTGTAAAACATGATTATAACATATAATAATAATTTACACAGCCATTCAAATGCAGTAATCCATAATAAAATACTTAAAATATAAAACTAAAAATAAAGGGCGCGTATATTCAAAAATATCACCGTCAAATATATATGTATATATAGAGCCATTTGACAGATGACTATTTATCATTAATGAGTTAAATCATGATTAACTGATTTATTTTCTGGATAATATTTGAGTGGCATTTACGTGCGAAAACACCTCAAGGACACTCTATAATTTATCAATTCTAGAACGTTACACCCACACCATAACATAAAATAAATAATTAGATCAGGACATAAAATAAACAAATAGATGCGAAATGGCTAGAAGAAATCCCACTTGTGATAAGACCACCATTCGGCACTTCTTTTTATTGTTAAAATTTAATATACTTGTAAACTTTATTTAATGCCGATAAAGTTTTATTTATTATTTATCATACGAGAATCTCGGATACATATAAAATCACCTATAATATAAAAAAAATTGAACCCCTTCTGAATGTCTTAAGATTTTATTGATCTTAAATTTTATTAAGTCCGTTGCTTTCATCCAGCAATTCAAATTTTGATTTGGCAATATATGAACAATTCCGCAAACATCTGACAGTTAAATTAAGAAAACTTTGAATATATTCACCCAAAACATTACAGCTATGTAATATCTAATAGTTATTTTAAAATGAATAAAATAGTCAGTATGTATGACTGTTTGTTAACAATAATTCATTAAATCATAAACAACAATGGATACATCAATCAAAACTAGAAATAATACAAAGATCGTATGAATCTCACTTGAGGTATGATTCTCTCAAAAAGAGATGACAATCAAAGATTCTAACTGAATTCTTAAACACATAAGATGAAGAGACCAAACTAAGGAGGTCATTCAGAGTACACTACAAGGAGTTCTGCACATGGCAGAAGATCACAAGTTATGGCAGCAGAGGGTGCAGTAGACTTGCAATATATTTATTCATTTATTTATGGGTATATAAGCTGAAAGACTTGTTTATTGATAAAGTAAATATAGTTTGTTTTCTTGGAGTATGTCAATATGTCACACTTTAGGATATCAGGTTAATAAACTAAAAAAATATGTACTACATTGAGAGATGTGCTTATTTCCAAGTACAGATATTTTAATAATAAAAGTAGAGTGGAAGAATTATCATGGAAGATTTAATGTAAAATGAATTTGTGATGATTTTGTAAGCCTTTATATACCATGGCATTATATTCTTAATATTTACCCAGTAAAATTATACATATGTGTGATTATATCTTGTCAGAGATAAATTAGACCATGTTGATGTATTGTATATACACATGAATATGTATTGTAGTTAGTTTTATGCCGGTTTTAATGGTACCTACATTTACAACAAAAAACAGATTAGGTGTGTTTTGTGATATCCCAGAAATACGCACCAGATGGACTGGAAACACAATGTGTCACAAAAAGCTTCTACAAGAAATATTAGAGGGGATATCTGAGCGGACAAATCATGGCAGGCACCTGCAGTGAGATTTATACGAGGAGCTGAAAAAGGTTGCACTGGATAGAATGGAATGGAAGGAAAGATGCAAGGCTTTCCTGGAGTTCTCCAGTAAACCAGAGAGGGAGATAGATAAATACATGTCTGATGTGTGAGTGTGTTTCATACCATTTGAGAGAATCAAAACAATGAATTAAACATTCAGCACTAAGATAGGGGTGTTTACAACCATATAATTACAAAAATGGTAAAAAAAACTAACTGCATATCAAAAAAAAACACAATATTACAGAGTATTAAATAAATCTATTATAAACGGATACTGAGATCTCATACTTGACTTGTGATAAGAAACTGGACTTGATCTATTCTATGTAGTTCGACCAAATGTAAAACTTTTAAGAACCTATACTAAAATCCTCGACACCCTTTCAAAATCTACACAAAATAATATTTCGTAATAACTTTCGTAACAAAACTAATGATTAAGAAAAGGTTGCAACACACTTTTAACCATAGATGAAGCCAAAAATAGTTTTTGACTAACGCAACTAAAACAACACAAAACCATAAAGAAATTTATAAAATTTATATTTTATTTATAATATTTTATTTATTTTTACTCAAAAACATTAGGTACACTCATTTTAAAATTTAGTTACATTTATTTAATTTTTTTTAAATGAAGAATTAACATTTAATTTACACCACGCATGGGTACAAAAATTAACAACAAAGTGATCATAAAACCAAATTTACTTTATTTTCTAATTTTTTTTTTAATAAATAATTATGATGATAAAACAGATTCCCAAATACTTTTTTTTATATATATTTCATATCTACATATAAACACTTTACAATTTACACTACAACTGATTATACATATACACATATGCATTTATACAGAATAAAGATAAAATAATTGAATATAGATGAAATCAAAATTTGTAAGTAAATAAAATTTCATCAAAATCTGGTTAAAATATAATTTGTTTTTTGAAATAGTAAAATTAATTTTAAATTTATCCACAATTTATACAAATTTTATAGAGTGTGATAATCATATATTCATCCAAAAAATGTTTTAAACAAATTTAAAATAATAACAACTTCTATATATACATAAATGTTTGTACATAACTTTACATTGTGAAAATATAATAAAACAATTTATATTTTGTAAATAATTTCATTACGAAAATTAATATTTTTTTGTTTGTTTAATATTTGAATTTAGAATACTATAAATTACTTAAATTAAAAGATTTTGATATAACAAACTAGGTGTACGTTATAGATTGTTCCAAAGTTAAAATTAAGAATAATTAATTTAAAAAAGCAAAATATTATTTATATGTACCTTAATTAAATGTAATATGAAAAAAATATCACATGACAAAAAGACAATAAAATGGGTATTTTCATCAAAGATATTATACAAAACAAGATTGCACATTTTGACCAAAGGTAAGCAAAAAAATACATTATGTCGAAACAATAAGTATTAGGATGATGTTCCTTTCAAACATATTCTCAGTATATGTATATCATGGTATGTTTACATATTACCAACTATATATTTGACAGGGGCAGCGACCCAAAGACTTACTATCTCAGGTGGCAACGAAATGCACAGACTTATTATGTATAATATTTGTGATTTCAATAAATATACCTAATATCAATCACCCAGTTCCAAAAGTAAAAAATTTAAAATTCTTACATTCCAAAATATGCTATGCCAAAATTTTGAAGACACTATTACGATTGACAAAATTGGCAAATTATATGTCCTTCTTGTATATAAAAATATATAAATTTAAGAATATTTTGTTTGTAGTATCAAAAGAATATGAACTGATAAATTTTTTTCTGACAATTTTCAGGTTGTTGGCCCGCAGAGCTGGGAGATTATATTATATTTCTATCTTTATAATATATACAAATAAAACATAGCAAAGCTTCTAAATAACTAAATTATAAGATTCATGGAACAATGTTAATAATAATTAAGATAAAAGTTAAATTAACGAATTAAAATTCTACACTTGAGTACTTATAACAACAATAATATTAATAAAGTACAATTTAATGTTGTTTTAAAGCCAAGGTCTGGGTATCGAATCAAAAGGTTGTCTTCCACCGAGTGAAGGATTATAACCAGGAGGAAACATTCCCATGATCTGGGAATGTAAAGGACGTAAGAACTCCTCTTGCTGTCTCTGTATGTACTGTTGATAGATAGAAGGAGATTCCATTCCAACCAGAGGATAACCAGGTCTTACTTGCGGTGTCAAAAATTGGAAAGGTGTTGAACTGTGTGCCGGCTTACCTCCTTTATCAATTTCTGGCGTACTTCTTTGATGTGCCGCTATATAATTAGCTGCCATGTATTGATTCGTAGATGGGTCTAAAAAGTAAGAGCTGTCTCCATACAAAGAAGAAGCGAGACTGCCTGGAGTGCCAAAATTAAATGCGCTTCCCGGTAATATGTTGGGAGGCTTTAGTGACATAGATGGATCACTGGTTGGTAAACTGGGTTTAGGTGTTGAATAGTTATGATAACTTGGGCTACTTGTTGAAGGAGGTGTCGATGCCACAGGCGTTGCAGTCTTCTTTTTCCTAGATTTCACTTTTTTATCGGATTCTAAAGATATTGGTTCCGTCGGCCAATTATGATTACTTGGTTGCGGACTCTGCGAATATGGATTATCAGGTCTTACATAAGACTTAGGTACAGATGGAGACTGGTACATTTGAGATGAAGACATTGAACCATGGACAGTGTTCATATTCTTAGGGAACATTAATGGGAGATTTTTATCTTGATATGCGGCTGATGAGACAGGAGTTGGAGGGTAAGGACTCAACATTCTCTCATCCTTTGCATATCTCTCCATTATTTGTGGAAGATTTGGTATATTCAACAAAGATTGGTCTATTGGATGTGAAAACTGAGTATGAGGTGTTGGTTTATATGTATTTGTACTTGTCAAAGAAGGGTTTCTGTCATAACTAGGAGTCTCACTTTTGGTTGTAGGAATAGGCAAATTCAAATTCACATTCCTGCGTAAATTATACTCGGGAGTTGTTGGTGGTTGTGTCTCAGGTTTTATCGAAGATGATATTTTTATCACAGCTCTTATAAAGTGAACTCCAGAACCTGGCTGTACTCTAAGCTCTGTTTGATTTTTATGAAGAGTTTCTTCAGGTGATCCAGTTGGATTTGTTGTATCATACGTCGGAGTATCACTTGTCCTTCCACCAACATTTGATAAAGAAGATGTTGCCATCTGTGATATACTCATTTTATTTCCATCTGCTTTAGACTGATTGTCTTTATATAATGACAAATTATGTGCATCTTGATTTTTCTTCATCCAATCTTTGTACATCTGATCAGTTCTGACAAAATTATCAGAATTATCTTGAGCACTTTGCTTGTTGCTTTCAGGTCTCAACATTGATGGATTTAGTTGTAATAAGTCAGTATTATGTGCAGGATTCATTTCTGATGATTTCATGTACTGAAGAACTGAATTAGCTTTTTCATTGAATCCGTACCTTTTGTTGATATCCATGTGATCACTAACAGATGTACCTTTAGACACCTGAGCATTGGGGTCTATCCTACCAGCATATGACAAAGCACTCGGAGGGTTGTAATAGTTTCTTAAGTCATCTGGATTTGAAGATAGCTTAGCAAGATGCGAATGCGCTTCCGACTGCATATAGCCCATATTAACCATATCAACATTATCTTTATTCTTCATACTTTCGAGCATTTTACTTGAATATCCCATATTGACCATATCCACTTGTTTATCTTTTAAAGAATAATCATGTGTATAGCCTTTTGCAATGTTCTTAACATCACCGAACACAGATTGTTGTCCGTGTTGAGAGTCCATAAAGCCTGATGGGTTCACATCAGGATGTACTTTAGATAATCCAGCTAGAGAATAGTCATTGACTTGTGACTTCTTTATTGAATAATCCGAAGCATAATCAGGATATTGGGAGAGTAAACTCTTATTTGGGAAATCGTCTTTAATCTGCTTAGACAAATCTCGTGATACTAATGGATCGTAGGGATATCCAATATTTGGTGGTTTGACGGATTTGGAAAGTGTTGAAGTGATGACACTTGGATTGTTAACAGTTTCCTGATTACCTGTAAAACCTTCCTCAGAAGCCGGAATATTTGATGATGTTCCTTCAGTTGAAAGAGGTGTTGGTGGTTGCCTAATTTGAAGACAGGCTTCATCTTCCACATTATCTTTAGAAATGTCATAAGATCTCTTCTTAACAGGAAATGCTGATGATTTTTCCATCATAGGTCTTCTTTCTACTGTCTGTATGATGTTACTTGGTGTAGATGTTACAGCAGTAGATGTCTGTGGAGATTGTACATGTGAATATGGTGAATGTTGACTGTGATGTGAATATGGAGATTTTCCCGGCGAAAAAGGTGAAGACGGCTGCTGATATGCATTGTCTGAAGAATACACTGTAAAATCTTCATTGGGTTTGGTTGTATTTGCTTTGACATTTTCATAATACGGTGACTGTGCATAAGCTGGTATCGGACTTTTGTTAGAACCCTCTGTGGAATACGCGAGAGCTGGATTATTTGAATTGTTCCCATTAGTAGAAGAAGCGTAAACATGTTGAGAGTAATTAGTATACGGTGACTGGGGTGCTTCTCTGGGACTACAGCTCTTTTCAGGACTACTTTTAACAGATGTTGTATCTTGATAGAATCCAACTCTTACAGTGACATTCATCAATGGATATGTCTTCTGTATATCTTCTGTTCGAGGAGACGCTGGTGATCTCAGCAAAGGAGATGGATGGGATGGTTGATGTCTGGGGGAATCCAAATCTTGACTGAATGATGAACGTTCTGAAATAGAACTTCCAGTACTAGTACGTCTTGCCCTGATAGTTGAACCCAAGTTACCTATTGGACTCTCACTACCATCAGCACCTAACAGATCGTCTCCTTGTTCATTTTTAACACTGTCAAGTGGACTTGTATTTTTATCATCAATCTTAGAATCATCTTGCTCAAAATCTTCAGTTTTCTTTTTGGACAGTGGTGTAGAAGGTGCGACACTTTTAGGAGCACCAAACGCCTTGAACCAAGCACTGAGATTGGGAGTTGCCTTCTCTTGACATTGTTTCATCACTTCTTCAGGTTTTGCTGGTTCCACTTCCTTTTCTTTGACAACCTCAGGTTCTTCCACGGTTACTTCTGGTGCTGGCTCTTCAACTGGAGGTTCTTCATTTTCCCCTGTCATAGTTCCCATATCAACAACTTCAACTTTCACAGCATTTGCAGCATTCTGTTCAGCGGTGAAGTTATGTTGTTTACCTAGTCCAAATCCTACAGTTGGTAATACAGTGCCCAAACTGAGCTTAGGGCTGCCTTCTTCTGCTTTCATGATAAGAGAATTCTTCATTTCCTTTGCTTTAACAATAGGTGCAATTACATTCTCTTCTTGCTTTGTAGTAGTTTGAATATTTGATATAAGATTTCCTTTGCTCTTTCCCGGCTGCAGCCTATCAATAGTTCTTTGTACTTCCTTCTTTTTAGGCACAGTCTTTGCAGGATCTTTGTTGCTCTGCCTTTTTCTTGTGCCATCCTTCTTAGAGATCCCAGTTTTCTCCTTTTCTGTTTGACTGTTTGATGTCTCGTCATCTTGTTTTATAACAGGTGATATATTGTATTCATCTGTTATAGGTATTTGTAAAGGAGAATTACTATTGGAACCAAACTCTGATAACTTTGGAGTATCATCTAACCATTTGTTAATGTCCTTCATAGCTTGTTCCAAAGCTTCTCTCGCTGATTCGTTTTTAGTGTTAACTTGTTTCTTTGCTGAATTCTCTTTAGCCAATTCATCGTCATCAACAAATTCATACTCATCACCTGATTTCTTTTTTACATCCGTCGTTAAGAATGGTGAATCAAAATCGACGAGCTTTTTCTTTTCCTTTTTGATTGGAATGTCTTCAGACTCGTAGATATCATTGTATATAGGATGCGGTTTAACACTCTCACTTTTAGCTTTTAATTTTTCAATGGTCTCCTTTAGATTCAAATGTTTGTCTTTTTCTGGGACAGATAAATTTGCTTTCTTCTCCTTATGTTTGTCAAAGCTGTAATCTTTTACGCAACCTCTTCTACGTTCTTTGATCTTATCAAACTTATCCTTATAAAAATCAATTTCAGGTGATGAATGACGTTTAATGGCAACAGGACGGTCTTCATTGACTTGGGAACTTCTACTATTACTTCTTGATCTATATTTATCAGACGACGTTGTCCTTCTACCCTTTTTCTCTCTCTTTTGCCCCGTGTTATGTTTCGAGTGTTTCTTCTTGTCTTTGGTTTTCTTATGTTTATCCTTTCGACTCTTACGGGCATCTTGTAATCGTTTCAACTTTTTCTTCTTCTTCAAATGACCTGTCTTGTTTTTCCCCCTTTCTTTCTTTTCTAGTGATGAATTAACTTTGTCGTCAGAATTTTGAGAACTTGTTTTGAATTTTTTAGATTTCTTTAAATTCTCTTCCTCCTCTTGGTCTATGTCATCATAGTTGTCGTTACTTTTACGTTTTTCTGAACTTTTAGTCCCTGAATCATCTTCTTTTTGATTGTCTTCTGAAAGTAAACACAAACCAAAACGTTCTTAGAGGACTGAATCATGATAATGAAAATTAGCGAGCAATGGATAAAATTGTATCAAAAATAAGCAAACTGATATCATTTCTCTAAGAGTATCAAATTTTCAGTTAAAATAAATTTAAAATACAACGAGTCAAGTCTCAAAACCAATACAACTAATTGTAAATTTTAAATTCATAGTAATACAGATTGCATATTTAGACCCTCATGGATTCGTGGAAAAAGTAAACAAAGGACTCAGAAAGTTTAAAAAAATATTTAAATATGGATTATATTACGTTAAATGAGTACCAAAACGTAAAGAATATTATTTTATATAATGCTAATTATTTATGAAATAGACAACACAGTATGTATGTATGTATGTAAATATAAGGGACAGAGACAAACACAAAGCAACTAAAATAATGGTAAACTTACCATAGTCATTCTTGGTGCTATTTTTATGACTTCTTTTGCTTACGGATTGTTTTCTTGGATACGGATTTTGTATTGGATACTCTATAGCAATCTCGTCATCAGACGATGACTCGCCTTCAAAGTAACGTTGAGTTAATTTATTAAAAGCACCTTCTAAGTTATTAACCATTTTCGTATACTCTAGAATATAAAAAAATCATATAAATTTATGAAAGATTTAAATTAATCGGATAATTGTTGTTCATATGTCAAAGATTCACATGTTTGACTTATCGACGGACGGTTCTCGGTGGATTTTCAAAGAAATTATAAATGAAAATATAATTGATAATTGAATATGGTTTTATTTAATATTTTATTTAATAATTTTATTTAATATCCCGTGGAGCACCCGGTAAAGAATTGGTCTCCCACTTTTCTGCGTAAGTTTTCGAGTGCCCTGTAAAAGGCAGGTGTTCGAAAAAAATAAGACATTTTACATCTTAAATTCAGCGATGAGGTTTGCCACCCATCCTGAATGTCTTGATTTTATATTGGCACGAAGAGGACAGTTTGCATGTTTCTTACATGCAGCTGATCTGCTGGCTACCCCACTTGTGGGATATGCCGTGATGGTATAGTAGTATAGTAGTAGTAGTTTATTTAATATTATTTGCTAGCCAGATTTCAAGAGCTTCTGCTCTCATTGTCTGACAAAAATTACACCACTCAATATTAACAGCAGAATCAGCAATGCTAAAAACGTCATATGAAACGGTATTTTTTTTGTATTTCATACAATATCTTTATGTCTAGCAACAAGAGTATAGAAAAAGGACGTAATTAAGACATGACACACATATTATGCTTCAAGTCAACTGTGTGTACCGTCAGCGGGTGTTTGTTTAGAAGCAGCGTACACAAAATAAAATAAATTAAAGGTTGTCATACCACTCTCTTGTCCATTATAAAGACGACAATTGTTAACTATGAGTTTGAAGTCGTTTTTGAACATTGAAAAGGCTGTATAATATCCTTGATCCAAACGTTCTTCCATCCTTTTCAAATCCATTGGTCGTCTAATAACTGTATAATAATTAGGGGCATAGTCTTCTTCCACAGGATCCATGAAGGGCCATGCGTCTTCGTGAGACTTTAACTGTTCCAACACTTTGTACATATCTACGACCAAATCTTGGTCTAATAGTTCGTATCTAAAATATAACACAACAAATGATTCATGTATGATAGACTTCATATTTCCTATATTATTAGTTTTAACTCATTCTAAATGATGATTCAATGTATAAAAATATTTTCAAAAATCTTATAAGCGGGAATCATTGAACAAACTTTTGTATTTTTTTTATTTAATATTTCATAAAATGTTAGTATTATTAGTAGAATTCATATCAAACCTGACACCCAATATGGCACATTTTTATCCATGACCAAGAGTAATTGCTATACCAAACATGCAAATACAGAAACAATTCTATAGTAAGCATTGTGACTACCAGTGAAAAGACTAATCTATGAAGAAAGATTTAAAAAACTATATACTACCTCTACAGAAAATATGACATTATAAGCCCAAACATTATTTTATACAACTCAAACAGCTAAAAAATCTTTAACATTTCAAGTTGGTGAGGGATTCCAGCGGCATGTCAAACTAAGAAGTTTATGGTGCACTTCTTATAACTTTCTCTGTGCAAAATATCTTTCTGTGGTCTGCAGTTCATTCTGACTTTATTTTTTCTTTAAGCCAGTTGGAATACATAGACAATATCATGATTTTGAATATTAGAATTTTTTTTAGCCTCGATCAACTCAATTATTTTAGAGATCATTTTCATAGATTTTTTCTTCTTTTTCTCAACAGTTTACAAAATATCAAAATACACATCTATTTGTATCTCCTTTAGCTCACCTCAATAGTTCAATAACCAGTTTAAGACATATAAGCAGTTCAATTCTAGTTCCATAAATATGTACCCAATTTGTACTAATAATAAAAGATTTTTTGTTCCTGATGCCATCAATACACATTTTGACATAATTTATTCTTTTTTAGATTAGGTTTGTCGTCCACTACGTCTTATATTTACATCATACTCTCAATCACTTCCTCAAGATATATTTTCAATAACGTCCCCAAGAAGCGATCTCGGTAAATAAATTAATCTAATTTTTAGTTTTGTATAAAATAAAATAATACTTACAAAAGAAATAAAAAGTGAAATTTATATTACATTAGTCAGTGTTCATGCTAAATGCAGCAGGCAATTTCTTTGCACTATTAATAATAAGTTAATATTCCATGCCCAAATATTTAGTTTGCGTAAAAACATATAGCACATACATACCACCATAAAACTCTATTCCTTCATGCTTTTAAAGTGGACCATCTTAACATTTACCATACAGAATAATATGTGCACATCCTCCACCATTCAATGTATGTATAATTGTAACCATAATCACAGGAAGTTATGGAATGTATAACAATCTTTCAAAAACACACAAATTTTGTAAGACAAACAGTCTCGTTAATAAATACCGATTGGCATTTGTTATGTCAAGTATAATTTAACATTACTTATAAACACGTAATATTATAAGGGCTTACTAACGGGCATTTTTTTGCTAAAAAGGTCAAGGGACCTTGCATCCAAAGGACTTAGTCTAACGAGCATAATAAGGATCAACATTACAATCTGACGATAGTGAAACTATGCACAAAACATGAATTTTGATAAATAAAGTCATAAGAGTACTAGCCGTCAACAATTAAGCTTCCCTTCTAACAGTTTAATAAATACGATAATAAGTTGATAACAAGGAAATCAGGAGGTATTGAAAATAGATGAACGATCCTATCCTATAATTCAATATCGTGTGTCAACAAATTTTTTGACATTCATGAATTTCATATCATTTGATTTGATATTGCTTTAGCAAAAACACTGATTCTTCAAGTTTCGTTTAATTTTGAGAATCAATACATTCAACTAATAAAAATAGAATTACTCAGATTTCTACCCTACACTATCTAACCGAAAAAAATATTTTTTGAGTAAAAGGTTTATTATATGTGCGTTTCAAAAACATTTTTATGACAATAGTGTATTGAAAGATTGTTTTGTAACTCCATAAAAGGGAGGGAATGTAAGATTCGGGGAGGGGAGAGCAAAGGATTGATATAAATAATTAGTCTAGATTAATACGAAAAAAAACTTTGTTTCACAAAATTATATTGTATGTAGTTGTTATTATAATGTTAAATTAACAAAACAAAATCAAATAAAACAAAAACAAGCAGTAGTAGGACACAATGTTAGAACACAAAATACAAATAGAGGCAAACCAATTATTATTTTTTTACCATCACACTGATTAAATATTAATGAGGTATGTTATTATAAGTTATTAAAGCAAAATGGTGTAAAAGACTGTGCATAAAAATTGAATTGATTCAGAAATTTCTCTCTGGAAATGTTTTTTTTTTATCTATGTCTGTTTACAGATAAACTCAAATTCTGAACAACGTCAGGCAATATTTAAAACACGGTTGAGATTATTGTTGAATACTTAAAATGTACATATCAATTTTTCACAGCAAAGTAATATATGTCAAAATGCTCCAAATTTACCAGAGGGTTGAGAAATTCAGTGCCTATACAAATCATTTATGGTCAAAATAACCATGATAACAGTCTTGTTTTATTTTTTTACTTCATCAAGATCACAGGATTATTTCTTACAGATAAAATAAGTGGTTTTCAGAAGAAAAAAAGACTATAATCTATGCACAAGGCATAAAGTCTTTACAACTCCTTTGGCTGCACAAAAAGTTTATATAGAAATTTATGTAGATAATTTTATGGTTAGGATATGGGATGTCAGTTGTTTTGTCAACGTGGAGTTTAAAATGCATATAATATGCGAGACCAAAGCACACACCTTACATCAAACAATAGTGCAAACAAAAATATTTCATCAGTGTGACAGTTCAACAAAATATTATAATAAACAAAAGACAAAACCACAGAGAAACATATTAATAATTTTATAATATCATAAGACTCATATTCTTCTTTGTTTCCTTACAAATATCATTTTTCTAAATAACAATTCGGTAATATTTGAACTTTGCATGTTTCTTAATTTTCTACAAAACCATTTTTAGTTCAAATTTCAACCACCAGTGGCGCTATAGTTTTGTATGGAATCGAGTTGCTAACATTATGTTGTTAGATTTGAACATTTTCAATCTCTCATCACAACTTAAATGCCCTATCTATATAAGAATAATAAATAGTATTCTACTGAATATTTATCACTCGTTTACACCCGACTTCTATAATGCTATTAATAACTTGTAAGGTAATCAAAGCTATTTTATACTGAAAGTAATCTACATTACTATGCATAAAAACATAGAAAATCTATGCGATAATAACTACTGTTGATTCATGTAGGTAGTAAATCAAACTAATAAAAATCAAGAACTATCAATGAACTACTTGAAAAGTTGCATACAGTAAAATAATTAAATTAAGATATAAATTTATTATTAACAGTTTAATATCATAGAAACAAGAGTATTGTAGTTTTTGAATCAATATCAAAATATACAAAGACAAAAATGTTAGTCCCACATAGAAACACAATGACATATTATCAATCGTACTACAGAATTTGTTAGAAACATGTCTAATATTTACTATGGAAATGAATAAATCAAGTCATGTTGTATTTTAAGGGGAGTTTATTTTTTATTTATCTTGAAATTTGTAGTTGCATTAAATAATACGACAACAAATAATATAGGTAATTTAGAAAAATACATTGCACTTATTCTACATCTCATCATAACAGAACTACCAAACTGCCAAAGCTGACCTTATTGAAATGAGATACCGTTGAGATTTTTTTTGTCATTTATAAAAAAAATCTACGTTTGATAATTAATACATCACAGTGAAAGATTTTTTCAACAAGTGAATATTGTCAATCACAAATAACGATAATTGAATTGTTATTCCGTTAAGGCATCCCAGCCAGTACGAGTAATTTGTGAGACCATTGAATTACATTTGGAATAATGTCAATCGTATACGAAAAAAACCCTAAATAAATACCTAAAATTACGTTAGTTGGAAGAGATTGTGCCTTTGCGATAAACTCGCCTTCTGTATCTAACTTGAATGTTTACCTTTTATGTAACTGTTTGTAAACAATGTACAGTAAAGAATAAATAAATAAATAAAATTACATTGATAAAGATTAAGTAATATTTGTATTTCATAGTTAGTTAACCACTGTTTGACATAAATAAGAAATCAGCTACATATCGAATATCCATTGAATTTCTAAACCCCAATAGATGTCTAACATATTTATCTTGAATCAACTCCAATAATGTATTTTAATCCACCTTTCACTACATGAACCATATATATAAAAAACTATATTGATAACCAAACTATGTGTAAGTAATTTCTAATCTCAGTCTGGGCAAAAATATTAATGTCCATTTTTCTGAGCAATTCAATGTGTGCGAGTCATCTATAGTAGTTCAAAACTTAATTTGATTGACATCCACACTTCTGAGTAAGTGAAAATCCAGTTTTCAACACAACAGACTGTGTTACATACAATAATCATAATTTCTAATGATAATTTGTTAGCTATTCTGATGAATCTGTGTTTTACAAATCACAACCCAACATAAGACATGTGCCAAATCAATTACACAAAATAAATAACAAAACACTAACAAAATCGACAAAAGAACTAAATTACCGGGTGTTTCTCTACAGTTTGAAGTTACAAAAACCCTCAAACACTGTGAAATTTACATCAGACAACTTTTTAATACTTTGAATATTTGGGTTCGAGGAGCAATATATCATCTTTAATATTTATATGACTGATTTTAGCATATTATTTTTTATTATTTTATGTTTCTGACGTCAATTTTTTAACTGATCTTTAGCCAATGTCATCCCTTCATTGTTACTTACTCTTTGCCACAAATTTGTGACAGTCAGCACACAGGTGTATCTGTATACTGTGTTAATGTCCACTGACGTTTAAAGAAAGAACTGTATTAAATAAATAAATATGTAATTACATTTAAATGCTTAATCTCCAGATTGATAAGGGGCAATTAATTAACCAACTTAACGACAAAGACCATATTATTTATATCATCAAGAAATGCACTGAATATTGGTGAAGAGGTCAGCAGCATGAAGCTAGCATCTGAAACTTTCAGTTATCAACCTACTCCACCTCCAAGAAACAAGCTTTATTCATAGTGAATTGAGGCTCTTTATAAATGTAAATTCACCAGTTTAAAAATAATTTTATATATCATGACATACGACAAGATGTCCATTTTCCAGTGACTGAAACAGTGCAATTCAAAAGTGAATGCGTTGTTGACAAGTAACTGATCAAATACGATGCAAACTTCACAGTAATAAAAAGGTATAACATGTACAATGAAAGCAAACAGAAAGGTTTAAATGAAACATAATACAATATATACACAAATATGCACAATATACAACATGATACCTAAATATATGCTCATGCCGGAGTGAAACTACACATTGTCGAATTCTGATCAAAAAACTTAAGAAAATAAATAGTTTGCAGTTTATGTTATGCTGGTGGAATATTCATTCATATGTCATATCCATAGATAAGAAAAAGATCACAATTTTATTAAAACAATACAGTGAAACCTTAACTTGATAATATTAGAATTTAATGAAAAACAATTATATGGTATAGTTTTTAATAGTAATTTAGTATTAACGATTAACAAATAGAAACACAGTGTAGTTTTGCTCCAACATACAGTTATGCGTATACGTATATATTCTGTTTGGAAACTTACATTTGTGATGATTTGACTTTCTTCCTCGTTGGATTGGTCGGTTCTCTGATATCCGGGATGACAATTTGTCCCGTGGCGCACGCCAATGAATTGTTGGTCTGGCGTCCAGTTGGTTTGGGCGGCGTCGTTGTGTTGGTGGTGGACATTGTCGTGGTGGACGGAGATGTCAAGGAAGACTCTCTTGTCTTGAGCTTTCTCTTCTTCCTCTTAGGCCACATGTCTTTGCTATCTTCCGTACCACTGTTGGATGAATCGGACGAACCAGATTGTTCCGATTGAGTCCTATAAAACAAAGAAACAATATGTAAAATCACAATGGACTACAGGTAGATCTTGCTCTTAGCTGGATTATTTGGATGGTAGAGGGGAATAATAAGTATCAATAAATATTACGGGTCTTTCACTACAGAGTCCAGATCTTATAAGATATTTAATATCGTCAATTAAGAAGATGAGACAACAAATTTTATGTTTATTATTTAGTTATTTTACTAGTTCATCATCATCATCATCGCCCTCAACGCTCCTCTCGGGAGCACAGGGCAGAAACCAGCCTCCTCCATTCAGAGCGTCTCTGTGCCAATTGCGTCACCTCTTCCCACGACATTCCTTGCGCTCTGATATTGTTGTCATAGGAACGGTGTATTGTGAAAGAGGGACGCCCAGGCCTACGGAACCCCTGCGGACGGAAGAACAGTGCTCTTTTTGGCCAACTATCATTGGGCATTCTCAAAACATGTCCCAGCCAGGACCATCGTCTCTCTTGTATTACGGAGATTACAGGTCTCTGCTGGGTGCGCCGGCGCACAGCATCATTTTACTAGTTACTACACACAAAATGAAATGGTATGAAGATGTATTATTAGCAATAATTCAATTACCTTAATTTCTCCCTACGCCTGACACGACTCTCCCTCTCCAAGTTATCAGTTTTCTTCTTATGCTGTTGTATTTCCACTTCAATCTTTTTCTCTCGCACGGTATCTTGCGCTTGCTTCCACTCTTCCTCCTCTTTCTGTTTCTGTTTGATCTGTACGCGAGACGATGTCCTTCTCGGTGCCAACTCCAAGAGCCTATAAAAACTATCATTCTTGGAAAAACAGAGTAAGAACACAAGAAAAAATCCGGGATCATAACGACATTTACCAGAGGAGGATATCACCATAGTGCGGGGGATATGTAGGTATTGAATCAAGGATAATGTGAATTTAATTATGTTAATACATAGAATATATTGACGACATACCTATTTCGCTGCTTACCAATTTATTAATTCGCAATATATTAGATCCTGTATAACAGAGTAAAACGGAATAGAACTTCTCTACAAATTTACCATTCATTACAAAAAATATATAGATTAAGAGTCAACAAAATACACATTACATAATTAACAAACATTCTGAAGAAATTTCTTTCAATCTAATGAACCAACTAAAATGTGAACATTCGACAAATGAACAATAAACTTCATTTGCCGTGGTAACATTTGTAGAGGAGTTCTATTAGTGTGAATTCATTAACATCTGAAAATCGCAAGATGAAAATCAATAACAATAATAATTATAAAAGGTGCAAAGAGGAATATAGAAATAATATCTCATATTAAACTGTTTAATGTAGTCATTGGTGACACATATTCAAACAAATGAATATCGAAACATATGCCACAACAAAAGAACATTGCCTGGAGGATTTGATTATAATATTTCTCCAAATAAAGTTTGCTTATTTCTCTGATAAAATGAATCACTACATAGTGATAATCTCACAACTGCACACCATCTCAAAATTTTATATTATTTTGTTAATTCTGTTACATAATGATGATGTGCAAAAAAATCGCAAATTATTTGCAAGTGAAACTTCACAATTTAAAAAAAAAAGATTCTACTACTAATAAACAATAAAGAATTGTTGTAAAACAGATTTCGAACTTTAATATATATTAAAAAAACATATTTTGAATCATAATTATTATTATAAATACAAAAAAAATCATATTAATTGTATCATATTTTCCTCTTTGCACGAAAATGCACGAATAAATAAAATCAAAACCAATGTTGACTAACTGGAAAAATTCACTGTTAAAATGTTTAAGCTGTTAAAAAAAAACACAGAGTATAGTTTAAAATTTATATCAACCAAGTTTTTAAAACCCTTTTATTATACAACCAACTTTTGCTTCGATTTGATTTCGTGAAAAATTGTTTACACGACAACTTTTCCTCGACAATGTTAATTTGAAACAAGCGAACATAGAAACAATAAATTAAAGTTTAGCTTTTGTTTCGGAAAAATTACGCAAAATGATTATTGTAAAGAGCTTTAATTTTACGTAACAAAAGTGGGTTAAAACTTCTCTATTAATCAAAGGGTTGACTTTTACTTATTACTTAAAAGTTTATGAAAGAGAAATTACACAAAAGAAAAAAAAACAATAAACGTCAACACAAGTTTTGAAAACATTTCTTTTTATTTTTTCGTCAATATAACCCGAAACTTTTTACATTCTCTATTCAACATAAAATCTTATATATTTTCATAAAATCGAGCATACCTGATACTTATATTCACAAAAATATGTCGTAACATTAAAAACTTGAGTATTGAGATCGTTATTTAATAATTTTCTACCAGTTAACCTAATTATGTATATTTTCTCTGCGTATATCCCACAAGTAATGTAATATCATTAGACTAAGAGGTAAGTAAACGTGTTTAATGGCAACCTTTTCTGTAATATTGATTTTGAAGTTTGATGTTTTTACAATCAAATGACATTTTACATCTCGAAGTCAGCGATGAGGAGTACGACACGTGCTAAATGTCAAAATAGTTTGTTGGTGCAGAGAGGAAAGCTAGCGTATTTATTACATGCGTCTGATCTAGGATATCCTGGGATGGTAAAGAAAAGAATGTTTAATAGCAATAGCTTATAAAAATGACATCTAAATGCTAAGAATGTAATAAAAAGAGGGTAATTCAGTTGGCGCAATGAAACTCTGAATAGAGGTTGGTTTCTGTCCTGTACTACCGGGAGGAATATTGAAAGACAATTGAGCGAGTTGAGAAAAGCAATAGTTAATAATAAAAACTTGTGTAGTTTTTTTTTCTTTATATAACATGTATAGACAATTCACACAGACTGAGCTAGTCCCAAACTAATTATATGTATCTTGTATTATGGGTACTAACGCGACGATACACATATATACGATGCACTGAACACATATACATGTGACACCCAGACCCAGGACAAATTGAAAAGGGTCATTCTTCATTTTGCCCTGGCCGGGAACCGAAACCGGGACCTCGTGACTCAAAGGCAAGTGTGTTAGCCTCCGTGCCACACCGGTCGTCAAAACTACACTTAACATGTTACAAAAAAATTAACTACCAATCAACTTTTTTCACATTCATGATATAAGCAATTGATTCACAATTGCATGAGGGTTTTGTATATATTTTGGTTACCAACAATTACAGATTCACTTTTAAAATATATATATATTCATATCAGCTATGATATATAAGATAGTTTTCCGGATAAAACAAATGTTCGATGTTTCAAAGGAATGTTGATAATGACAACTGTCGGTTTGTAAATCTCCGGTTGAGTTGTAGTCTGTTATGATAATGTTAAGCCTTTACATTTCACCTATGAAATGTTTAATATAGTCTCGTTTTGTTCTCAAATTTATTTTATTTATTTTCTCTTGGAAACATACAGTTTTAACATAATGAATAATATACAGCAAATTCAACAAATACTAGAAACCCAGCAAAGTTATATGAGTTATATCAACAAAAAGATACATACACAAAGAGAATGTCGCCCGATGAGAGATTTAAGACATTTACAGCTTCAGATAAAGTGACAATTAAACAGAAATAATTATATATGTTTAAATTATTTTTGCTTAAAAAACAATACAAATTTATGAAATCAATAAAAAATAAATTCAATGGTTAAAATCTGAAGTGTGTAAATTCATTAAATCTCGATAAAATAAAAAAAAATAGTATTAAGCAGAAAAGTGACAAATGTTTACACCAAATTCATGCTGTCCAAAGTGCGTGAATAATTTATAGAATGTTTAAAAATAATTCCTTTGGACAATAGACACACAATATGGCGTCTTCGACTAAATGGAACCCAACAAATTGTTCTATACATTTTGTTTATATACAAGAAGTATTTTTTAGTAAACTCTAAATGAAAGCATTCAAGATGAATTATTTGTTCATCGCCACAACAAAAATATAAAATGGTTGCGTTCAATAATTACGGCGAAAGAAAAATGGCATAAATATGAATATTCAATAATTAAATATACATACAGTGTTAATTTTTCTACTTAATACTTGGTTAATAGTTTAGTTTCATCACAAGACAAACATATTTGTCTTGTGATGAAACTATTACACCCGTTCTCACAAAAGATGCAAATTTAGATATGTTTAACTAGCCATGTCTCAAGAGTTATCCTAGTTTAAACCAAATACATAATCACAAAACTTTACTATGGTCATTGCCATAGAATGTAGGTAATAGACAGTGACTGAGAGTAATCTTAGTCAAACATAAAGTTTATACAATGATAATCTCTGTTGAACAAGCAGTTATTAAGTTTTTGTGAGTACGGCTGTAAGAGAATTATTTAGTTTTTTTAAAGACACACACCTTTTCCTCTGCAATCTTTCTTTCTCTTGAAACAGTCTTGGGATCTCTGGTAGAAAGTTCTCAGAGAGTGATTGATATAGATCCCTTTCTAATTTACTCGATGATCCTTTGAATTTCTCCGTTAGATTGATCCAATCTGATTCGGTAAAACATACAACTTGCCACACTCTCTCCGTGTCATCTTCAAACTCGTCACTTTTAGTTTTCTTATCGTCTTTCTTTCTTTTCTTTCCTTTAGGTTTTACTTTATAATCCTCTCTATATAAACGTGTACCGTAAAAATACCAATATGCTGACGAATTGCTGTCCCATCTTTAAAAAAGAAAACCACACATAAAAACAAAACAATCGCAGACATATTCATTAATACAAAGACACACTAATCAAAACTTTGAAAAGAAATTATAAGAGAGACATAAAAAAAGGCAATTTATTTTTGTAATTATAATTTAAATGAATGTGAATGAAAAACAATATATTTACGTATCACTACAGATCTGAGAGGCGAGTAATAAACCAAAGTTCATATTTAGTTGTAAGCTACATAAATCTAAATACATAAATGAACATCTTTTGCTGGCGAACTTCATAGTTTAAAACAAACTATTTGGATCATTTCTTACCCCAATGGTTCAACCCTCAAACTCTCAGCTTCTAAGTTCTTGAAGAGATCGAAAACATCGTCGGCATCTAGCCTGAAGTCACACAATGCAAACAGTATCTCTACTTTTGTTCTCAACGGTAAGAACTGGAAGTCTATATCTGTGTTGAACGGATTGTATCGACCTGTTTCCTGACATTTTTGTCGAAACAGTCTCCTCAAGAACATCTGAAAATTTAAAAAGAAATCATAAAATCACACTACAGTGGTTTTTAGCCAATTTAGATAAAAACATAATGTTGTAGTCCTTATTATGCTCTTTCACCTATGCTGAAAGATAAATCTTATAGAATGATGTCTCTTTCTAGCACATTGCCAATACTTGAAAGTAATAACAATCTACCATATCTTAGAAAAAGACAGTAGCACCTTAACACATTCTATCTCATGTCGTACATATTTATATAAAGTGCAGTGTTGCCACGCATTTGTAGTATAATATAATGATACCTGATAGTTGAAGGCTGAAATGTCATTGTTGCCCAGGCAGCCACAAAGGAGTCTAACAATGAGCTCTGTCAGAAGGGAACTGGCGCTCTCCTCTGTCCCATCTGTAAGCAACGCTTCCTCTAGCTCCTGTCAACAAATAAACAAACAACAACAATGAACAATAATCAATAACAAAAAAATATTTATTGTTTTTCCTTCTTTAAATCTCTCATCCTTAAAAATACTACAAATATGTGATAATTTAAGTGCTTTACGAATTAAGTATTCATAAAACACTGTAATTGGCCATTTTTTTTGTAATTATGATATGATTTGAGTATTTTATGCAAATCTTCAGCTGGGCGGTGTCAATATTGTAAGGGTTAAGCAGTTTAAGCACTTGGGCAACATCGTCACTGAAAATCTAGACCCCGAAATAGAAATTAAATGCACAATAGAAGCAGCTCATGAAGCTTTTAATAAAATGAAAAATCTTCCCTGTAATGATAATATAAATTTGAAACTCAGACAAAGAATGACAAATGTTATGTGTGGTCAGTTCTCCTTTGTGGTGTCGAGGCATGAACCCTCAATGTTAATACCATTAACCGCTTGGAGGCGTTTGAAATGTGGATTCACTGAAGGGTGTTGAGAAAATCATGGACTGACATGACAAGTAATGTTGAAGTATTGGGTAGAGCAAATGTACAGAGAGAATTGTTCACAACAATCAAGCTCTGTAAAACTTCATACTTTGGTCACATAACGAGAGGAGAAAAATATGCCATCCTACAACTGGTCATAGAAGGGAAGATTGAGGACCATAGAGGGGTTGGAAGAAAGCGGCTTTCCTGGCTTTAGGACATCCGAGAGTGGACCAGGATGAGAGGCGTAGAGGAGAGTGTTTCGTGCTGCCCACAACAAATGATTTCTCTCAGATGATCATCAATGTCGGGGGGACCCGACGACAAGACATGTAAAGCAGATGTATTATATGGTGTTGTTCACTGTGTCGGTGTTTAATCAGTATGAAATTAAAAAACAAATATTTTTTCTACTATATTGTTTTTTTTTAGAGAGACGTCTTTCGTCTTACAAGGAAATTATCAATCTAATCCATATGCTTTTATGTTTAAATAAATAAATAAACAGTTGGTATAGCAACTATTCCTTCTTTACTAGTGTTGCTGTTGATTTTTATATATTTTTGTTCCGGGAATCGAATAAACATTATTAATTTCTACATAGAATAATCTAATTACGACATATTTATTTATTTATTTCATTTACAAAAACAGTTTTTAAAAGATAAGTCACAAAAAATCTACCTAACTGGGCATGAGCCCGTACCAAGGTAGACTGAGCCAGTTTTCACCTTACATTGTCTCAGCTCTCAATTTTCTTTACTTCAGTTACTGAGGTTATTTTCCCTACTTTATTTAATCATAACATAACACACACGCTCACGCACGCACACGTACATCCACACACACAAACACACTCATCCACATACACCCACATACATATTTAAGTTTTAAGTCTATGGAACAACCGGGTGGTTGATGTACGTGGATTTTTCTCCAGTACCGAGATAGTTGCACACCAAGGGTAAAGGCAATTCAATGCATTTTTCATTACAGAACAAAATAAATACCTAGTACACAGTTATATGACTCACCTAGGCACTAATTAACCCTTAATGCATGCAAACACATCCATTACACAGCATGATAATACAACACAATATATATGTTGATCAGAGATAAACTACACTACGTCAAGAAATGACATTTTTCAGTACGGCAATTCAAAGTTTTTTTACAACATAATTACATTAAGGGGCCCCTTTAGCAAAAACGATAAAACATTCAATTTTCAACAAGTTTGGTACACAAACTCTCAAAACTTGTTGACCCTAAGAACATTTTGATTTGATAAAATATGAAAACAAATATTAATTACCAATATCAAACTTTATTTAAAAAAAAAAACTAGATTTTAGCTTCATAGTATTCGTTTATAAAAAAGCATATTTCTAAAAATCAAATTCGAGGGTGTGTTTGGTACATAAATGCAAGAGAATGCTACAAATTTTCATATATTTATTTTAATATTAAGAATATTTAGATATTTATTACAATTATAGAACAAAAAAAATTTTTTTTTTCATGGACATTGACTGACTTAAAAAATATTTTTTTTGATAAAATTTCTCATATTTCGAAACCAAAAATCACCAAGGGTCTTGTACGCAACGGTCAACATGTTTTGGCAGTTTTTCTATCAAATTTGTTGAAAATAGAATAATTTACCGTTTTTGCTAAACGGGGCCCTTAACTACTTCTCACAATATGTCGTTGTTTGTTGACAGGAAATCACTGTCAGAGATGATTGTGGGTCATTATTGTAACCTTATTTTGAAACATAAATGATATGAAGTTGTTCTGTTTTAACCCAATATTATAAAGAACCTACTCATCAAATTTTCCCGGGTTTGGGTGTAACATGTACTTTTGTTTAATTTATCAACCGACATTCTTGGTGCAAGTTCATATTAATAATTTTTAAAATGAAACACGATATCTAGAATATTTCACTATTGACTTAATTAGTTTTGCGAGCTGGCTTTCAAGAACTTCCTTTTCATTGTCAGGCAAAAGTAAAACTTTAATGAAATTATGTAGGTACATTTGTGTTTGGTGCATTATATATATGTGTACATTGTTACCTCAATTCAAAATTAGAACATGTTGCAATGTTTTGTTTTGTAGAACATGTTTTGAGATATGAAAGTAATTTTTATTACAAATATGGTAATTTTTCTATAGTTTTAAACAAACATTAGCCATTATCTGAAAACTACTGTTTTCAAGATGTCCTTCTATAGCTTTGATGTAAGGATATATATGTATCTCGATGTTTGTATCCACGATACAAGATTCATAAATTAAGTTTGTGATGTGTTAATAATAATTTAAACCAAGAGCTACAAACCAAGGGCCAAATCATACCCACAATGACAGCTTATGAACAGTGTCATCAATGTGGCCCGCAACAGAAACACAGAATGATAATTTTAACTTAAGCGTAATAACTAACAAATAATTTATATGAATCCTACTGACACTATAAACTAGTGAAAATACTGCGGTTTCAGCCTCGGTAGTCGTGAACTAGCAAATTTAGCATGCGTATGCGCACTCAGGGCTCATATTCGGCGGTTAATATAGAAAATATAGATATTGGCAAGAAAATTTAGACGGTTTTGATCCTTATAACTTACTGGAGAAATCAGTATGGTCCTAGGGCTGGAAAGTTTGGAGATCCCTAGTCTAGACAATTAATATTGTACCATTTTGTGAAAACCAGTGCAGGGATGCATACACAGGTTTATTTAATCATTATTTATCTATTTTTATAAGAAATAAATGCATTTCAATGCATATAAAAAACAATTACTTCAAATTAGTTTTCGTCAAGTATAGTATACCAATGAGAAGAGAAAGGTAAATATAAAGATAAGATAAAGGCTTGGAGATGTATTTAAGACTCAATATCAGTGGCTAGTAAAAATGCACAAATTCGATCCCCGGATTTTCAGTATGCAATTACACCATGTTCATTCATGTCAATTTGGACAGAAATTGACACAGTGCAATTTCCCTCTGACATAATTTTACAACCTTTACCACAAACATAATTATATGACAGGTAAAACAATATTGATTTAACATGATACAACTCGGAATGTACCTATATGTCGTTGCCGGCGGATAGTTGAATAAGCCAGGCAACCGAATGGCTAGGCGGTTACTTAGATGTTGGCATTCAATTGAATGATTGACAGAGGTCTAGCCGCATTACAGCAAATTTATCAATCCTAGTACCACAAATAAAGATAATAAATTTCAACAATCAATGTAGCTTCGATCAGGTAAAACGTTGAACGATTGAAGCGCCATTGTGATTCAAAGAAATGCCTGGCCATTCAATCGGATGTTGGCATTTCAATAACTGCCTAGCCATCCAGTTAACTGGCTAATCTAACTATCGGGTGGCGACATATAAACGTGTATTCAAAATTTACCATTCGTGGAGAATGTAGATCGTAAAGGGTCTCAGCTATTATACACAGCTGTTATTGATATTAGTTACGTGTTCAATGGAAAAAATATATTTCCCAATTCAATTAAATAGGTCTCCTACTCTTAACGGTAAATTTTCGAGTGTCCTGCAAAAGATAGATAAACATAAAATATTACTTAAAGGAGATACTTTAAATGGATGCTCCCTTAAACGGCGCATAATAAATCATTTGACATACATTATATTGTATTAAATCAAGGATATAAAAATACTTAATTATACAAAGTGTATGGCACAAAAGATTGGTTTATAGCCAGGTTATTCCGTGTCAAATCAACACACTGATTCAGACTTGACGTCTCAGATTTTCATGATTTTTTTTATGCAGCAATATATTCTAGACTTATGAAAAAATACCAAATTTCAGATATGTAGCACAATTATTTTTGAAGTGATTAATTTTTAAAGATTTAAATTTTTATGAAAAAATTTCATGTCTTGGCACCTTTGGATGCCTATAGACTGGCAACCAGTGATGATATAAACCTGGGAGAGGTCTCGTTTTAAAGCTGTTGAATGGGGCTTCAATCTGCTCACATACTCATTCCTTGTATGCTGTGGATCTAGCCAAGTATAAATATGGTTTGAGAAGAGCAATAATTTAAAAAACAAAATCAGTCTCGACAGACTGACTGATTTTGTTTTTTTTTATTTTTTTTCTGTTCTTGTGTTTTCATGTGTATGACAAATGTCTTCCTGCTGTGAGTTTTTTTTTTTATTGTTAATCTAATATATGTATCTGATTTACTATCTGTACCTACTTATAAATCTTTTCATGAATTTATATTTTATGTATGTAAAAAGCTTATTAATGGCTGTTGATGAATGGATAAATAAATATAATTGGCGATGTTACGTAGAAATTGTATTATAATAAAAACTGTTGTATCTTTAAAATAAAATTAAACAGTGAGAGTTTTCTTAGTTGTCAGGGACTCCAGGGGTATAAACATACAATGAAAATGTGTTAGTACATGTATATAAGCTTATACTTGTATGTGCTATACATACATATACCTCTTTGTGTGGATATAAATGTATGTGTCAGAGAAAAATTACGTTTTTTTTTTTAATATAATCCGTAACTTTTTGCGTATTTTCCATTATGGTATGAAGTAAACACTTAACTTTTTTATAAATACACACTATATTTTATAAACGAGTAGACAATTGTTTCGTCTTTTACCAAGACATTATCAATACTGTCTTGGTAAAAGACGAAACAATTGTCTACTCATTTATAAAATATAGTGTGTATTTATAAAAAAGTTACGTGTTTACTTCATACCAAAAATTACGCTATATCACAAGATGACATTTTTCAAAATGGCCTTCTAACTTTTCCTAACACAAGTACATTTATTTTGCACTCGTTGTGTGTATACACATAATTACTGTCGAAAATAATTGTGAGTTATTGCCATTAGCCATTTCTCATCTGCTTTTTATTTACACAATATCATGTCAAAATGGCATTTTAACTTTTCCTAACACAAGTACATTTATTTTGCACTCGTTGTGTGTATACACATAATTACTGTCGAAAATAATTGTGAGTTATTGCCATTAGCCATTTCTCATCTGCTTTTTTATTTACACAATATCATGTCAAAATGGCATTTTAACTTTTCCTAACACAAGTAAGTACATTTATTTTGCACTCGTTGTGTGTATACACATAATTACTGTCGAAAATAATTGTGAGTTATTGCCATTAGCCATTTCTCATCTGCTTTTTTATTTACACGATATCATGTCAAAATGGCATTTGCTTTATTTTTTTCATTTTTCCTGCTGAGATCGCCTTGTTGTCACAATCTCAGTGCAGGGTGACGTTTTTACGGTAATTATAATAATTATCAACGTTGATGAAAACACCATAAAAAAGAGCGTAAAAAGACAGTGTTCATAAGTCACACTGGCCTAAATTGGACAATGTCTAGGTACGCTCTGGAATAGAATTCAGATACTGTAATATTGACATTCTTTTCCCTCCATTGTTTATCTACGTAATGGACAACACAACAAGCGACATAACTGCACCCATTTCTCTGACCTTCATATAACAGTTTATACAATACAGCAAAATGTGTTCATGATTAATAAATGTACCAACGTGTACAGTCGATTCCGCTTAATTGTGACATATCGGGACTTGGGCATTTTGTCCCAATTAAGCGAATTTCACATTTTTTCTAATTCATGTATTTGGTTTTGGCAAATAAGGCCATTAACCAGCAATACACACATAAAGTTAAACAATGCATATTTTTTTTTCAATAATTTCATTTCATAAACTCTTCGAAAATGTTAATACCATATAGGTAATATACATTATCATATAAATTACAAATATGTAATATAAACTTTTAAGAAAAAAAATCCTAATTAATATAATAAATGGGTAGGTACATATTTTTTCTTGAGAATATGTGTAACATAATATGTGCTGTGATCTTAAATTTACCATCCCAATTAAGCTGAAGGTTGCATAATGAAAAGCATAATTAAATGATCCATTATAGTCACTCAAATTGTGAAAGAGGGATGCCCGGGCCAAAGGAACCCTTACGGACAGAAGAACAGTGCTCTTTTTGGCCAACAATCATAGGGCATTCTCAGAACATGACCCAGCCAGGACCATCGTCTCTCCTGTATCATGGAAATTACAGATCTCTGCTGGACCATCGTCTCTCCTGTATCATGGAAATTACAGATCTCTGCTGGATGCATCCCTTTTTCACAATACACCTTTCCTATGATAACGACATCAAAGCGCAGGACATGTCATGGGAAGAGGTGACACAATTAGCACCACAGAGACGCTCTGAATGGAGGAATCTAGTTTCTGCCCTGTGCTGTGGAAATTACAGACCTCTGCTGGGTGCATCCCTCTTTCACAATACACCGTTCCTACGATAACGATATCAGAGCGCAGGAAATGTCATGGGAAAAGGTGACACAATTGGCACAGAGACGCTCTGAATGGAGGAATCTGGTTTCTGCCCCATGCTCCCAAGAGGAGTGTTGAGGGTGATGATGATTAAGGAATATTAGAATTATGATTAGTTGACTAATGGAACTGGGCGACTGATGCGCCTAGTGCTAGAGAAAAACTACAATATTGATTCAAAATTATGAACATAATAGTTCATTTTCTGTAGTTTATTTATTTATTTATTTATTCTTCTTGCACATCATCATTACATAACAGTGTTAGCAAAATAATATAAAATTTTAGAAACTAGGACGATGTGCAGTGGCGAGATTATCACTATAAAGTGATTTCTTCCATCTAACCACGATCTATTCATTTTCAGATAAATGTAAGACCCCAAACTTCAGCACTGTCCGAGTGTTGACAAGTTTTTTACAATAGATCTCATTGTGACCTTTCTAATGGTATATTAATCTATATTGGAAACACATAACATTTCGCAATATCCATAAATTTAGTCAAATCGTCTAAATAACTTTATTTTATTTTTTATTTTATTTATTCAGTAAGGATCAGACAGTTGAAACAATTAGTATAAACATTAAAAGACAACAATGAGCAAACCAATTAAGATCCCCTTCTTACCAATCTAATAAACATCAATTTGCATAAACATCAATTTCACAAAAAATGTTACAGCAATAGCTTATAGTTACAATTCATAATCGTCTTTGATTGTGTGGCTTTGAAATACACTAATCCGCTTTATAATCACTGTGTTTTTGTGTAAAATTGCTCGCAATCAGCGTACCGCAAAGAATAAATAAATAAATGTATTTATGTAGAAAAACTTTGAATGATTATTGCTAATGTATTATTGCAAACATCATCATTTCCTAAGACCAACAGGTGATTAACAGATGGAATATAATGGGTAAACAATTATTAAAATGTACATAGATAGTACCTACCTTAGGGAAAACAAACAAAACTAACAATTTAGTTGACATTTACAAATTCAAAATAGTAATAATAATATGACAGTTGGTTCAAGTGAAACAAAACACTCCCAGATGTGAACAAATTAATATCAGGTGCAACACAGTTAATCAATAGATGACAATATGTAGAGTAGTCAGAGGGGGTGAGGGGATGATTGGGGATGGTAATTATGAATGATGTATGGAAAAATAAAACGTCAGTTTTGTTTTCTAGATGAATCATGGTATAATAGTTAGGTACTGTTAGGTACTTGATACCTGGGTCTCAAATATATGGCGCTGACACCAGATTATAGAGGGAACATCAATATTA
Organism: Athripsodes cinereus; assembly: GCA_947579605.1. Lineage (NCBI taxonomy): Eukaryota > Metazoa > Arthropoda > Insecta > Trichoptera > Leptoceridae > Athripsodes > Athripsodes cinereus. The sequence goes on from OX388329.1 coordinate 3,296,414, forward strand.
CTTGAAAACGCATTTCTTTCAAGCAGGAAATGAAATCTATCAAAAAATATGGGTAAATAGATTGTTGAAGATATACTTGTGTACAACTACGATGCAAAAACTATTTGTACTATATTATAAAAAGAGAATGCGCACAAGGCGCGGACTTACCTCAATATCAAAATCCAATAAATTAAATGCAGCTCTAAATAAGGAGCAAAAATGAGCGATACTCGGAACTTCCCACCATGATTGAATATCTAAAAAAACCATCGAAATATTACAATCTAAATTATTGATGTTTAAATTATTACAATATCGCGTTTCATTATTAATAGTAGCACGCACAGTGTAGGCTTATTTTAAAACAATACGCTAGCACAAGAACCTACCCAAAATTCCAATAAAAGATGGAAACATAACCCACAAATAGATTTGCCCAAAGCACGAGCAACTTTTACTTATTATTTTATTGTAATAACGTTGAAACTAACGCGACATAATCGAAGAAAAAATATTTCTTCGCAATAGGACCAGCACGCCCAACCGACCGCGACACAAACGAGATTGCTACGGTCACTACGGCAAATCTGAGACACATCTCCAATTACTGCCGCACCGCCACTAAATGTGTCCAATCAGAGATCGCGAGTGAATAGAGTAAACACAAAATGAACGCTTCGGTTCAAGTTATTCGTAAACTAAGCGTACTGCACCTAATTTCAAGTTAGACTAACTACTCGACAGCGTGAGCAATAGGGCAGCCGCCATATTGTAATAAAATTACCTCCTGCACCGCCAATGTTGTCAGTTTTTCAAACTTGTTTTAAGTTTTTTTTTTACTGGAAACCAGCTTCATATTATTACGTTACAAAATCCCGCCCAAATAAATCGTTGATGAGTACTTGTGATAACTTGAATATCACGCTTATAAAATACCTATAACTAACGGTTTTATATATAAAGAAATTCGAATTCGAGTTGTAAATTTTTAATCGTCCATGAACAATTCGGCTACTTTATTATATCTATGTACTATGTAATATAGTTGATAAAATCGAATACAAAAGGAAAAATACCTAAAGGTCATATAGGTACTTTTAGTTAAAAACAATTATAATGGTTATTTTTTTATAACGTGATGAGATGAAAGTAAATAGTGTTTCACATATTAATTTACTTTCAGAAAGATGTGGGTACTAATAGGGGGTATAATAAGTAGATAGGAAGGTAGATGCAATGATAGATTAAAAGGGAGGAAAAAGAGGTTCTGTAAGCCAGTGGTCCCCAACCTATAAATTGCCGCGAACCGGTCAACGTTTTATAATTTTATCGCGGCCCATTGAAGGGGAGGCGATGATTGTTAACAATCAAATTATGAGTAATCTTTTTTAGGTTTTAGATTCCAAAATTTTAAAAAAATTCTTGCAATCTAAACTTCTACCACCCGTCGCCAACTTTTCTAAATGGTATAAGAATTTAAATTATTTAATGTTCTCCTCGGTTTTGTTTTAGAATATTTTCTCTGACTCTCAAATCTGGTTTGTTAGTCGACTTTAAAATGTGAGGACTTTTTTTCAAAAATTATAGGAATTTGACATAATTATTTCATGATCTCGGTTTTGTTAAGGAATATTTCACAAATTTGCTAAATTAAACTTGGTTTTAAACATCGAAAAGGACACAACAAAAAAATGTCATCATGTTCCTACAACGGTGGGTATACGACTGTATACGACTAGCTCCGTGAACCTGGGATTGGGGACCACTGCTGTAAACGAACCCTGTATTATACTTATTAGGAACGTATATACTTATTGTAGATGCGTATATTCTGGCTAACTATGTATAGTAGGTAACTTAGGTATCAACATTAATTGAATTTTGCATTTATAAATTTTGACCAAAATAAATGTACCTACATTTTACTTTCATATTGCATTACCTTTCACGAGATAATATTACCTACTTCCCATCTATACTCTCATCCCTCAATGTTTGCGGAGTAGATAGATAACGTAAAAGATTTATAGACCATTAAAGGTCACGTGGTCTTGTCTATGGATTTGCTTTTGCTTGGGGGGCAAACAGTCAGATTGCGCAAATCATCCTTGTAGGATGTTATGCCATAAGAGAAAAAAAAGAAAGTCAGACGACAAAATAATAACAAAATCAACACTGACAGTTTTTTTGATTATTAGGTATTCTTTAGGCGTTCCACCTAATATTACACCATAATCGTCTGTTGTGTTGGGATGCCTGATGCCCCTCAATGATTTTTCTGTGACGTCATCCTTTAATGGTCTATTGCAGGATTTAAAATGTTAAAATATTTTGTTTGAAATTTTAAGATTCACAATAAATAATTTATTAGTATGTATAGGCAGATCTCAGGCTAAGTAGTTTGATGATGTAAAGATCTTAGGAAGAAAGTGGTTACAACATTTCCAAGATCTAAGAAAGTGGAATCTCAAAGAGGAAGCCCAAAAAGCGAGTGCATTTACTCTTTAGAGAGGCCTATGTACAATAGAGAACTCCAAGTAGCCGAAGAAAAAATTGATACAGGTTGAAACAAAATAGGTAGGTACTCTAACAACAACAAAGAAGAGAATAAAGTGGGAATAGATATCTGTAGTTACCGACACTAAAACTTAATTCGAATTGTGGGCGGTGATAGTAAAAAACGGTTAATCGCCTCCGGCGTTGAATATATTTTATTACAAAAGCGATAAAAATGACTTCTGTATTGTATGATATACCTACACAAAAGAGTAACGGCTGATCCAAAGATTTTTATAGTGACTGACCACATCTTAGAAAAGTTGGAAGCGGTGACAAAATTTACGATGGACAATGAATGATTACAATATAAATTGAATGTTGGACACATTTTATTTACTGAATATTTTTCGCCTTCAAGATTTTCTTTATTTAAATAAATTCCCAAAGACGGCACGTAAAGATACTCTACAGAGACGATAAAGGTATGCCTTTTCGATATTCATTTCTTCCTTTCCCTTTATGCATCAATACTTTTGATTTTGATGTGTGGCCGCTAAATCTTCAGTTCTCCCCTGGGACAACATTCTTCGCTTTATTACGACATATTAAATTTTGATAATGCATGTGTTTCTTGTTTAGGACATACGTAATTTATGTAAATGTTACGTGGAGCACCCAGCAAAGAATTGGTCTCCCACTCTTTTTCGTAAGTTTTCGAGTGTCCTAAAAAGTCTGGTGTTTGAGAAAATAAAGACATTTTATGTTTTCATTTAGGGAATGAGCTTTGCCACGCATCCTGAATGTCTTAATTTTTTGTTGGCACGGAGAAGACAGCTTGCATGTTTATTACATGCAGTCGGTCTGCTGGCTACCCCACTTGTAAGATTTGCCGAGATGATACAGTAGTAGTAGTAATGGTACATATGAGTATTCAAGTACTACGGCACGAAGTGGGAAATCTAAAGAACGTAACGGTAACGAACCAAAAATACTAACTAACACATAGGCCATCGCCAAAGCCGGCTCGCGATCAATAGTCCCAGTGGAAGTATTAAATAAATGTTTTATTTATATATAATTTTAATTCAACATGAACTTCCACCAAGAACCGTCGGTCAAAAACATAAACTTTACTATTCTTTTTCTTAAATTCATATTTCGCTATAAATATATATAAAAAAAAACAAATCATATAGCTCTCTAACTATCGTGTTATTTTAATTTTGGTAAAATAATATTTTCTAGAAAAATAAATTATCATTGAATAGTTTTTGCTGTACCACCAGTTATACAACAGTCACATTTTTTTTTACTTTGTCTATGAATTTGCTTGTTGTCTTTGGCGATCTGAAATGTCAAAAGAAAATTCAATCAAGTCGAAAGGATAAATTTTTAAAATTGTTACAATATGTTGTATGTAGTCGAAGGTAGTTAGAATTTTGATATAGTTGTAACAATATTAAAAATGTAACAATTATTTATCGTATTGAAATGGAAAACTTCAGTCAGTAAAATTTCTTTCTTTGTGATGACAGTTTTGTGAATAAGAAACATTTAATAAAATATAAACATCTTAAGAATGAAGTTCACACAATGTGAAGGTGATTTTAGTGCATTAAATTAAATGGTTAAAAAATTAATATTTGACATAGATGTGTAATTAAACAACCACTAATACAATCTTAGGTTATGGACAAAACTGTAATTAAATGAACTGTGATTGTCAAAATAATTAAAAGAGAAATGTGTTCAAAACAAAGATATACTAGATAGGTAATTCAAAGAAAAAATCGGTCCTACAGCCGATCAAATTTTACACCCAGTTTTAAACCAGCGTCCGTTGAGACGGTTTGTTAGACAGCGCATAACCATTATCATCTTAATGATATAGAGTGAGACAGCATAATATTATTATTGTTATTATTAATGCGTTAAGTTGGAACACGAATATTCCGCAATAATGTACTGAATTGCAGGTTCAAAAAGTCATTACTGTGATTTTGTATAAGAAACGTCTTGTGTTGAAATTTTCTGTGTAATTGCTATATTTGGTTAAAAAATCCAAATGGATGAATCATCAATGATTTGCCCCACTGAAGAAGAACTGGCAGAAGTGAAAGATGTCTACAAATGTACAGAAGAAAACTGTCGAAGTATTTTCAAGAACATATCAAACCTTCGCATGCATCTTAACAAACATCATAAGAAAGGTCTCCTGAGCAATGGAATATTCTCCAAAAATGCTAAATACGTCTGTCCAGTTGACAAGTGCATTTATAATGTAAATTCAGCAAAAAATAAATGGTTTACTCAAAGGAGATTGTTGAAGCAACATTATATGAAAGTGCATGCAGAAAAACGTCATATTTGTTCTAAATGTAATGGGAAATTTTCTATTCTATCCAGTTTTCAAAGACATATAAAAATATGCGGCGCTAAATTCCTGTGCGGTGTCTGCCATTGGGAATATAATTCCAATGAATCTCTCATGGTACATTTGCTACGTAAACATCCAAATGAACACAAGAAATATATTAAAAATAAAAAATCTGATAAAATAGAAGAATACATTACAAATCCTATCAATATTAATATATACAATACAAATAATCTAAATGCAACTGGTCAGGTAATATTTGACCTATCAACAAATGAAATTCAGAATGTTGATGATCCAGAGGAAATGTACGAACCGGAAATGGTTGTTATTGACAATAGCAAAATGTCTTGTGAAACTAGTAACGTTGTGATCAATAGTAACGAACATGATTCTTCCATAATCAGTAAGAGAAATCAAAGTAAATTATTTAACGAAAACAAAGATTGCTTTACGCAAACTAGTGTCAAAACTGTGAAGAAGTCTTCTCATTCCAAAATTAAAAAACTCAATGCTGAAACGCAAACATCAATATTTAAAGATAAACAGATATTGTTGAAACAAGTGAAAAGAATTGATAAGGCAACAAATATTTCTCGTTATTTGAAAAAATCCTACCGAACATTTGGCACACAAACAATCAAAGAGAATTCTGAGAAAAATTTGGAAGAACGTTGCACTAAGAATGTCAAAGATGCAGTATTAAATGTCAGCGTTAATTGTGATGTTAAAAATAATAAAACAAAGAAAACTTCTAGTGTTAAAATAGGAACAAAAGAATTTGGAACAGAATGTTTGAAATTTTCTAATAGTAGTACAATGTATGACGACAATTCACTTTTAATATCTGCTCCAAGTACTTCTAAAGGATCTGGAGATAATGTTGAAATCTTTACAAAGAAATCTTTCCATTCTGCTAATAGTATGTCCACAGATACTAGTATTTCTACAGAAAGTCAAGTTCATATTGAAACACAAACAGCCTTAGACGAATTACTTTATTCAAATCTAACAAAAGATAATGTTTTAACTGAAGATGATTCTTCATTATTTTCTGAATTAATTTCTATATCTGATATTCAAACACAAACTGCTTGGCCAAACAATAGCGGCGAATCAATAGATCAAAAATGCAGTTTAAATACTAATTCTTACAATGTGTTTGACAATTCCTTGTATAGTTTTAACGATACTAAAAATGATTTCATTTCCACGGAGACACAAACATGTCACTTTCCCGATTTCACAGACAATGCCTCAACTTTCAACCTTTCCTCTTCTTACTTTAGTAATAACGATTGTGAATATTTCTCTGGAGAGAATATAGATCATGATTTTCTCGATAGGAATAAAGTACTAAGATCCGATATATTCTTCTCGTGCGAAACACAGACTTGTTTTCAAGATTTGTTGGGAGAAAATTCAAATGAGAATAAAGAAACAAATAAACAATTGTGATATTGGTTTACTTAGTAAGGAAAATAGTATGACTTAAATAAATTTTGTATGTATATTTTAACACTTTGGACATGTGCTAACCTTTACATTCGCAACATGTTTGACATCTTACAGTTTATCCACTTAATTGCTAGTGATTTAATATAGAATTATATCTGTACGTGGGAGCGAAACTACACCATGTCAAATTTTGGCCAAAGTGACTTAACCATAGAAGTCCTTGTTACGCTCTTTTAAATGACATATTCATCTGTCTTGAAAACGAGTTATATTTTAAAATATCCATAAATAAAAAAAATTACTTTTTTTTGAAATTTTTGAAAACAAACAACGCCATTTTAATGCAATATTGTGATTTTTTTTCAAAAAGTGAGATATGATAAATAGCAATCATTTACGAAATTTTTCAAGAGTAATCGTGTTAACTATTATTATTATCGTATGCAAGCGACCCCTGTGCATAGAGTTAACTAAGAGCTATAGCTCTGCGTCTAAGTTATTAATATATTCGATTGCCCGTGGCGACACCCGATGAATCTCCTCTATAGCGCCGACAAATCTACTCAGGGAACAATCCTCCACAATATGGTTCATCGTTTCAATTTGACCACATGCGCATATTTTTGTTGAAAAAACTTTGAATGGCCATACTGCAAAATGGCATCCATTGAGATAGTGTAGTTTCGCTTTGGTGTACAGAATTATTATGAAAGGGAATAAATCAAAGACAAAAATTTCTTATAGAAATTAATTTTATTAAACCTTTTTACTTCAGACAGTATGTAGTTTATTATAATATATATTATGTAACACAATATAATTAATAATACCATAAGTGTTTATCTATACTTACATAACAATGTGAAATAATTGTGTATATTAATATATTACATATTTTTTTAAGTGTCCATATTAAACCCAGTACCTTTGCTGTACATACTGTATAGATTACGTATGGTTTGGGATTGAAATCAGACAAATACATCCATTTATAGTAAAATGTCAGTAGAGACAAAAAACTAACTGAATTTTGACTGTTTTCAATCAACTGGAATTTCTCTCTTATTTTTACTAAAAACTTCATAGAATTAGACTGTTTTCGAAAATGCAGTTTTATAGAACACGACATTGAATATGTCTTCATACTGATTTAAAAAAATCGTTTATGGTTTTGTTCACAATATCAATCTCAAACCATACATATGAGAATTTTGTGACCACTGTACAAAAGAACATTAGCTGAAACGAATTATCGTCGCCAAGAAATTTTTTTCTTTCATAAAAAAGCTAAAAATCTCAAAACACGGCATCTCCTACAAGACGTGTCATCACAGAATCACAAAAACTCCTGCAAGTGGTATAGCCAATAATTGGCCAGTTGTATTTAATGAACATGCAAGCTAGCCTCTCCATGCAAATAAACAGAAATAAGATACTCGTGACAGGTGGCATAGAACATTTGCCTTTTGAATGACACTCTAGTCTTGTAGAAAAGAATGGGTGACATATTTTTTGCCCAGGATTTTACGGAAGCATAATATATTATATACTTTAGTTTAGCTCCAATTAAAAATATAATAAATAAAATATTTGATTTTTTTTTCTTACTGAGACTTGCACACTCTTGATCAATGATCACAGAATTAATAAAAGTGATTAAACAAAAAGAAACCAGATCACATAGTAAACATTTTACTCTTAATATATTCAACGTTAGGGGTCTATTTATATTATTATTCTTGTTGACTAATTGCAGTGTCAAAATTATATTTCATATTATGATTGTATAAATATTTATTTTACAATGTATAAAATTTACTTTAAAAGTATTTCAACATTTTTTATTTGTTATATTATATATTATTATGTATTTTAATTTGTTTTTAAGGTACATATGTATAACAATACATTCTAGAATATTATGCATCATAAGATTATGAACTAATTACTTTTTGAGAAAAATTAACAAAAAAATGGAAAATCATGATAAAACATTTGTATGTCGGAATGAAACTCCACTTTGTCATAAAAAGTCATTAATTTTCAAATGTGGCTGTTCAGTGTTTTACATTTACTACTCACAAATTTATTTATTTGTGTTTGTTTCTTAACAAAAAATTACTGTCACAAATTATTGTGGGTGATTTCTGTTGCTATTAACAATACTTATCTATTATTTTTATGGCTAACTATATTAATTTAAAATGGCGTTGCTTTAACAAAAATTTGACATAACTTTTTGACCATATCACAAAATATAACATGTTTTCAATATAGATGAATTTGCCATCAAAAATAGCATAAATTAACATAACGGGGTTTGCAGATTTAGTGTTGCGGTTCCCAGATGCTGGAACAAGCTCCCTCTTAGCCTGGGAGAGGGGAATAATGATGGCTTCATAAAGAAGCTGACTACACACTTTTTGCTGGGAACTTCGAACAAGAGACATAATATGGCGTCTGTTATAAGTAAACAGGGTTCTACAGAGTCCCCTTTATATAACGAGGATTACAAAATTAAATTTCTAATCACTCTTACTATCAGACAAATATTTGATATCTGTAAACCCAAACCGAATACACATTTTTTAATTAATTATGTTCACGAGTGTCTTTGACAAAATAACAGAGTGTGGTTTCCGACCGACATGCAGATTTTGTCTTTCAATTTTCAAAATGCCAGGGTACATGTAAAAACAGTCAGTGATCAATTTATAATTTTGAAAGAACAATATTTTAGTATTGCAACACTATAAAAAAATGTGTAGCGGCGAATGAATTGTTTATTCTTCCGCTAGCGTTAATTCTAGCAATATAAATAGGCAATATATACATAGAAAAACAAAAAATAGTAAGGTTTAAAAACAGTGAAAGTAAAATAAAAACATTAAAATTCAAATAGGACACATTTTTTCCATTAATTAATTTTTGCAAAAATACTGACTCACTTTTTTTCTATGCGCTTCGTAAAAGTTATTACCAAAACTCATACAAATAAATAAATTTGTAAAAATGTTGACTATGTATTTATTACTACATCTTTTGACAATATGCTTCTAAAGTGTGACATCATCAACTCTCAAACTTCGTCTTGATTTCTCACTTTTCAAGCATATTTTAAAAATTATGTAAAAAAAACCTACCCAAATAGCAAACAAATATACAATAAATGACAAAATAATTCATTTCATGAGTTTATTTTTTTTTTAATCTTGTAATTAATTAAATTAAATATAAATAGTTTGTAAATTCATAGCAGTTGTAACAAAATAATTCATTAAATTGATTAATTATGTTTAAGTGATTAATTATGTATGAAAATATTATGCCTTTTTTAGTTTATTTATTTTGTATATAGAATTCTTTGGTGAATGCTTTAAAAAGCATGTAAGGAGTACCTAAAATATTTTTCAGAAGCGTTCAAATTCTAAGAATAAGTTAATGATTATTAACAAAGCTGGTAATGAACAAGTGAATTGTTACAATTGTAATTATTTTTTTTAGTTAATCTTTGAATGTTTCACTGTAACGTAAATTCCACTAAAAAAGTTACAGAGTTAGATTAATTCCGTTACCTTTTTTGGAGGATTTCTCCCGGAGATTTTTCTACTGATAATTAGATAATTAGTACTCATAATGAGCACTGCTTTTTTGAGCCAACGGACCTTTTTTTGTCTTAATTAACTGTGATTTATTATGTTAAATTTCCATAAAAATTAATTTAACGACGATAACTTTTCGTTAACGATTAACTGAGATAAATTTTGATTAATGGAGCCCAGCTTTGATTATTAATAACAATACAATTTAAATAGTGTATAACTTAATCTCAAATTATTATAGGTATAAATGAAACTAAAATAATTATATTGACTACTTAAATATACAAAAAAATGTTTGGAGATCTGCGTGTATTATTACTTTATATATTAAATTTTTCACTAAAATTTGCACTGCACAACACTTGAATTAACTAGTTTGTATAAAGCACACCACAACAATCAACCAGTTTCGTAAACTAACAAACTAATCTAAAAAGCATACATTTTTTAAGTAAAAAGCACTATTTGTTTGCGATTTTAACAGACCGCCATATTGCTTCGAAGCATTGATACGGTGTCTTGAAATATAAGAATTTCAATTGTGTGAAATGTCATGTTGGTATGAAAGAAAAAATTGTTGGCTTACAGAACTGGTTGAACAAAAATATCTTACTACACGTCTAACAATCTATTCTCTCAAGCTATTTAATTTGTAGAACATATAGTCAGTGACATACAAGTGTGTAATTCTAAGGGATTCAGTTCTCATATTTCATTTCCATAATCCACATTCACACATTATTCACTTGATTACATGTGTTTTGCATTGAAATTAAACAGTCCAAGTTTGCAACTCTTACTTGTGAATAATAGTTTTAAACATAATTATTGGAGTGGAGTGCTCTTTGTTCTAATAATTTATATAATTATACAATACAAACATTTACAAAAAAAATCATTCAGAGTTGGGCAATTTACAAGTTAACATTAATTGAAATTGTGACAAACTTTTAAGTTAATATCATTTATTTAATCTTAAACGTTAATTTTTGATTAGTGTTACTTTTATTTTAATTCGTAGGGATTTTTTTAGCTTCTGGGGGCTCTTTGTTTAATGATGTTAATCAATTGATAAACGGATTAACAAAGCTTTCCTTTTTTTAATCGTATTAACATATTTCACTTTTCGTTAACTAAGTTAACTTTTATATAAGTTAATAAAGTTAACTCTTGATCATTAACAGATAAACTAAAATAAGTTTTTGTTAACGGATTAACAAAGTTAAAATTAAGTTAAAAAATGCCCAACTCTGGTTATTTAAAAAAAATCTACTTCTCAGATCTTACATAAAAATAAACAATACAAAAAACTAAATAAATAATTACATACAACTATTAAATTATACTACATAATAATAATAAAAATTCATCTAATAATACAAAAAAAAAAACTTAGTCAATTATCATTAATAATATTGTTGTATACGAATGAGACTTAAAAATAATATAAAATATATATCTCCTGGTGTTGTTCTTCTAGAATGGATGCCTTCTTCATGAACCGGCCATCAGCATTCAATTCTGAAGTCATTCTAAACACAAATGAGAAAATTGTTACAAATTTTATATTTTGCAGTTTGTAATCATTGTTTTTCTTAATGTTGTAATTTTAAATTCCATGTTATTCATATACAGGTATATTGTATGAATTTCGATAGCCCAATTCCATTGATCAAAAATTCAAAAATTTTCGAGCTTTATTCTGTGATACCCAGTGATAGACAGAATTTATTACGCTTAATTTTTGTTGAGACTTAACACCTCCATTTTAACTTAAAATTGTTACAGTATAAAAAAAAATGAGAACTGTTGTTGTTAATAGCAGCGTCCACATAGCTAGATGAATACATCAATCTTCAATCATTGGACAATTCGGAGCATTCTCCAAAGAAATATTCAAATGAATGCCTTCGTTACCCGTGCCATACCCGGCATACATTCGAATATTTCTTTGGAGAATGCTCTGAATGATTGAGGATTGATCACTGACATTTTCCTCCAGTTGTGTGGACGCTGCTAATAGCAATGACCCATATTCATCTTTACCAGTAATTTTGTGTAAACAAACAAATTAGAAATAATAAATGTTGAAAAAAAGCTTTGAATGACTGTTGACAAATGACAGGTCATGTCAAATTGTGGCATACAAAGTTATACCTACAAAAAACTTTGATCTTGCAAGTGCTTTAAAACAACCATAAACACTTTTTTTATCTACAATATACCTGTACATAATTTTATGTTTATTGCAATTTATAATTCGCTAGCATATTTATTTTATATTTGATTCATTATTGTGGCAAATTAAATTAAATAAATAAAAGAATATTATTTATTAATTTGGCATTATTATTGTTGTAGTTTCTAAAGATTATTCTGAATGTATGATCTTAGGCTATCACGACCGGCGTCACGAGTAAAAAAATTTCTTCCGGGCTGAGTGGCCCTGATAGTGACTGAACCCCATCATCCGCTATAAATAGTGAATCTACGACGCACAACAGAACATTCTACTACGAGCCGTTAAAGATAAACAGGTTATAAGAAACCTGCGCCTATTAGCACTTAAGAGTTGCGAGTCATATAATACTATTGTTTCAAATATGATAGACATCTAGTGTATACTCATTTATGCCGCCACAGTTGTGGCTAAAATGTTGGAACATAAATTGCTCTGGAGACTACGGCCACTCAGCGCGGAAGAAAACTTTTCTATTATTACAAATGTTTGGCGTCTAAAACTTAACTAATAACACCAGTAAATTTTTATCTTATCTAAGACTAAGGTTTCAACAGGGATCATTCTCAATCACAATATTTGACTAATCTATATACACTGAGAAAAATACTCACAACGAATCATTGGTACTTACTATCAGATTAGGACCAGAGACAGTACAAATGATTTGTTAGTACGAATCTATATTATTAACTTTTCGCAAACAAATCATTGGTAAAATTACCAACAATTTGTTTGCGAAAAGTTAATATTATAGATTCCTACTATCTCTGGTCCTAATCTGATAGTACGTACCAATGATTCGTTGTGAAATTTTGTTAGTATTTTTCTCAGTGTATCTATCTATAATCTAAGACCTACAACCTATATGCCAATGATGACTGTTATATGACTTCTCCAAATTGGGAACAGTATAAGAAGGGGTGAATTAGAAAGTAGACTATTTTAAAAAGCAGAAATTATTGGTGAACATATTCCATGGACACCAAAAGTTAAATATGTTGGCAGTGAGTACGGATAAAAATATTTACGATCGGTACAACAAACATTGCATTCTGTCTTTGCTATTATGAATAATGATTTGGATAGCTAGAAGATATTTTTTCCAGACAATAAACTTGCCAATAGCTCGTGATTTTTTTAATGTTGTTATTATTATTGATTATAATAAAATAAAATCAAATAATTGTTACAATCCGCCAGCATGTGTAGAATAAAGTTAAATATTACCATTTACAATTAGTGTGAGACGCCATACAACATTTCACATATTAATTTAAGAATCTATTTTCTATCACAGCAAATTTGTCATCTTCGTGACCTCCTCTACAAATTGTTTCCTTGTGGAAAAAAATAAACAATAAAATATTAGATTAAAGTTAATTAAATTTAAGTACTACATATTAATTAATTGAGTTAAAGTAGTCGTGGGAGAGGCATTTTGCTAAATTTAAAGACCGCAGATAGACAAAATGGGTAAGAATGGAGTGTGGACCTCACAAAGATATGAAACCTTCTGATAATCTGATATTAGAAGAATCGTTGGTGACTGGTTGTGTAAAACCCAGGACAATGATGCCTGGAGAAATATGGGGGAGATTTATGTTCAGTAGGAAAAAGAAATAGCTGTATAGGTGAAGTATTAATTATATATTGTTTCAGATCCTTATGTATTTATACCATCAAGGAACATTCCACAAGTGGAGTGGCTAGTAGACTAACTGCATGAAATATACATGCAAATCCCTCTCTTCCTGCCAATTAAGTTAAGACATTAAGAATGGGTGTTTTACTTAATCAAAATGTTTAATTTTTTACACAGAAAACCTGCCATGCACAGATCTCTTGAAAACTCACAGACAAGAGTAGAACTGTCGCTGGGGGCTCTGTATAATTTGTTTTATCTGAAATATACATATAAGATTAATGTATGACGATGATACATTAATAATACTTACTATTTACGTCAGGACTGTCTGTTTTCTGTCTTGCAGGTTGTGGAATGATAGTAATTTCATCGTTAATCCGCAACGGCTTAAGAATATTCTCTGTAGATAAACTGGACAGTTTGGATAATCCAGAACCACTTATAGCAGTCACGGAAACGGAAGAATTGGGACTCGGCGAAGAGGCTTTGCTCGTTTTTTCAGTAACACGACGAGCCACGACACTGTGTGCCGAATAAACGTGGTTTTCAAATTGTTTGTACATTCCAAACGTGGCCGTACATACGGTACACTTGTAGGATAAATGTGCAGGTTTTAATGTCATGTTGTGATCACGCGCCACATGGTTGAGAAGCTTCCATTGATATACCTGTAAGAAACAATATTCATGAAGTTTTACTATGTAACATTGAGCCCATCTTGCTAGATCGAGATAATTGAAATATAAGAACTAACTCTTCCACAAGCTGGACATCTTCCAGCATCTTTTCCTTTGTTGGCAGCCTCTTGCATCGAGCTTGTCACTAGACCATGTGATCCCAGTAGATGCCTCTCCAAACCTTGATCCGTGAAGAATCTAGAAATATTTAATTGAATATTTGAGTAATAAGGAGTTTAAATCTCATAAAAAAAAAACAGAATTGAAAGATTGCTATCACTTAAGTTTTCTTAAGAAAAAGACAGCAAATAAAGAAATGTTTGTGAATATTTTTATGAGCTCCAAAAATTAGTCAATTTTCAAGGGCATAACCATTGAAACGATGTAAGAAAAAATCTTTGATTCACATTTTTAAAGTAAATTTTTTAAATGAACTAACCTGAATTGACATTTCTGACAATTAAGTGGAGGTCTGTTATAAATCATCTTTGGATGTATTTTGACTTTGTGTATCCACATCATGTGGTTTCTCAGTTGTTCCAAATCTTTGATATACCCGTCACATATCTCACAAATGACAAACGTTGCTTTGTTATTTGATGTCGCAATGTGAGGCGGGAGACCAGCGGCTGATGGAGAAGGCGCTTGTGTTGTGCGTGGTAAAGGAGTAATGGAAATTGATGGTTGATGTTGGACAGGCTTAGGAGGCACACCACCTGTATTAGCTCGAATTGTTGTCTGACCTCCCTAGAAAAGAAATTAAAAAAGTAAATAATACTATCATTCATTCATCACCCTCAACGCTCCTCTCGGGAGCACAGGGCAGAAACCAGCCTCCACCATTCAGAGCCTCTCTGCGCCAATCGTGTCACCTCTTCCCACGACATTCCCTGCGCTCTGATGTCGTTGTCATAGGAACGGTTTATTGTGAAAGAGGGACGCCAAGGCCGACAGAATCCTTGCAGATGGAACAGTGCTCTTTTTAGCCAACTAGCATTCTCAGAACATGTCCCACCCAGGACCATCGTCTGTTTATGATAGTGTTCATACGGATCAAGCTGGACTCAAACTTAAATATGTATTGTGTATTATGATTACTATCACCCAACAATGCACCAAATACATATACATGTAACACCCAGACCTAGGAAAATACTTCAGTTGGTGATTTTTGATACTGTGTAATGATTAACATTGTAACGAACTGTAAAGAATAAACAAAACAAAAAACATTTTACGCATTTACCTGTAGGAGTTGGTAATTATTTTGTAGAATAACTTGATTATTTTTGAAAACCATCCCTCCTCTTACAACAGGAGCTCCAAGTACTGCTCTTTGTGAGATGGGTGTTACTGCAGGTCCTCCCAGTGGTCGCCCCCTACCTCTATTATACATAGCTGCTGCATTGTGAATTGCATTATTATTATTGTTTGAATTATTTATATTATTAGCTGCTAATAAGTTTGGTTGATTTGGTTTCATTAAAATCGGTTGTGTTTTACTCAGCTGACTAACGTTGGGTTGATACGAATACGATGTTAACATCGGTCTTCCTCTGTTAACCTGGAAACAAATATTTTTTTCAGTGTTAATACTATGAAACGCATTATCACAAATTTATAAAAACAAGTAAAACGAAAAAAAAAACTCAATTTTCTTTCACTTAATAGGTAAGTAATAGGATGGATATTGTCTGTAGTGGAACGTGACAACTTGAGTAACAGGGTGCTTTGCTGTTTTGAGAATTGCCAGATGAAGTTGCTGTTATCCAGGCGTGAATCTTATTGATTTTGTTAGTTGTGCGTGTGAGATTTTCCATCAGTATAAAGTAGAGTCCTCTTTGTATTATATAAAAGTGATTAAAGGAAAATTAAGAACATTTGACTTCCATTTACTCATCATACTCATCCAAACTCGAAAATAAGATTTTTAGCAGAAGAATCATAAACTATGATATTAAATGTCAAAAACAAAATCTAATTTTTCCAATGTTTCGTGATTAACACTGTGGAATTCCATATTTATTATTAATTTATATTAAAAGAAACTTTGTATTTTCCACTAGAATAATTTCAATTATAGTCAAAACGTTTTCGGAACTACTTGTTCCATCATCAGTAACAATACAGTGATGATGGAACAAGTAGTTCCGAAAACGTTTTGACTATAATTGAAATTATTCTAGTGGAAAATACAAAGTTTCTTTTAATATAAATTAATAACAAAATCTAATATATTGAATAATATTTATTATGAAATACTCACTTTAGGAATTTTAGCTGGGATTTCCCACTCAACCGGGGGTAGTAAATTAAATTCTGGCTTAAATTTCTTAGCACAAGAAATCAAATGTCTCGCAAGTCTTCCTTTACCATTATCTTCAAATGGACAATTAGCACATTGGTGATAAGCCGGAGCTCTCTCCAACCGCCCTCTCATATTGTGTTCAGCTTCCATATGATAAAGAATATCGTGAGGACTTTTAACTTCGTATGGACAGAAGTTACATTTATAAACATTGTTTCTCATGTGAGGCGTTTCTAAATGATGCTCCACAGCTAAACCCGATTCACTTTGAAATGAACAGAATGAACATTTTTTCATTTCATATTTATATATTTCATTCTTTTTCGAACTTGATTCTATATTCTTCATCAACGCAGTTATAGCCGCTTCGGTTTGTTTTGGATTTCCGGTACTCGTTTTATTCTCTTTATTCAACTTCCTTTTCTGTTGTTTCAACAGATCTTTTTGTACATGTTCTTGTACGAGATTCATTCCTATATTCATAAAGAATGAACCGAGTGGATTGTCAAAGTAACTGTCTGATTTTGGTTTATCTAATCTAGTTTCTTTGTTTACGAGATTACTGGCTATTAAAGCGTCAGCTGTTTCATCTTTTTCTTTTATGACAACGGTTTTAGGTCGGTCTTCGTCGGACAAATCTTCGGAATCTGTTGACATTGCGTCCCAGGAATCATCATCTTCTCTTGCTATAAAATATTGACAAAATTAATCATCATATCTAGTAAACTAAACAGTGCATTACAATTAATGAATTGTGATTGACTTTAATGTTTTTTTATTTTAACTTCTATTAAAAAAAGCTCTGGTAAAGGTAAAGTTTGTTTCTTTTTCTAGAGGGGGTCACTCAGCAATTGTGCTAATTTGGTACCATCTAGAATGGTATTTTGAAAAAGTACTGGAGGATTTATTTCATAGTTCTCAACTCACCGATATTAACTACAACTATTGCAGCAGTAATGAAAAATTAACATAAAACAAATTTTACTTTTATTTTTATTTATGTGTAACAACCGGTTCCACACAAAAAGACTTTAAATTTCCTTCTTCTGCTAGTTTGAATAAAACTTCTAGTAATAAAATATAGTAGCTATACTAGGATTTTTTTAAACTGGCGAACTAAGTCATAAAATGTGCGAGCAAGAAAGATCGACTACCTGCTCCCGTCACACTCACAGAGAGATGTGAGTGTGACGGGAGCAGGTAGTCGATTTTTCTTGCTCGCACATTTTATGACTTAGTTCGCCAGTTTAAAAAAATCCTAGTATAGTAGAATTCTGACATATTGAATTTTTATTTTAAAGGAACGATAGACAAAGCTGAACATTAACAGCAGGTTTAATAAAAAAATTATCTTTAAATTTTCACAGTAAAACTGTAGTAACAATAGAATGCTAACATCGGGGACTTCAACTTTATGGAACTGGAAGTTAATGTTAAGAAAAGGTCGCCTAATTCTGAAATTAATTTTTAAATTATTACTTACGTTTCTTCCTTTTCCTTTTCTTCGAAGCTGCATCTTTTTGCGCAGCAAGTTCCAAATCTTTCAGTGAGGATAAATCAATATTTGTATCAAAATCATCAGCTCCGGATGTATCGAGATCAGATTTAGCAGTTAACTCCTCTTTTAAATTATCAACAAAGTCTCTAAACGGTTGTAAGGATGGTTTCTCATAAACGTACGGAACAATGAACGATGGCGCTTCTACTACAAACATATCGTCTGTTAAAGAAGGAAGGACAACCGTAGAAGACTGTACAGAGTGCACGGGCTGTACTGGTTGAACAACATTTGAATTTGGAATTAAATTTTGTTGTTTAAAAACAGGTGTAACTGTCGTTCCTCTAGAAGTTATATTGGAATAAACATTTTGCAACGCATTTAATTGAGATACTTGCTGTTGTATACTGTTATTTTTACTATTTGATTCAGTATTAATAATAACAACTGTTGGTTCTTTCTGTCCAGTAACGGTTGTAGCGAGATCTGCTAATTTCTTTGTGTCATTTACTACAATAGGTTTTTTATTATTGTCTCCATTCCACGCTGCGACTTCTTCAACATCTGATTCATCTTGATAAGTATTACCACTATTTCCATTATTTCTTGTAGGAGTAATTGATACTTCATCGTATTCATCAGAATCTGATAACACTGTGGGTGAGTTATCTCCACTTTCTATTTTTCTACTACTGTTACCATTATTTGTGTTGTTACTGTTCCCTAAATACATTACTGTAGCAGGTTTGTCGTGCACATTCGACAATGTTTTATCTTGGGAACTTTCTTCATCTGAGTCTTGTATGCTGACAGCATCTTCGTTTTTTCCATTTGGATTTCCTTCGTCTTCCGAAATATCGTCATCGGAAGAATCATCTTCTGAAGAATCTGAATCACTTTCCTAAAAAAAGAAATGATTGGTATTCTCAAATGTCCGATTAAAGAAACTCACGCTGAAAACTGATTTATTAGTGATTACTAAAAAGTATCTTGTATGAAATTTTAATGGCTTTAATATGCCTTACTTATGTTGGGTTTTGAAAATTTTATGTTATTGTCTAATTTGTGAGTATTAATGAACACTCGAAAACTTACTGGGATTGAAAGGGGACAAAACCCAAAATGGATTTTTGAACAAAGGTGTTGAAATTTAATATTCTTTGTCGAGTTCTATAACAAATGCAATTTCCTAAACAGCTGAATCTTAATTGGCGAGAAATTCAAAGATTGTATTGAAAACAGTTGAAATTCAGTTTGCCTTACCTCATCCTCATTTCCTTCAGAATCAGAGTTAATCTCCATCACAGAATCATCATCACCCTTTTGAGAATTACTATTCAAACTCTCCTGACTTCCGTCTTGAGTTTTACTTGATCTGGGTTCATTATTATCACCACCATTAACATTTTGTAATGCACTTTCATTAATTTCAACTTGCCCATTGTCATTTGCAAATTGTTCCTGAGATAAAGAATTATCATTTTGATTCACAATAGTGTTAAAACCGTTGACACTATTTTCGTGATTCCGCACAGGAACGCTTGCGGTATTTTCGTCTGCAGATCCATTAACAGTCATCATACTTTCTTTCGATGAATCTTCATCTTCAGAACTATACGATTCTTCTACATTTGCCTCTGAAGAATTGACCGATACATTCTTTACAGTTGTTCCTACGGCCTGTTCATCATTTTCCCATTTTTGGTTGGAATCTTCAGAAGCTTCTGAACTTCTTTCCAGTTCTTCCATAGATGCTCCATTCACCTCCGGATCTCTGGGCGTAGACCCCTAAAACAAAATATAAAAAAGTTATCTTATGTCTTATGTAATTTCCCCCCCTCTTTTTTTTTTTCTCCTTTCCCCTTGATTTGTGTTTTTTTTTATTATTATTATTATTGTTGATTTGTTTTTGTGCTAGTGTGATGATTGAGTGAGCGAGCGAGACTGTGTATAATGTAGGCATGTTGAGATGACCGGAATGTTAGGTACCTATCTTTTTAAAATTAATTGTGGCGCATGGTATTGGATGATAGCTGATCTCTGAAAGATTAACCTTTATTTTAACTTTAATTATGTAGTTATTGTCTGTTTTGTGCTTCTATATTTATAAAATAAAATAAAATAAAATAAGAAAATTTAAAAAAATGGTCATAGATAACTTGACGGATAAAGGCAGAAACAGATGTAGGGAAATGTGTTCATTGTTAGCGTAGAGTTGTGAGTGTAGTTTTTTTAGTTAGCCCTAATACAGGTCCATTATACTCAGTGAGGTGGCAAAGCAACACATTGTAATTTGTATCAAATAATCTACTTTTACAAAATATCATATAGGTATGAGAATTATTTTTATGAATTAAGAAATATGTGCCATCAAAAGAATAAGATTATAACATATAATAACACGTATAGACAATTCACATAGACCGAGCTAGTCCCAAACTAAGATATGAATCTTGAATTATGGGTACTTACGCTACGATACACATATATATACAATGCACTGAACACATATACATGTGACACACCCAGACCCAGGACAATTTGAAAAAGGTCATTCTTCATTTTGCCCTGGCCGGAAAATGAACCCAGGACCTCGTGACTCAAAGGCAAGTGCGTTAGCCTCCGCACCACACCGGTCACCGATTAACTTGTAGATATATCTATGTGAATTGGCTTTACAGATAAAACAGTTAACATCTACAATTAAGCACAGAGTGTGGAGGTGTTGGAGGCAGGGTCAAAGACCCTGTTATTCAGGAGGTGATATGATTCTTGAATAGACCCTTGTGGGGTTTTTCCACATAACGGTGCATCTTTTAAAATTGTCTAGTTATTATTATTTTACAGAGCCCTGCCTATTGCAGGACACTACAATCTTACACAAAAGAGTGGGGGACATGTTCTTTACGAAATTATACGAAAAAAAACTATTCGGGAATGACGTTTGTTTTGATTCTCCGTGTTTTGTTTTTGTTTTTTAATAATATTTTATGGTAAAACTTGTTTAAATAAGTGTTTCAATATATCATTTTGTGGAGAATTTTTCGGTGCATATGGTGGTTTAGTTATATATCGAACAAATTTAAGGATGTGAAAAATATTTAAGAAAAACTAGAAACTGTGAAAATATATCGTAGGAAAAACTTTCGAAGTGAACGCTGCTTCCAGCGAACCTCTTAAAGAGATTTTTCTTATGTCATTGTATTCAGGACATTGAGTTACGTAAAAAACCTCGCGGTGACTATCATAAGTTCAACCGCTAGCGAGAAAATCGGTTTTTCCTCCGATGAAAATTTCTGGAAATTTTACAAGAAGATAGTGTTACATATCAATCGAACCGCAATTTAAAACTGAATCTGGCCTAATTTTTAGTTTTTCTATATCTTTTGAATTTAAAAAGTTATACCAAGTTATATGCCTAACAAGTGCATTTTTGTGAAGTGCCTTTCTTTGATAGGTATTTATAAAAAAACAATTATCATCATCAAATAGAAAATAAAATTTTACATAAAAAAGTTCGTGGTGGTGTCTTTCTATCTCATGTGGTTCTAGTGAAAAGTGAATAAATAACAATTTACCCATATTAAAATATAAATATTTCTTGATCTACCGACTACGAACAAAATTTGCATCAGGTTTCGTGTGTACTCTGCCGCTTAGCACTACAAATTTATAGAAGTAGATTTCTTTCTTGTGCCAAAGTATGTCTCCAAGAAAAACACGAAGTTGTACAAATAGAGATAAAAATTTATATATTACAATGTTCGATACTTCCCAGGACTGGAGTGGCAATGATACTGAGAATAATGAGGACATCACGTGTGTGCTACGGAATAAAATAGTAGAAGTGGAGAATGAGAGAGACAGAGTGAGGGAAGATATTATAAAGAACAAAAAGGATCTGGTTACTAAATGTAA
Organism: Athripsodes cinereus; assembly: GCA_947579605.1. Lineage (NCBI taxonomy): Eukaryota > Metazoa > Arthropoda > Insecta > Trichoptera > Leptoceridae > Athripsodes > Athripsodes cinereus. The sequence continues at coordinate 3,318,620 of OX388329.1, forward strand.
GGAGGTGCAATGCCTTAAGAAGAAGATTTTTGGCTTAGAAAAACTTAATTTAGAACTAGATGTAATTAAGAAGAAAAATTTTAAATTAGAGACGGAACTTTTGGATAAAAATTCTCAAATGGATTCCTTAGTTACTGAATTTAAAGCTAAAATTGACAAACAAGAAGCTATTATATTAGAATTAAGGAAGAATGAACAAAAAATTATGAAGCAACTGGAAAGTGCTAAAGAAACGTGCTTTATTCTGAGATACTCATATGACAATATATATGAAAGCGTTGAAACTCATAAAAATATATCAAAGAATATATGTGACACACCAGAGATAAAGGGCAGATCTTTCGCTAATTCATCGTATAATCCAAATTGTGACGACGCCGGCGTGAAAAATACTCAACACAATATTAGAGGCAATATATTTATTATTGGCGACGAATTGTCCAAAGGATTAAGATCCCGCCTGAGTCATAATGTTGAGTCCCATAACATACAAAGTACAGTGTATCCCGGTGCAAAACTTAAACATATGTCCGGCAGCGTAAACTCCACCATAAAGGGCGCAAGAAAAGCCGACACAATAATATTGGCGATTGGTAGTAGCCAAAATGCCAAATACGCCAAAGAATATAAAACTTATATTCAGAAAATAATAGAGAATGCTGAACAGAATAAAATAAAACTATATATTACGTCATTATTGTATGACAAAAATGAAAATTATGATACTAATTTGCTTATTTATGATTTAAATATGTACCTGTACAACGCTACAAGATGGTGTGAGTATAGTAATATGATTGATGTTGGAAGACAAAATAAGGTGAAGTTATCTTCGCTTATCCTTAATAGCATGAAATTCAATAGGCAAACTGGGGGGAATTTGATTGATACATCAATTGGTACCCGACCTGAAGCATCTGCGAGCTCGACTGCATGGCCCAACAACATAGACAAGGAGGGACAGACTTCACGTGGAAACATTTCTTTTTCTCGGATTTTGACAAGACAGATGACACGATCATAGTTGCTCACCAGAACGTCCAAGGATTGCGGAATAAACTGCATGAACTGTGTACTTCGATTGATTTAAATAGTGTTGATGTGCTCTGCCTCACAGAGACTTGGTTGGAAACATATGAAATAAGTAATTATAATACATCTACACACAATATCATGAGTAGTTATAGTAGAATTAGCACAACCAGAGGAGGATCAGTTATATACGTTAAGAATACACTCACAGCAAAAAATAGATTAGATATAGTTAAACTTTCTCAAGAAAAAATATGTGAAATGAGTTGTATTGAGATTTATAACTTTATTATCTTATCGGTATACAGGCCTCCTACTGGAAATTTTGACGCGTTTTTTAATTCTTTGGAAAGTATCATACAAAAAATTTCTCATAAAAATAGTAAAAAACTTATCATTTGTGGCGACTTTAATGTAAATTTAAATGAAGTATGTAAAGAAAGCAGTAAACTCTTAGACTTAATGCAATGTTATTTATTGACGCGTAGCATTTTTAATGCTACAAGAATTACAAAAACTTCATCCACTTGTATTGATAATATATTTACTGACACTAAATTTGACTATACTAATACTGTTAACTTTGTGAGGTCTGATCACAATGGACAATTAATTGCTTTGAAGAAAGAAAACAAAATATGTAAAAACACTGTTGAGAAAAAATTCAAGTATAAAAGATTTTACAATGAACAAAACATAAATGATTTTCTTGAATCTATGAAAGAGTACAAATGTGATTTGGATAACTTTAATGCAGAAATGGCATTCACAAATTTTTTCTCTAATTTTATAATATGTTTGAATGGTCATGTACCAATTAAAAAAATTGAATGCAAAAATAACAGATCATCATGTCGTTGGATGACTCCCGGCATTTTGATTTCAAGAAAAAGATTATTTGATTTATATAAATTGAGAGAGAAAGATAATTCGCAAAAGATTAAATTGTTTATTTCTAGTTATAGTAAAATATTCAAAACAGTGTGTGATGAAGCAAAAAGATTGTTTTTCATTAATAAAATTAAGAATTCTAAAAACGTTATCAGAACTACTTGGGATATTATAAAACAGGAAACTGGTAGAGCAAATACTCTTATCAATGACAAAACTACTAGTAGGAATAATATTCAAATTGCTGATTATTTTAATGATTATTTTATAAATGTGTGTAGGTCTCTTACAAGTGATCTGAGTGCTTCGGCTGAGAGGGCAAAAAGTTACTTGGAAAACATGAACCCTTGCACAGATGTTTTCTCGTTTGAATTTGTATCACAGAGTGACATTATTAATACATGTAAGCAAATTAAAACAAAAGACTCTGTTGATCTGTGGGGTATCTCCACAAAATTATTGAAGCGCATCATTACTGGACTTGCTTCTAATATCGCTGATATAATAAACTTGTGTTTTAAACAGGGAATCTTTCCAAACTTATTAAAAATGGCAAGGGTCATACCCATACATAAAAACGGTGATAAAAATGATCCGGGTAACTTTAGGCCTATCTCGATACTGCCTGTGCTTAGCAAGTTGTTTGAAAGGATTGTTGCCAGCCAGGTTCTCCATTTTTTTGAAAGAAATAATTTGTTTCATCCTCAACAATTTGGTTTCCAAAAGAATAAAAGCACATCAGATGGAATAGCAAGCTTGGTACAAAATATATTGGAATCGTTTGATGAAAAACATGACATTTATGGTATTTTCTGTGACCTATCAAAGGCTTTTGATTGCGTTGACCATGAAATCCTTATCTGTAAGTTAGAATTTTATGGAATCAAGAACACTGAAAAGGCCTTTTTTGCATCGTATCTTAAAGAAAGAAAACAACTGACAGAACTAGATAATGTTAAATCTTCTTTCGGAAATATCAACTATGGTGTCCCTCAGGGATCTATTCTTGGTCCATTGTTGTTTCTAATATATATTAATGATTTGCCCCTTTCCTTGATTCATGATGAGAAAATTATAATGTTTGCCGACGATACGTCGTTATTGATAAAGAGCACTAAAGGCGGAGAACATACACAGGCGAAAACTCTACATGCTTTAAATAAAATGGAGGGCTGGTTTTGTGATAACAATCTTGTACTGAATAAGACGAAAACTAATGCGATTCGCTTTTCTCTGAAACGGCCTATGCAAGATGATCCAGTGAATACCATGTTAAATAAAAAAGAAATAGTTATTAAGGATGCATGTAAATTCCTAGGCGTTACTATTGACAAAACATTACAATGGAGCTCACACATTGAAAATATTGCTCCAAAACTTTGTTCGGCAATCTACGCGATTAAAAAGATAAGAGAGACCTGTGGAGTAGAAGCTGCAAAATTGGTGTATTTTGCATACTTTCATAGTATCATGTCATATGGTATATTGTTTTGGGGAAACGCCCCTGACTCAAAAAGAATATTCATTCTGCAAAAGCGAGCAATGAGAACTCTTCTTTGCATGAATTATAGGGAATCCTGCAGAACTGTATTCAGAGAGCAAGGAATCCTAACCATGGTATCACTTTTTATTTATGAATGTATATGTTATGCGCAGAAACACCTGGATAATACACCACTAAATGAAGATTTCCATAGTTATAATACCAGGTCGAAACACAAAATTAGACCAATTGAACACAGGCTCTCTAAAGTAGATCGAAGCTTTTTGTGTCTTAGTGTAAGACTGTATAACAAACTCCCAGACACAATAAAATGTGATGATGTATTGGTCTTCCGGAGAGAAGTGAAATCGTATCTAGTTAATAAATCATTTTACACGATTGACGAAATGTTAAATGGATAAAAATGTTTATGTTTTATGCCTTGTACCTTTTTATAATTTTATTATATCTATGTTTGACGCTGTAGATCCAAACCCTTTACATTTGCGACTACATATTATATTTTACTTATTTAATTATTTTTCTCACTTGACGAAATCCTAATGGTTGGATATATTTTATGTTTTGTGTGATCGTTGCTTAATTTTGATTGACTTGTTTTTTGATATAATGTTTGTAATATTCATTGGTTATTATATTCTACATTTGACGAGTCTAAGTGTCCGCAATATAAGGACCTAAGGACGATATGAAAAAATATAAAAAATATAAATACCGGGAACACCAAAGCAAAAATGTAAGGATAGATCTATATGGCGTTCCATTCTCTCTGTATACCCCACTTGGGACACAGCCTGAAGGTATAGTATAGTATAAAACTAATTCTATTTTGCTATAGGTACTAATTTTTTAAAGACTTTCAACCAAGATATACTAGATCGGTAATTCAAAGAAAATATCGGTCATGCAGCCAATGAAATTTTGCATCCAGTTTTAAACTGACGTTGGTTGTAAGTATATATACACATAAGTTTTTATTCACAGTGCTAAACTGGATAGGGCTACAGAATACCTACAATCACTTTATCTATAGTTTGAGAAACTATGTACACATATCTCAATTCCCACGGCATTCCAGTGGCACTCATTCAAGGATTTCCTTAAATTTTTTTAAAAGATTCCATTAAATTTCCATCCCATAGACTATCAGGAAGGTACACTCGACTGAACCAAGATGCAAAAGAAATCAAGGAGGTAAACAAATCGAGGAGAAGAAGACTATGGAAGGCAAATATATACTAGATAGGTAATTCAAAGAAAAAATCGGTCATGCAGCCAGTCATATTTTGCATCCAGTTTGAAACTGACGCTAACGTCAAGACAATACATTGCAAATGTTGAAGGTCATCGATGTTGGAACACAAAAAATTCGAAATAATGTACCACGCTGCAAGTCTAGTATGTCTATGACTTTCAAAGTCTTTTGAACTAATATTTCAGCCGCAGAACCTTTCAATGAAAAAAATTGATTTGTTAGTGGGAAAAATCGATTTATAAAGATGGAATAATTAAATAATAAGTTCATTAAGACATTCAGGATGGATGGCAAACCTCATCGCTTATGGAAAAGAATGGGAGTGCTCCACGGGACATAAAAATATTTGTCATACATATTTAATGACAGCATATTATTTGATACAATTTACAATGTGTCACTATTGTAGAATAGTTTCAATCTTATAAAAATTCAGCAGGAGTTTAAAAAAAACTTTAAACATATTAAAATACATTCATTTCAATAAATTAGGAAGAAAATTTGAGGCATGGATACAGTTTAGTATACAAAACATTCATTTTAGGTTATGTCTTTTGTTTACTAATAAATTGGCAAAAATGACAAAAGTTGTCCCTGTTCTTCAAGTGAAGAGTTAAATTATGCATATGTCATTGAATTCGCTGCATATTTTTACAATTTCATATGCAAAACTTTTACAATTCAAAAACAAAACATTATAATGTTTTGTTATGAATCTGTTAAAAAAGTCGATATAAAAAACGTTAAGGAAAATATGAGAAATGTATAAAAAGGGTTAAAGTGTCATAATGAAAACACTAATTTAGGCTAATGGCGGACACTCTCTTTTTAAGAAAAGTGTGACAATGCAAAGTGTTTTTTTATCAAAATTTCGTAATAAATAACCCCAAACTAGGAGGAAACTAATATCAAAATGTGCGGAATTTTATGCTTTATCAGATACAAACAAGAAAAAGTGTTGACAATGTTAATTTTGCTCAAAATCTTTAGTTTTATAACTTCAATGACATTTCAGTAAAAAGTGTAAATCAGGACGTATGCGGTGGTGTGATCTCACCTGCTGAGAAAAGGGATGCAAGTCTAATTTCATTTTTAATATATTAAAAAACAAAATTACTCGTTATGTTAAAAAATCAATCATTCACGTCACCACGGCGTGTTTCACATATGGGGTAGTCAGCGGACTAGCTGCATATAATAAACACGCAAATTGTCCTTTTCGTGAGAAGAAAATTTGAGAAATTTATCGCTGAAGTGAAAATATGATGATGTACGAATGATTGCCTTTTACAGGACATCGGAAAATTGACATAAACGTTTGAAAGGTCTATTCTTTGCCTGGGACTCCACGGGGTTTTTCTTCCACTACCTCCATTAAATATAATAATTGTTACGTAAAATTCCTTATAATGATGTGCATTAAAGATGGAGAAATAAATAAATATGTATTTTAATTTTTATGTTCCCAAAAATCGCACGCGCGTAATATTTTCGTCACCAAAATATAATCTTTTCTTTTTACCAATCTATACCAATATTTCCCAACTTTTAAAAAATCAAGAACCACTTCTTTGCTGTATTTGCAAGTTTTTTTCACATTATTTTATTTATTTGTTTTTTCATTCTTTCCAGTATATTGACCACAGAACATTAAAAAATTTATAGAGAAATGCATTAAAATTAAATACTTACAATTAAAATTCAGAGGGCGAGTTTATCGCACACGCAAACAAAAGTATTTTTTTCGTAACAACTTCGAGCAAAAAATCTTTCGCGGACCTCTAGAAGTACTCTTACGAATCATTAGTCGAGATACACTCATATTATATCGATACCAACAAGGCAACTCTTCCACATTTGGGGTAAAATTGGAGAAATGCATTAAAATTAAATACTTACAATTAAAATTCAGAGGGCGAGTTTATTGCACACGCAAACAAAAGTATTTTCGCGGACCTCTAGAAGTACTCTTACGAATCATTAGTCGAGATACACTCATATTATATCGATAGCAACAAGGCAACTCTTCCACATTTGGGGTAAAATTGGAGAAATGCAATGACTTATGGGATCAATAAAAATGAGACATTCAAGATGGGTGGCGGATTAAGTCATCACGATATTGAATGTTTATCCCGTGGAGCACCCGGTAAAGAATTGGTCTCCCACTCTTCCCCGTAAGTTTTCGAGTGTCCTGTAAAAGGCAGGTGTTCGAAAAAACACTAAGACATTGTACATCTTAAATTCAGCGATGAGGTTTGTCACCCATCCTGAATGTCTTGATTTTATATTGGCACAAAGAGGACAGCTTGCATATTTCTTACATGCAGTTGGTCTACTGGCTACCCTACTTGTGGGATATGCTTTGATGGTATAGTAGTAGTAGTAGATATTGAATGTTCTAATCTTGTGGATTTCCAGGACAATCGAAACGTGATGAAAAGAGCGGGAGAACTTTTCTTCACCGAATATTCCACGGAACAAATCTTATTAGATCGTAATATTCTCACAAAAAACATCCAATGAAATACGAGATTTGAAAAACTTTTAAAATATGAAGTAACACGCAAGCGTGGCTGTTTAATTTGGTTAGTCAGTTTTGTATAGGATAGATGATTACGTGTTGAAAACATTGAATAAAAGAGCATACATCAATAACTTTTGAATGAATGTGACTGAGGCATTTTTTTTTTGGTAAGAATCCTTATCGCCTATGTAGAAAAACCGCGACTTGATGAAAAATGAATATGTATGAAAAAAAAATTGACTGCAAAAAAACTATTCAACAATAAAACATTGAAAAAAAAAACTGTGGTATCTCTAGAATTCTTTTTTTGGTTTCGGAGTCTACCCCAAGTGTTGTACGAAATATCAAATTTATTGTAGTTCGAGTTAGGCATTCTGAATTTCTTACACCGATTTATTTTTCTTATAAGAATTTCGTTTTAATCTTGTTTAAAAGAAAATCGGCGATTGTGATCCTCGTATTTCTAACTTGAATCCAACTGCTTAGGAAGGAAAAACATTGAAGGGCCCACCGACCATCCGCAGAAATGCAGATGTCTGGGGATTTTAATTTTTCCTATTCTGATTTTTACACCGGCGAATTTGTCAACACGGGAGGTGGCATATGAACGGGAGCTTGAACAGCTGAAAACCACAAAGCAAACAAGTGAGGAGTCTTTTGACTACATTCCTTCTATGTCCCTCTAGCCGAGGGAAGCATAAAATACGACCAGATCAGCAGTGACGGAAAATAGCTTCCATATAGAATATCGTATTGAGGTTTATTACATGCTGAGAGTCCGCTGGCTAAACCACTAGTGAAAATTCCGTAATGGTATAAAAAAATATGCTAAATTATTGATTATTGATAAATAAACTGAAATATGGAGTTTAGCAAAATAAATGTTAACTCAATCAATAAATAAATGTTGAATGAATTAATAAAAAACAAACGTATTATTTTTGACTTATGCCAATTTTTCCGTGATACATTAATCTGAACTACTACTACACCCTCTGGCGTGTTGTGACTTGTGAGGTGAACTTTCCATTTCCCCCGCCGCTTCGAGTGGAGAAGGTCGCACTACAACTCGTCAGTGAAATGTTGTTAAAACTAAAAGTTTCCGTTAAGTTTTTCTTTATCAACTTTTAACTACTGAAATCAGTGAGTTTGTTCATCTGAAATATGTAAGTTGTTTTTCCATTTTAATTCCTTAATAACATGTACATCGTCCCGCCGATTCCTTCGCGGGGTAGGCAGAAAGAATAGGGCGTCGCTCACCCCCAAACTTTCTCCTGTCCTTGCACACACTTTTTGGTTCTTTACAATTCCTCAGACATGCTCTTATATTGCATTCAGAACGTATCCGTTCTTCAGGATCTACAATAACACGGCTTCGTCACAAATTCTCGGCTGGCCACGTTTTCACCCACATTTTCTCTAGTCACGCATGTCTTGCATGTTACTCTGCCCTCTTTCTTTCCTTTCACGTGGCCAAACCACCGTAACATTTTTCATTCATCTCTGCTTTAAAACACTTAACATTCCATTCGTAAATAAATACATAATTATTTATTCATACGAAATTGTGCAACAGCGAGTTTATGATATATTTTTTTATTAGGTATAGCTTTCGCCCTGATAACGTAGGTTATCAAGTCGAGTTCGACATTCTAGAGATATTTGAAGTTAGAAAACTATTGAAAATAACTAACAAGAGTGCTTATAAGCTATTTTACTATGTTTTTTTGATAAGTATATCTCCTAAAAACTAGATAAAAAAACAAAACATGTTAGGTATCTTCCAAGCGGAAATTTCCATTGGTTTGACAAAATGGCGCCACCATTGCGAAACTTGTTGAAAAAAAGCTAAACATTAAAATTTATGTTTATATAAAACTGTTATACATTTCTGTTGAGCTTTTCATAAATAATACCTCTCCCGTCGCTCTTTTCTGTAAATTTTCGAGTGTTCTGCAAAAAAAAAAAACTGGTGTTTGTGAAACATCGCTAAGCCCGGTTTACGCAATCTAAGTACACTTTGATGATTACTTGGATGCTACTGGTATCGTATTAACAGGAGATTCAAGTGATCCGAGTCGCCGTATTCCGAGCGGAAGAAGCAAACCGCTACCCATCCTGATTGTCTCTATTTTTTATTGGTACAGAAAAATATACAATGCCAATAATTATACACGACAATTACGCAGAAATCGTGTATATTTTCTGAGACTATTTTTTTCGTTACACAATTTGAAAACATACATTACAAGAACACTATGAATGCGTACTGGCATTGAATAGATACTTCTTTTTTTATTGCTACTGGATTTCATGGACTTCACGTTATCATTGGAACTTTATTTTTAACCAAATACGCAGAAAGGACGACAGAACTGTATGTTAACATGCAGTAAGTCCACTTGCTAATGTTGGTTCTTTATTAATTTATTTCGCTGCCATTGATTGCATTTTGTTTTATTTTTTTGTGTTGTGCATGTTTGGCTTCTTGGCTAGAGACACTTCAAGGGAGTGTACATAGTTAAAATATTTCCCGCGTTCAGGTTATGGTGACTTTGGCCGACCAGCAGCCGTAGTCAAAACACATTTTAACGTTTGCTGTCGTTCGACAATAGACGACTTTGCGAGAATGTATCAAATTTCGTAGCTAAGGCTGCAGCCCTTCGAAAGATGACGAAACTTCGAATTTATAAGAGAGATATTTCGAAATCTCCCGCTTCCGGACTTCTTCGATTAAGTCTTCACAACACAAGCATATTGCACAATGTGGTGGTGAGTCTAGTAGTGGTGCATTTTGGGTTTATTTAGAACCAAAACTCATCTTTAATCAAACATATAAAATGTCGGTTTCACCAAGTTCGTATTTATTTACAATTCGGATTTAAAAAAATTATATCTGTCTATTCCAGGGGTGGCCAATCTTTCAAATGTCGGGAGCTACTTTTTTAATGGAATTAGGTATGGCCGAGATCGACTTGTTTTTCTACTTATCTATATTTTAGTAGGTGAGGCCTAAGACTCCTTTAACCTAGATCAAGGCTAATAATATATTTAGAAATTTAGTGAACAGGGATTTTCTAACGAAATAAAAAAAATAGTATTCCAAATATCAGAAATAAAAAATCGGCCTCATTCAATGAATTGAATTGATATCTTACGAATAACTGTCGCTCACAAGCATAGACATACTACACTTGCAGCGCGGTACATTTTTCGGAATTTTTGTGTTCCATCATCGATGTCCTTCAAACATTAGCAATATATTGTCTTACAACTGGTATAATTATGTTCCAAATGATCCCCTTTATACACTCTATAACATGGGTGGCCAACCTTTTCAGCAGCCGGGCCAAATTTCAGAATGAGATTTCCTACCGGGCCGCACAACAATATATTCCATATATGGAACATTTGATAATTTTATTTCACCTTAAAATTTCTATCCCCCCCCCCCCCCCCGTCCCCAAATTTTCAAAATGGTATGGGAATTTGAAATGTTTCAAAACTCCTCGGTTTTCTTTAAGAATATTTTCTCAAAATACCTCTTACAAAAAAGTAGCGGGTACTTGTACCGACTATTATATTAAAAAAAGTGTGCATATAATAAAAGGCTTCAGCCTAGTGAGGTGGCAAAATGGAATTAGTTTTATTGGCATATTATTATGGATATTTGAACTTTATTTGATTGTATATGCTTATTCGAGGAAATAAACGAATTTGAATATGCTTCGCGGGCCGCACGTAGACACCCAACGGGCCGCGGGTTGGCCACCCTTGCTCTATAAGTTTGTGTAACATTCAGCCAAACACCCTGTTAATATGGTTATTTTCAATATTTTTGTTACATACCAAACAAAAAACAATTAGTTTGTGTCAAAACACCTTTAATTTATTTATTTGAGAGATGTATTGAGAGATCTATCACAAGTGGGATAGCCAGCGTATCAGCCCATTATTTACAAACTTGCAAGTCGTCCTCGCTGTACCAACAAAAGTTAAGAGATTTAGGATGAGTGGCATACTTCATAGCTGAATTGAAGATTCTAAATGTATCAAATCATGATGTTTTAAAAATACAGTGAAACCTCTATCTATCGTTCCTCGAATAATTGTTTTCTCGTATTTGTCGTTATTTTTTACAGTACCAAATTAGTTTCATACAAAATACGTAAAAATATATCGCATCCATCGTTTCTCTATATGATTTTATCGCATTGACCGTTTAAATTACACAAAAAAAATCGTAAATATGTATAAAAACATTGGACAGCGAGGGAGAAAGAAAGAACGATTTGTTAATTTTGTCGGCTGTCTTTTATGCTGGTACGTCAGTTGTAGGTAGGTACAATAAAAAAGCAAATATGACGATGAAAGATTACATACAATACAAAGTATGATTTTGCTCTCCATGCAGCTTTCTTTTTTATTTTGTTACTATATTTTTTATTCACTGTGTCGGTGTTAAGGTAGTAGAATTCCATATCGAAAAAATAAAACAGGTGTTTTATTCTACTAAAGATTATATTTTGTGAGAGAGACGTCTTTCGTCTTATGAGGACATTGTCAATCAGATTGACAATGTCCTCATAAGACGAAAGACGTCTCTCTCACAAAATATAATCTTTAGTAGAATAAAACACCTGTTTTATTTTTTCGACTATATTTTTTATTTCAACAAATTGATATATAATTTTTGAAACATGTATCATTTTTATAAAACCTATATACCTACTCGTATGTACATATTAAACATTAAAATACATATTAATGTGATTTTTTTCTATACTCCCGCATTCATTGTTTTCCCGCATCCATGGTTTATTTCAATAGGTCCCTTCAAAAACGATAGATAGAGGTTTCACTGTACCTGCTTTTTACAAGACACTTGAAGACTTACAAAAAATAATGGGTGGTCTATTCTTTACTTGGGACTTCACGGGTGTGATCTAGAATTGAGAGATCACAATGTTCTATACTCAGAACTATAGTGAATTTATGTACCTTGATGTTCCAGTTTTTAACACTTGCATTCTTTTTTTAAAGGGTTGTCACAGTGCAAACAACAAAAAAAATCAGGACCAGAAGAGGATATGATCACTTTAAGGAACAACGTTGCAACTATCAAAAAGGAAAGGAAACAACACAAGTGAGTCGGTTGAATTTTTAGTTTTCTAATAAAATGAATATTTCGTCGTTGCATATTCAAAAAGGGGTATAAGAATTCATACAATATTTTGACATTTCTATTTTATAAAGTGATTCTTAGTATCAAATATCAAAATTCAATACTTAAATAATATCACATTCCAATAAAAAGTCCAAACTACAATTTTAATGCCTTAATGAACAGTTTTAAAAGAGTATGCCTAACTAAAAATGTGCACACATGTCTCTTTTTGAAAATGCAACGACGATTTATTATTATTGTTTACTGTTGCTATTGAGTATAACTTTACGCACGACCGGTTTCGTGGACTCCGAGTTTGCATCATCACAATATGCTGATCTACACCAGCGATTCACATACCGCGGCCCGCCAATGAATTAAGAAATTGTGAAAATTTAAAATAAAAGAACAAAAATGCATTGAAATGCGCTTGCTAACTTGGAAACGTTTTCAGTTATGAAACTTAACAAAACCAAAAATCGAAACCTTCTAGCAAATGAATATTTGGAAGCAATTTTACATGTGGCGATAAGTATGTAATTTGGAAACAAATAAAGAAAAAATTGCTGGTTCAATAAAATGTCATGCATTCAAATAATAAAATATTGAATATTAGATTGTAATGATTACAATATTTAAGCATTTGTCATTTGTACAAATTAAAAAATAAATTTTAAACTTATAAGTGTTAATTTTCTTGTAGCGGCCCGTCCTTGGCTCATAATCTTCCCGCGTGGCCTCTGTTCCCTATAAGTTTGTGCATCCCTAATCTATACTCATTATAGATCAACAACTGATGATGTAAACTGAGTCAGCAAAACAAGCACAGAGAAGATGACATGCATGTTAATTAAAGGTAGTCTACCCCTTTTATTATGGGGTGTTCACATTTGGCGGATATCGCCAGGCAAATTTCAAAATATATCGCCAGACGAAAAAACAAAATTCGCCAGACACCCATTGATCGTCACACCTGTTCACACAGTCCACCGATATAGAAACAAACGCTCTGTCAGATGCGCTTTGATTAAGACATTGTTTTCAAAATGGTGGACGTCGAAATGGAAATCTCGAAGTGTTTATTTTTAGTCGAAAATGTTACAATAGAAGTTATAAGGCGCCTTTAAAATAAGGAAACAAACGCCACAAACCAAACAAAAAAGATTACAGCTGTCACGAAGCGGGAAACATTATAAAATTTATAGGTTATAAAGTTTTTACCATAGATGCGGACGCCGCGCACATCTACGGATGCGCAAATCGCTCCACCAAATTAAAATATTGAAAGGTGGTCAACTTGAGACGATATTGTTTTCACTAGTTTTCACTAGTTTTTGTCGTTTCAGACTAGCTGTCATTTTGTTCACACGGTTCAAATGGCTGACGTATTTTTGGAGTCCTGGCGATATTCGCAAAATGTGAACACCATATTAGAGATACTGTGATCCAATAGATAGCAGAGGTAATGCTCTTGAGTCATGAGGTTCCGAATTTGATTCATGGCCAGAGCAAATGAAGAATGGCCGTTTACAGATTGTTCTGGGCCTGGGTGTTACATGTATATAGTGCATTGTATTCATATATTTTTGTACAGTTGCGATTCTCTTTTCTGTAAGTTTTTGAGTCCTGTACTGCCCTGCTAAGTAAAAACACAGTAATTACCAAACAAATATGTGTCAGAATCGCAAACCAAGTTTAAAACTACCTTTTGTGTGTATTTTTTGAAGTATTAAAAAAAACATACCACAGTCGTCACAAATATCTAAGATATTCAATAATTTTTGAAATATGCTTCCTTTTAATAAGCTAATTTATAATAGATATTTGTGACGACTGTGGAAAGTTTGTTTTTTGATACTTGAAAAAATACACACAAAAAAGTAGTCTTAAACTTGTTCTGCTATTCTGACACATATGTGTTTGGTAATTACTGTGTTTTTACTTAGCAGGGCAGTGTAAAAGACAGATGTTCGAAGAAATAAAAATATTTAACATCTTGAATTCAGCGGTGAGGTTTACCATCTATCCTTAATGTCTTAATTTTTGTTGGCACAGAAAAGACAGCTTGCATGTTTATTACGTGCAGCTAGTCTCCTTTTTTTTTTTTTAGTCTAGTCTCCTGGCTGACCCACTTGTGGGATGTCCTGTGATAATATAGTAGTAGTCTTATTGTTGCATTAGTAGCCACATTACAAGATTCATTTCTTAGTTTGGAACTAGTTTGATCCATGTGAATTGTCTATACATAGATATTATATTGTCGTAGCATATTTAAAATGGTGTACCTAAATACAGAAATGTTTTTATATTTCTAGAATAAACTGCTTATTATGATATTAAAACCATTTTGAAATTGATTCTTAGTATCAAATATTAAAAAAAAAAACACAGTATGTAGTTAACTTCCAAATGACTTTTATTACCTTCGCTTACTAGTATTCGGAGACTCACGACTCCATCATCAGGCGATTAGTAAAAAGTGAAATAAGATACAGAGACAAACAGTATTTATAGGATTTGAACAAAAGAATGTTGGGAGAAGCCCGTGTTGATAAGAGAGTAATTATAATTCATTGAAAATAATATTAATGCCAATAAAATTACAAACATTTTCATTCTCTAATGAGCCATTTTTTAAGAGCATTCTTAAACAAAAATGTTCGCACGTACGCCAATTTGGAATATGCAACGACGATATGTTATACTAAAGATGTTATATTATAAGCAGATAGTGGCCACTGTAGAACATTTTGGTTAAATTAGGAATGATCTGTGAATGTCAAGACTTGACTAAAACATTAATTAATATACAATTTTTCTGTTTAATTTTCAGTGCTACATATACAAATCATCATACAAAAAGACATATACTTAGATCAACGCATCGGACAAGAAAAATATACGGAGGGGAAAACACACTGTTGTTGAGAATAATAATAATAACTAAACAACTTATTTAAGATGCGTCGTTTTGTGGAAAAACCACCACAAGGATCCATTCAGAATCATAACACCTCCGAACAATATGCTCTCTAACCCTGCCTTGAACACCTCCACACTCTCCAGAGTCTTCAAATCATAAGGAATTTTGTTCCACAGTTACGGACCAGCCACACAGAAGGCACGGTCAACATAGTTGGCCAGACCCCTCCTACGCGGAACGACAAGTCTATTGACAGAGTCTATGTTTGCAAACCTTAGTGATTTTTGCGTCCTCAGAAATGCAGAACTACCGAGATGTACACCGGTGCCATGCCATGTGGTGCCTTGAACACAGTCAATATGATTTTGAACTTTTCTTTCTCTGACTTTGAGCCAGTGAAGATCTTTTAGAAGAGGAGTTATGTGACAGGATAGAACTGCCGTTGATGCGCTTGCTCAGTTTAAAAAGGTATGTAACATAATAATGTTTAGAATATTTACAATTTTTTTATTTTCTAGCCAGATTTGGGCACAATGTGCAGATGACATAACTATAATCAGAAATCTCGCTGGATAAAATGATCACTTACAGCAAGCATGTCAAACTCAAATCCTAACACGGGCCAAATTAAAAATCAATAGTTTATGTGGGCCGCAAAAAAATGTTTATACTGTAAACTAGGTTTATTTTAAAAAGTATAAAAAAGGTAAAATCAATATTTTTTCCAGATATTTGGCGTATTTTCTCTTCAACCATATCTTTTCTATTTTGGGTGCAATCTTGTTTGCAGTGATTAATTTTAAAACTGACCTGAGATGACTGTCCGTGATTCTTGATCTGATTGGAAACCTTTCCTTTTCCTTTCATAAGAGAAAATAACTTTTCGCACCGATAAGTTCTTCCAAACATAAATTTTCCTAATTTTTTGTACTGTTATGCGAGAGTATTTTTTTGATCCGTTATGTTTTGTACTGTTATGAGTGGGCCGCAAAAATATACGTTTTGGGCCGCAAGTTTGACATGCTTGACTTACAGTGTACATAGATAATGTTCACCAATGCCGCCATTTCACTGTCACAATATTAGGTCCACCATTTAAGATTTATTTTTTTGCAAATATGTATGTAACATATCTTCGTTGCATATTCAAAAAGGGAATGTGAATTCATGAATGTTTTGACATTTCTAGAATAAACTGCTTATAATGACATCATAACCATTTTATAAAGTGATTCTTAGTATCAAATATTTAAATTCAATACTTAAAGAATAAAATCACGTGTCAATAAAAAGTCCAAACTACAATTTCAATGCCTTAATGAACAATTTTAAAAGAGTATGCCTAAATAAAATGTTCACACATGTCTCTTTTTGAATATGCAACGATGATATTATAGTACTTTAATTTCTTGTTTTATACTTATCAACGTGGCTTTTAACATGCAAGTTCTGTAACCATTGTAAGGAAGGTTCTGCGCAAAATATATGACCCCATTTGCAATAATCTAGAATAGCATAGCAGGTAACCTAGCAGATGACCAGGAACTGTATGATATAATGTGGAAATCCAATCAAAATAAATTAAATTTTAATTGACAGACTTAAGTGGTTTGGACACATACAAAGAATAAGAGACGAGCACATTCCAAAAAGGCTTTTGAATGGCACAACGTGGTTGTCTCACTCGCAAGAATTGGTCTCTTATTCTTTTCCATAAGTTTTTGCGTGTCCTGTAAAAAACAGGTATACAAAAAGTCATTTTGCATCTTAAATTCAGCAATGAGAATTGTCACCCATCCTGAATGTCTTATTGTTGGCATGGAGAGAAAGGCTTGCATGTTTATCACATGCAGCTGGTCTGCTGGCTACCCCACTTGTGGTATATGCCATGATGGTACCTATAGTAGTATTATGTTGTCGTCTAAATGTCTAGTTGAGTTCATTTTTCAAAGTTATCTTCTGGGATCGCATTGGGCTTTAGTTGTAATGATCCTAGCAAGAACTGTCTTATTATCTACAAAAATAACAATTTGAAATCTTTGACATCTCACTAACAAACACACATTAGTGTTGTTATCATTATGCCTGACTCAAATAACTATTCGTTATAAATGTTTTTTTTTTATATATTGAGCATAGAACAACTGTTGAAAAATTCAAAAACTAACTATGGAACAATATTCAATTTATTCAATACCCACACGCCGTGTCCCAAGTGGGGTAAACAGAGAGAATGGAACGCCATATAGATCTATCCTTTCATACTTCCTTTGCTTCTTCTCATCATCATCATCATCGCCCTCAACGCTCCTCTCGGGAGCACAGGGCAGAAACCAGCCTCCTCCATTCAGAGCGTCTCTGTGCCAATTGCGTCACCTCTTTCCACGACATTCCTTGCGCTCTGATATCGTTGTCATAGGAACGGTGTATTGTGAAAGAGGGACGCCCGGGCCGACGGAACCCCTGCGGACGGAAAAACAGTGCTCTTTTTGGCCAACTATCATTAGTCATTCTCAAAACATGTCCCAGCCAGGACCATCGTCTCTCCTGTATTACGGAGATTACAGGTCTCTGGTAGGTGCGCCGGCGCACAGCATCATTTGTAACATGTTCATACCATTTGACATCCAAAATCCTTCTAAGACACCTGTTTTCAAAGCTTAGTATCTTCCGCTCCTGAGCCTTGGTTAAGTGCCAAGACTCACAGCCATATAGAAGGATTGGGATGATGCACGCATTGAACAAGCGACATTTTGTCCTGATGCTGAGTCCAGACGCCTTCCAAACTTTGTTCATGTTATTGAAAGCCCCACTAGCTGCCCCTATGCGGATTGGTAATTCCGACCCGAGATCACCCTCTGGCGTTTTGGTTGCTCCCAGGTACCTGAATTTGCTAACCTGAGTTATTTGGGAATTACCAACCATTAGTGGGGTGTGAGTACTCGTGCATGTACTATTACATATGTACTCCGTTCTACCAGCGTTGATACGAAGGCCAAGGCGCAAGGAATTTTCATAAAGAGCATTAGCATTGCACTGTAATCCGTCCACAGCTGGTTGCGTCCGTGCTTCTTCTACATTCATACAATTTCTCATGCACGTACGTCGGTTCCTTTCACTCAACACATGGCCGTCTTTGAGAATTTGATCCACGTGATGAAGCCACATGGTTCCTAGACCACCCCCATGCTTTCCCTTCTTTCAGACAAGTCATTCTTTCCTCGTTCATTTTTTCCACATGACCAAACCATCTCAATTTATTTACACACATTCTATCCACAACACTCCTCTTACATCCACTCATTCTTCTAATATTCTCATTCTTCACTCTTTAAACAGTCATTTTTCTCAGCGATCGCATCTCCACTACATTTATTCCACTTTCATCCTTCTTTAATCATGTCCACGTCTCACTTGCATGTCATTTATGAATACATACCATCACGCCGCTTCCCTCGCGGGGTAGGCACAAAGGATCGAGCGCCACATCCTTCTATCCTTAGATACATCTTTCACTTCCGTCACTGTCATATAATTCCTCATGCATGCTCTCCTGTTCAATGTGCTCAACACATGACCGTCCTGTAGGATTTGATTTGAATGATCTTGCCATTTAATCTCTGAGCACCGTTCATCTCAGCCAAATATATCTTCTTAGTCATTCTGTCCTCATTCATTCTTTCCAAATGCCCAAACCATTGTAACTTATTTACAGTCATCTTTGTTATTACATCAACTTCCATTCCACATTTCTCTCGTATAACACTGTTACTACGCACACGATTTCTCAGACTTTACCACACATTTATTTATTTTATTCTTCTTGCACATATAACAATTAAAATAAAGCAATATACACAAGAAAAAATGTGATGATGTGCAGTGGCGAGATTATCACTATATAGTGATTTCTAATTCACATCCTTTTCAACGATCTCATTTCTACTGCATTTATGCCACTTTCATGCTGGGATGAAATAAATGTTTGAATTCCACATACATTATGTCCAATTTCGCAAGAAAATAAAACAAATATTTATCTATCTAACTTTATTTATCTCTTGTAAAAATTATTTACTTAAATCGCAATAAGGGGATTGATTTTGGCACATAAACAAATATGCACTCGCAAAAGTTAAAAGTAATGAAACTTAAAAATAAATAAGTGTGGAAATTTCAGTTAAAGTAGTTGAAAAATGGATTTGTTTATGTTCGATGTATTTGAAAATATAACCTCAAATATTGTATAATTATACAGATTTCAAATTTAGAAGGTGTTCTGTAAGACAGTACATAATCAAGTGTACTCAACAATATGGCGTTATTATATACCTAAATATATAATGTATTAAAACCCCCTACTATGAAATGAACTGGGATGTCTATATATATATACAAAATAAACATAAGCAAGTAGGTACCTACGTCGGTAAAAGCTAACGATATGAAAAACAATACATTAGAAAATTACGAGGGATAGATATAAAATTATATTGAAATAGATATTTTGAAGGTTTTTGTTAAATAATTGGTAAAAATTATGTTATAAACGAGATTCAAAAGTGACGAGGAAAGTCGGTCAAATTTAACATGACTATACTAGCTGGCGCACCGCTATAGACGGCCATATTAAAAAGATTATAGTAGGTGTCTATATTATTTTGTACCACTACATACATATAATAATACTAAGCTGATACATATTATAATATAAATTCACAATTTAATTTCTCTTACATTTTCTATTTAAATAATATAATTCGCAACACAAACAGTTCTGTTAAATTAACATAGTTTATTTGATTATAACAATATTTACCGGCATTTTGTTCTTATAAAGTTGTGTAAAAACTTTTCTTCTCGTTCGTGTTGTGTTTTAGTAATATCGAAGAACAGCTGGGCCATACACATCATTAATACATAGTACACGGCACACATTCACACTTGTAACAAACGAATACATTGAAACAATACATTATTTTCTTCATCAAACACGACACTTTTGAAATAATGTATCGATTTGTTGTATGAAACTCAATATCAAATTTGCTATCTTGGCGAAATTATTTATGTTTGCATCTTTACACTGTTATCATGCCGCTTCGTTACTTCGGAACACGCGTCGCCGACAGCCAATATGAGCACTTAACTAGTATTTTATCAATGTATTGGTAGATGATGTACTTAGCAGGCTTCCATTGGGGTTGCCTGAGCGCGATGAATGATTACGACACTCAAAACATGGCCAAATTGTAAATGTCAAAATACACTCATACATTCGTTACACCTATAGACCATTAAAGGTCACGTGGTCTTGTCTATGGATTTGCTTTTGCTTGGGGGGCAAACAGTCAGATTGCGCAAATCATCCTTGTAGGATGTTATGCCATAAGAGAATTCAGACGACAAAATAATAATAAAATCGACACTGACAGTTTTTTTGATTATTAGGTATTCTTTAGGCGTTCCACCTAATATTACACCGTAATCGTCTGTTGTGTTGGGATGCCTGATGTCCCTCAATGATTTTTCTGTGACGTCATCCTTTAATGGTCTTCACAGAGAGAGCATGGACCACAAACATGACCGAATAAAAATATTTTTTTATCAAATTGACCATAATTTGTTTCTCATAGTCCATAGTGACCGTGCAAAGACCAAAGTTACGCAAAAATATACTTTCCGTCAAAGTTTATAAGGTATAAAAACATTTCTATGAAAAAAAGTATCACGTGGGAGAGGTAAGTGATAACGTTGTTAGATGGAAGAAATCACTTTATAGTGATAATCTCGCCACTGCACATCGTCCTAGTTTTTATTATTATTTTATATTTGTAACACTATTATATTGTTAACACTATTATGTAATGATGTTGTGCACAAAGAATAAATAAATAAGAGTGGTATCTCTCTGTTAAATATTATCAATATTTAATTTCCTTATGTACATGGTTAGGTAACTGAAGAAATAGAGGGCCAAAATCTAATCCTACCTTCACCCTGGGTCCCATGATATATTCCGATTATTGTCACATTTTTCATTACCTATCCCATGGTACCTACATATAACATCAGTATACATACGGTCGCAACACGGTTCACATCAACTTCATCTATTTTCGGCGGAACAAACAAATACAATATTATTCGGTTTTTTATCCATTTCATTTTGTAACTTAATTCAACAAAGCAAAAATAAGTGAAAGTGACTCTCCAAAACCAATAACAGCAACTACAGAATACAGTCCACGCATTGGCGAACACAGGACGGGGTAAGTAGGTACCATTCCATCTTCACATTCCTCTAATCCTGTGTATCTTATTCCGGATGTTCTACATCTAACATACTTGATGTAACATCCACTCCACTTTCTCTAATCTAAAGTAGCATTCACATTGCTTCACTTTGGATGATCATCCAGAGTGTCAGGGTCAAACCTGTTCATCGAAAGTGAACACGTCTGTTCACATTTGTTCATCCTATGATTTCACTGCCATGTCAACACTCTCACTCATGTTGTATGTAGTTTGACGTATTTTAGTGACGTATTTTTCATCGCTGGTGATCACTAGCGATGAAACGCCTGTTCACACCTGTTCATCTTGGAGGATCATCCGAAGTGATCACTGAAAGTGAACAAATGTGAACGCCCCTTAACACTACGTAGTAATGACTATGTGTTAGAAAGGACATACATACATAGACAATTCACACATATCGAGCTAGTCCCAAACTAAGATGAATCTTGTATTATGGGTACTAACGTGACGATACACACACATACAATACACTACACACATATACATGTAACACCCAGATCCAGGACAATTTGAAAAAGGTCATTCTTCACTTTGCCCTGGCCGGGAATCGAACCCGGGACCTCGTGACTCAAAGGCAAGAGCATTACCTCCGCGCCACACCGGCCGACAGCACCTTAATATAACTTTTTTTTTAAGAAAGTGCATAGTTTTATTATATACAATGCCTTTGCAACTGTCCTTTTTGCCACCATTTTAATGAGCTTAAACCCGTTTAATATTATTTATCCATCATTTTTTTTCATGTATTTCCTTATAATGACGGAAAATAAATTATTGCTAAAAACTACGATAACCATTGTAAAAAATCTTCCCAATATGTCTGTGAAAAAGACCACGTGACCTTTAATGATATGTTACCGCGTCCTCCTGAAGCTCAGAGTAATGAAACAACGCCTTCCCAACTCTTAAACAATTATTTAGCTCAATATTAAAGGTTATCCAAAGTTATAGTTCTACACGAGTAGATAAAATTTTTTATATAAAATTACGAACAACATTGTTGATTCTGCTGACTTATTAAACAGACTTTACTTTAACTGCCCTACACGACGGACTAGAACCACATTAACATTTAAACAACCTTCTTGCACGACTAACTATCTGCAGAGCTCATTCATATACCGAGCATGTAACAATTTCAACTCATTTTTTAACAATATAGATATATTCGATACATCCTTGGAACGTTTCAATGACACTATAAAAAGATCCCTGGTGACTTCGGGGTCTCTTGGGGTTTAATCATTTGATGCTTTCCTTTTTGCTCCAATTTCCTGTCCCATTCCTTTATTCCCTTCTAGATTGGAGATGATTTATTGCACGTGCTTGAAGCTTTCTTTTTTTTTCTTGAAATATCTGTTTTTTTTTCTCGTGTTTACTACAAAATGTTAATGTTGCATTATACTATACCAAATAATTTTACAAACTTTGCTGGTTTATTAATTGTAATTGATTTGTCTGTGTATTGTCATTTGTGTTATACTGTTTGTTTGTGAAATAAAATAAAATAAATAAAAAAATAAATAAAAATAAATATGTAAATAGAATGGAAATATTAATTTATTTTATTATCTTGATGACATGGCAGAAGAAGGACGAGAGTGGAATAAATGCAGTGGAGATGCGATCACTGAGAAGAATGGTAGGTAAAACACTGTGTGATAGAGTAAGAAATGAGGATATTAGAAGAATTAGTGGATGCAATAGGAGTGTTGTGGATAGAATGCGTAAATAAATTGAGATGGTTTGGTGTAAGATTGACGAAGAGGGCGTATTTATCTGAAAGAGAGCGTGTGAGAAAGCGCGGACGTCCAAGAACTACGTAGCTTGACCACGTGGATCAAATTCTCAAGGACGGTTACGTGTTACGAGGAATCGGCGTGCATATATGAGAAACTGGATGAATCTAGAGGAAGCGAAAGAAGTATGTAAGGATAGATCGACATGGCGTTCCGTTCTCTCTGCCTACCCCACCTGGGACACGGCGTGAGGGTATAGTATAGATCTTGAGTTTTTCAATTGAAGTATCGAGCTCATTTACGATTCTCACTTTCATACATTTATGTCCAAATTAGATTTCTAGAATTTGGGCTATTTTCAAAATTTCGTAGGTCTCAATTACAACGTTCTGGAAAAAAACTGTAGATATTGTTTTTTCAACAGAGCTTCTCGCGCCATTGAGGTGGGTATTCTATTAAATGCCATCATAATCATTATCAGGTGCTGCATATAATTCGATCACACTTTTTATTATATTACTTATTTATAATAATAATTTCGCGATATGATTAATAGAAATGAGTTTTCTTACTGTTTTTAAATCATCACTATTAATTTGAATTTTGTGACCGGTTTCGATACGTTAGTATCATTGACGGGCACTTTAGTTTTCGAAACTGGTCGCAAAATTAAAATCAATAATGATAATTTAAAAACATAGTAAGAAAACTCGTTAAAACTCTACACTTTTAATTTTTTTATTCAATTTTGTTTATTATTCTACACGCTTTAAGCGTAATAAAACTATTATTTCAAGAAACCGCTGAATAAATTTAAAAAAAAATATATGAATAAAATAAGTCAAGACAGTATGAACGTTGAGATGTGCCAATGTATTTTATGTACTCACTTGCAATATATTTTAAGCAGGATATATCGAATCTAGAGATTCTTGGCACCGGCTCTTCAAGTTCGAGCATACATGGAGGATTTCGTGGGTAAAGGAAGATTAAATTGATAAATTCAAACCACGTTTACATTCTTGGCGTCTGATCCCTGTTGAAGAATATGTCTCACACTCTTTTCTGTCGGTATTCTAGAGTCCTGCAAAACGCAGATATTTGTAAACTCCACCCATCTTGAATCTCTTAACTTTTTGTTGGCACTGAGAAAACAGCTTGCATGTGACAAACACAACCGTTCTGTTAGCTATCCCACTTGTGGTTTATGCCGTGATAGTATAGTAGTGGAAAATAAGTAGCGGAAAATAAAATCAACGAAACACTTTCAGAAGATCAATTTGGATTCCGCAAAGAGACAGGCACAAGAGATGCAATCCTGAGTCTCAGACTTACTCTAGAAAAGAGAATAATAATTAATAAAAACACATATATAGCATTCATCGACCTTGAAAAAGCATTCGATAAAGTAGAATGGGAACAACTTTTTAACACCCTCAACCAGATAGGAATGAGTTATAAGGATAGAAGAGCAATCTGGAGCTTATACAAGAACGAAATGGCTGTGATTAAAAGCGGAGAGAGCTGTGCAGAAGCAAGGGTCGAACAAGGCGTAAGACAAGGATGCTCAATGTCGCCAGCTCTCTTTAACTGCTATATACAGCGAGCCATTGATGAACTGAGAGAAGAAATGAAGAACTGGACAGGAGTAAAAATAAATGGGAAAAAGGTCGACATGATAAGATATGCTGACGACATAGCACTGCTCGCAGACTCCGAGATGGAGCTGAACGAAGCTTTAGGAAAATTGGAAAGTATACTGTTGTCAAAGTACAACATGAAAATAAATAAAGAAAAAACAAAATGTATGGTCGTTGGAAGAGAGGAAGCGACTGCGAACATTGCATTAAATGGAGTGAGCATCAAACAAGTAAGTGAATTCGTGTACCTGGGCAGCAGAATAAACCAGGATGGACGCTCCAAAGCAGAAATTGTAAGCAGAATAAACCAGGCAAGGATTGCCTTCAACAAAAAATCGAAGATATTGGAATCCCCAAATATCGACTTAAGCGTAAGGAAGAACCTTACTAAAGCCTTTGTATGGAGCATTCTGCTTTATGGTTGTGAGACATGGACCATCAGCAAGAGTGAAAGCGGACGGTTGGCGGCCTTTGAGATGTGGTGCTACAGACGCATGCTTAAGATCCATTGGTCGGAGCACGTCGAAAACGAAGAAGTCTTAACCAGGGTAGGCGAAAAAAGGCAACTCCTTAAGAGAATCAGCCAACAACGAGCTAACTGGATTGGCCACAACATCAGGCACCCAGGACTACTCATCGCCATCGCGGAGGGTAAGACCGAGGGAACAAATGGCAGAGGCCGACCAAGAGACGCATATATGGACCAACTGAAGAGGGACATGAACTGTGGCTCATACGTAGAGCTTAAAAGACTGGCTGAGAATAGGGAGGAATGGAGAAGAAAAACCAAACTCGTTGCAGACCAATCCAATGGATTGTAACTAAATATATATATAGTATAGTAGTAGTAAAAAAATATCACATCATAGGCGACTCGAACAATATTCAGACTAAGTAATCTAGTTTTTTTTATGAAATATTTAATTTGCTATGTCTTGTGTTACGATAATGTTCAAAATAAATAAGTAATAATAATGAAGGTATAGTCTTGCATCCAAATAATTGTTAAATCAAAATTTCGCCGAAAATGGCGAAAAAAGTAAAACATTGGTAACATATCTGTGAATGGTGATCACACCCAGCGCCACTAGTATATAAGCGGAATTTCTCAGAAATTATGACAGCGTGTATATGTATAATAATAAAAATAATATAAATAATAGGTACACATAAACATGAGTCGTTTTATAGAAGGTTCATTAATTTTCACGTGAATTGAAAACCTTCGAGTAGATAAATGTAGAATCCCAACTCAGTGAAGTACTGAAAAATATACCAATATTTAAGAAATTAATAGCAGTTTTTGTTTTTTTAACATACCTACATTTGAACTTCCTATATGAGTTCTTGTTTCAACTTGAAAATCTTAATCAAAAAACTTTTATTAATACCTATTTTAAAATTTCAACCTTACGGAAAAATACTTGCTGTTAAAATATAGCATTAGACTTCGTACACAATTTATTTTAAATAATTTCCATAAACATTCATTATTTCCCTTAAAATTCCTTGCAAAATATAAGTCCCCTAAATTAAAAACTGTAGGCCTAAATAATTGACGAATTTGTTCTTTATTTAAGAGAATATTAGTACTATAATCGCTTGCATTAAATGCCTTCACAACGCAATGCGTCCCAAATTTCCAGTGTTATACCTACAGCAATATCAGATGCCTACCTACAATACTGTGTTGCATCTCTCAAGGCGCTTACGTCATTTCCGTTTTGGATAACACTACTACTTCTACTGTTAGGTAAGTACGGTATACATTATACCTACTATACCGACCCACGGTAAAGTCGTAGGATAGAATAATGACGTATATATACCGATCTTTACTTATAGGTACCTATACAAATTACTTACATACTAAATACGTCCTTTAGTATAAATACCTATACCTAGTTAGGTATACTATTTATATAGGCATATTGGAGTTAGTAATGGTACATGACGATAGGTAGGCACCTACCTATCTATATCTATGCTGTACAATTTACACCATTTAGGTACCTATGTAGAACACACTCTGTGTCTATGTATAATTTGAATACCTATGTATTAATACAAAATTATAGGTATGTATAGTATATGTGTATATTATGTAACAATATACTTACTTATCTTTCCCTGTAGAAACCGCGGAATAGAATGTCTCAATTTTTTCGAGTGCTCTACTGAAAAAGGGCAGGCTGATTAATAACATTATTAATTTATTTACTATGTCGGTGTTTTAGTAGTGTAGAATTCCATAATGAAATGAAAAGCAAATGTTTTTTCTACACATACCTATTATTTTTTTACTATTACCTACCTATTTAGAGAGACGTCTTTCGTCTTACAAGGACATTGTCAATCTTCTAGAAAAGAGAAGAGATTGACTATGCCCTTGTAAGACGAAAGATGTCAAGAGAAGAGATTGACAATGCCCTTGTAAGACGAAAGATGTCAAGAGAAGAGATTGACAATGTCCTTATAAGAAAGGACGTCTCTCTAGAAAAAATATTTGGTTTCGATATCATCATTAATTTAATTAGTTACGTGTAAAGATACATAAAAAATATAGCATATAGGACTCTTTTTCAGTAAAAATTTCTACCATTACAGAAATCGTGTAATATTAATAATAATAACTAGACAACTTATTTATGATGCGCCGTTTTGTGGAGAAACCACCGCAAGGGCCCATTTAAGAATCATAACACCTCCCGAACAATAGGGTCTTTAACCTCGTCTTGAACACCTCCACACTCTCCAGAGTTCGCATCTCAAAGGGAATTTTGTTCCACAGCAACGGACCAGCCACACAGAAGGCACGGTCAATATAGTTGGCCAGACCCCCCCTATATATTAATACCTACGTACTTTTTTTTTATCATCCCTAGGTCCAACCGGACACTTGTAGTCGTCAGTCAAAATAACAATTAGTACATGTACATATCAAAAGCATAAAATTTTTCAGAGAGACGTCAGAGAACAATAATTGGTAAAATTTATTTCAAAATCAATGCTGATCAGAGTGTAAATGGCTCCGAACAGCATTTCGTCAATTTATCTAAATAAAACAAATACATAATATAACATTGGCAGAACAGTATGATGAATAGGTGGAATCGAATGCTGGGCTAAGTGTAAAAGTTTTAGGCCAGCATTCACGTCGATGATTTTTATATGAAATATGCAATGCAACCAAATGAGGATGATTTAAGAATGTTACAATAATAAAGACCGAACTTACAATAAGATGAGAAAGAAAGCATGTTTACGATATGGGGAGACACCTATATTATGTTGTTACAACCCTCCCATACTGAGGGAGGATTGATACATTTCCCGATGCTGAAATAAAATTACTTATCTCCAATCGTATGCGGCGTTGAACATATTTTATTAATATGTAGTAATAAGTTAAACATTTCAGTTCAAATATTACCTACGTGTGTCAACCACCCCCAGCTTCCCCTATTCCAAAATTATCATTAAATACGTATCATTGTGTTAAAAATAAACAAAAAATACCTAGTATGATTTTAATTCATGAAAAAACTGATCAAACTTTCCGTAGAGCACCCGGCAAAGAATTTTTCTCACTCTTTTCCGTAAGTAAGTTTCCTTATTTACCTACTATTCTTAGCTGGTGACCACACGGAACAAATACTTATTAATGTTTTTCATTTTAATTTTCTTATTATAATGAACTTGCACCTAGAACCTTTGGTATTTAATTTGTAATTAGTTAGTTGGAATTAACCCGGGCTCTGTGATAAACTCGCCCTCTGTATATTGATTGTATTGAATATTGTTATATTTTTATGTAAAATTGGTTGTGAATAATGTCAGGTTAAGACTAAATACTTTGTATTATTATACACATGTAACGCGTCTTTTTGTTTTCTTCTCCAGAAACACCCGTTTGATGGATTTCACATGTCTGCAAAACTGGTACAATGGTGGATACTTTGGAACAGCAATTTAAGTTCTCAGGACAGGACAGCGCTAACGGAAAAGTATGGAAGTAACTATGAAGTAAATCTTCACAATAGCGACGAAGATTATGGCAGTGGATTCTATACATACATTAAGTAATATGTAAGACATAATATAATATATATACTTATTTATATATGATGACTGAACAGCCCTTGTGGGGCCTTGTTGGCCTCCAGTACAAAACATCTCCAAGCCTCTATATCTTGAACGGTTGATTGCCGATCGTTCAGTAAAAGATTCCTTCGATTCAGTTTTGGCCTGGCAGCCTCTGTGCAGCCGTTGAGATTAAAGTTTTTGCTTAAAAGATCGGATAAATGAAAGTCCCTCGACTTCTGAACTATCCGGGTTTTAAGATAAGAGAATTTCCAATATAGATAGGTATTATCGTATTTTAATTAAAAAATGTCCAATTCAAAAGTGTCAATATTGGAATGTCAATAAATTGTGTATCAATGAACGTCAAAAATATAAAATTCTAACAGAGCAAGATGTCAAATAATAATGTCATAATTATGTACTAGTACTTTATAAAATTATATAATATCATAATCATTCTAATTTCAAGTTATTTTTGTTCACAGCCCAGATCGATTCTTACCAGAAGGCAAGCCTCCTCCATATTTCTCCATCTTGTGAGATCTCGTTTCGTGTATGCATACAGTCGGAATCACCACAACATGAAACCACCCCTCTACTGTAATATTGACTTTTTATTTTGATCTTATTTTTTGTTATTTCTTACATTTCAATACATTAAAATTTTTTGTATTGGTCCACTATTAGTAAAATCACATATTAGTAGAATTCTGAAGACACAAAAAAAAGTTTTTGGATTCTAGAATTGAACTGAGAGAGATATCTTTCAAATATTTTAGGACATTGTCCAATTTGTAATCTAACATTTTTGGATTAATAAGTCAAATCACGCCTAAACATATTTAAATTTTCTGTATTGGTCTGCCATTAGTAAAATTACATATTGGTAGAACTCTAAAATAACAAAAAAAAATAATTTGATTCTAATATTGAGCTGAGAGAGATATCTTTCAAATATTTTAGGACATTGTCCAATTTGTAATCTAACATTTTTGGATTAATAAGTCAAATCACGCCTAAATATATTTAAATTTTCTGTATTGGTCTGCCTTTAGTAAAATTACATATTGGTAGAACTCTAAAATAACAAAAAAAAAATTTGATTCTAATATTGAGCTGAGAGA
Organism: Athripsodes cinereus; assembly: GCA_947579605.1. Lineage (NCBI taxonomy): Eukaryota > Metazoa > Arthropoda > Insecta > Trichoptera > Leptoceridae > Athripsodes > Athripsodes cinereus. The sequence goes on from OX388329.1 coordinate 3,348,829, forward strand.
GATATCTTTAAAATATTTCAGGAAATCGTCAAATTTCTAAAATAAACATTTGGATTAATATGTCAAATCGCGCCTTTAGGTATGATGAACTCACCGTCTATATTAATAATGAATGCATTTCATGTAAATGTATATTTGTGTATATTTTTTACTTAACATTTTGTATTTTTATTTCTACGTTTTTTTGTGCACATATAGAAGAAAAAATCTACTAGAGCAATTTTTATAATTCACTTTATGGTGTAATAATAATAATAATAACTATACAATTTATAGTGCGCCGTTTTGTGGAATATGTTCACTTCAAGGGCGTATCCTAAAATATTGTGTTTATACCCGTGATTTAAGCCTGATACATATTATTATATTTCTAAATCACTCGCAAACGAGTGGATGGCCTTGAGAAAAATAGAATAGAAATAGAATATTATTATATTTATCAAGTAGTAATGTATGAGCGTTTCTCAAGTAGTGATGTATGAGTGTTCCTCGCAGTGGTCTCGAGCGTCATTGTGCAAAATCGGCAGAGGACCGACGATGTAATATTTTTCACAATAATTTCTTTGGTCTGCGAAATTTTCGTCAGTTTTTTTGTTTTGGTGGGAATATGCCTATTTGCTTTTGGTGAAGCTTAGTTCCCACTGATATTTCCAGCCTCTTTGTAAAAAATTATTGCAGTTTTTACATTTTTTGTTGCTTTCTACAGTATTGTTTAATGCTTCTAAAGTTTTCAAAGATAATTTCTGTGAAATCTTGAAAACAGCTTTCCCAGTAAAACTCAATGGTCCACTCAGTCAAAAGCCTTTCTCAAATTACTATCGTTGTCATCAACTTTTTTCCTGATCCTATCGTTAAGACATTAGCGTGTGTGTCTTATCAGGACCATCACACATAATGGCCGCCATAACAAAATCCTTGTTACTAGAGATTACTGCATTCTGGCTTCCTGAAGAGAAGGTTCTTGTGTAGGATATGGAGCTAATCTTGGAAGAACTTCTCCTGTAGGGAAGCATGTAACTGGCCTCTGCTGCTGCACCCGCAACTGCTGTACTTGTACACACGCTTTAGGGGTGCACCCTCCCTCACCCATGGATGTTGCAGGAATGTCAATTATTCCTATGTCATCCATAAACTTCCACTTGTACACAACACATAAAAAATTGAATAGAGTAGTATTAAAGATTGCTGGTTGGTTTGTTAGGCATTGTCGGTAAATTCTCACTCAATGAATGAATGCGCTAAAGCACGAAGAAGACCTAATATTATTGAGGAGGTTGTTTCAGTTTCCGATAGCGTGTACGGTGAAACAAGATGAGTAAAAAGATGTATGTGGTGAGATTTTTAAGAGGCAATTATTTAGAGACCTTCCATCATAGACATACTGAACTTATGCAACGTGGTACATTTTATCGGAATTTTTGTGTTCTAACATCGATGACCTTCAAGCATTTGCAATGTATTGTCTTACAACCAACGTCAGTTTAAAACTGGATGCAAAATATGACTGGCTGCATGACCGATTTTTTCTTTGAATTACCTACCTAGTATATATTTGTCTTCCATAGTCGTCTTCTCCTTGATTTCTTTTGCATCTTGGTTCAGTCGAGTGTACCTTCCTGATAGTCTATGGGATGGAAATTTAATGGAATCTTTTAAAAAAAATTAAGGAAATCCTTGAATGAGTGCCACTGGAATGCCGTGGGAATTGAGATATGTGTACATAGTTTCTCAAACTATAGATAAAGTGATTGTAGGTATTCTGTAGCCCTATCCAGTTTAGCACTGTGAATAAAAACTTATGTGTATATATACACATCTTCATCCTCTTGTTCTTGTTGGGTTCGTGTTCAATGCACATTGATTTTTCTGACAGAGATCCCTAAAAAAGTTTAAACATTTGATCCATTCAAACAGTTTTAAAACAAATAACGAAATATTTTTGTTAATTTTCATCTGATCAGTAAAAGTTGCGGGCTACTGGGTATGGGTATGTGATTTTTGCCCTTTACGACTTGGTCCCCAAATAACATACTAATCCTCGCTCTTTTTTGAATTTTACTTTGCTTATGATGATCAGTGGTTATATTTATAGATACATTTCGAATTACCCTCCCCCCCTCCCAATATGAAGCGACCACCTTTGTACACTGAAGACTGTTTCTCTGTCACCGATTCTGACAATGTTTGACTCGCCATCCGCTTATCAGAATATTTTAAATTTTCGTCTTAGCCTGCTAGTTTAACTACGAATCCAAACATTTTTTTAATGAAAATGTTTTGATGACTTGTACAGCATCTTTCTCACAATAACATTTACGTCTGCGAGATTTTTGTCAGTTTTTTGTTCTTGGTGAGAATATGCCTATTTGCTTTTGGTGAATCTTAGTTCCCACTGTTCTTTCCAGCCTCAATTATTAATTTAGAGACAATTATTTAGAGTCCTTCCTAAGTCTTTTTTTTTCGATTTGTTTACCTCCTTCTTGATTTGTTTCGCCTCTAGGTTTTGTAGAGTGCACCTTCCTGATAGTATCTGAAACATGGGAGGAAAATTTAACAAATCGTTCGGAGAAATATGCTGGACCTGACAATGTTTGACTCGCCATCGCGTATCAGAATATTTTAAATTTTCGTCTTCGCCTGCCAGTTTAACCACAAATCCAAACATTTATTTAAGGAAAATGTTTTGATGACTTGTACAGCATCTTTGGGTGGCTTAACAAATCTTAAGCATAATTTTGAACAATAATACTTGCTTCTAAACGTGAAAGAATTAGACTTCACTCAAATGGACTATATCTAAGCATGACTTTAACACCTACACCAAACTAATAACATAAAAAGCATTCCAATCTTGTGTTATATATTTCCAGTTCATCGGTAGCCTCGGCCTCGGGAGTCTCAGCCGAGCAGAACAAGGGGTCCGTGGTTCGATCCCAGATGCTGGCAAACTCCCCTTTCACAGCACGAGCTTTTAGCTTAGTGTGAAATGTGTATAAGGTTGTATTTGGGTTTATAACAAAACCAAGATATATCTTTTTTTTTTAAAAAAAAAAAAAGGAAAAGTTCTCTGTTATCAAGATTTCCTAAGCTTTTGTACATTTTTCATAATCAGCCTGATAATCTTTGGACTTTGTGTGAATTAATATATCACATTAGATTAAGAAGCTCCTGGTATTATCAGATCTGGCCAGATTACAGCAGTCTTTTGGATCTAACATTAGTTGAGATCAATATCAGTGGTTGTTTCATTATACTACGTATCTCTTAAATAATACTACTTGCAATTCCAAATTGAAATTTCATTTGGACCAGTTATTTATATCCTACGAAAACATGTTGGTCTGCGTGATTAGACAAAGTATAATTATTACAATCTACTTACTGCACTCAGTACTTCATCTATGTGTCCCTCCACTCCTCCAAATATTGCAATGCACACTCTGTCTGGATGTTTGTCAGTCTTAAAGCATGTGAATAACAAAACGTTTATACTGCGAGATTAGACAAAGTATAATTATTACAATCTACTTACTGCACTCAGTACTTCATCTATGTGTCCCTCCACTCCTCCAAATATTGCAATGCACACTCTGTCTGGATGTTTGTCAGTCTTAAAGCATGTGAATAACAAAACGTTTATACTGCGAGATTAGACAAAGTATAATTATTACAATCTACTTACTGCACTCAGTACTTCATCTATGTGTCCCTCCACTCCTCCAAATATTGCAATGCACACTCTGTCTGGATGTTTGTCAGTCTTAAAGCATGTGAATAACAAAACGTTTATACTGCGAGATTAGACAAAGTATAATTATTACAATCTACTTACTGCACTCAGTACTTCATCTATGTGTCCCTCCACTCCTCCAAATATTGCAATGCACACTCTGTCTGGATGTTTGTCAGTCTTAAAGCATGTGAATAACAAAACGTTTATACTGCGAGATTAGACAAAGTATAATTATTACAATCTACTTACTGCACTCAGTACTTCATCTATGTGTCCCTCCACTCCTCCAAATATTGCAACGCACACTCTGTCTGGATGTTTGTCAGTCTTAAAGCATGTGAATAACAAAACGTTTATACTGCGAGATTAGACAAAGTATAATTATTACAATCTACTTACTGCACTCAGTACTTCATCTATGTGTCCCTCCACTCCTCCAAATATTGCAACGCACACTCTGTCTGGATGTTTGTCAGTCTTAAAGCATGTGAATAACAAAACGTTTATACTGCGAGATTAGACAAAGTATAATTATTACAATCTACTTACTGCACTCAGTACTTCATCTATGTGTCCCTCCACTCCTCCAAATATTGCAATGCACACTCAGTCTGGATGTTTGTCAGTCTTAAAGCATGTGAATAACAAAACGTTTATACTTTTGGAAAACAAGATAAGAGTTATAAATCGCATTATACTGGCAGATTTGTGTTTGAAAAAATAGAAATAGTTACCTCTGGATCAGCAAAACATTGCAATAATTTTAGACCACCAGCTTCTGGTAATTCATAAATGGAAACACGATTACTTCCAACAACTGCAAATATAAGTGGATCATCAATCAATCAACAGCAAAGGTAGAGAATAAGCATTGGAGAATAAGACACAAATTCATCTAGAATCTAAATGTTCACAAACTCACGTGAATTTCAAGGGAGGTTTTACTACTTTGGGTATTTTTTTCCTCCCCTTCTCCTCTTACGCCTTTTTTAGTAGTTTTACTACGAGATGTGTTAGTTGTTGATGTGCTACCAACGCTAGAAATTTCGTCTTAAAAAAAATACTATAATTTACTAAGTAAAACCAAGAGCATCCCTTACAACACATTACTGTGTATTTTATTATATCGTTTTTTTTCAGATCTAAAATTCCAAAAAAGCTAGATAAACTAACAGCATCAATATCAGAAACCTCTATAGAGGCCTCGGGATACATTTGTGTGGATTTTTAAAAAAAATATTATAAATCATAAAATAAACCCGCACGAAAGCAAGCCCTTTTGAAGTCAAAACCAAATTTTATTTATTTTTCTATGGTCGATTTAAATAGACTATAATTTTCGCGCCATTTTCGATCGTAATTACCTATGAATGGTATTATTTTTCATTTGCCATTTAACCCATTTTTTGAATACCATACTATTATCATTTATTTATTTTCGAAGAGAGCAAACGGTCAATACAACAAATATTACAAAAATCAATATTAAATGCAATATAGACCACAAAAGTTCCCCTATTTACCCCTGTATTACCACAGTAAAAAAATTTTGGAAAATAATTTGTATCGAGCACTCGTACTAATAGTCTTATTAGACTAGTGCGCAATGACTTGCGAAACTAGCAATGCGGTACAATTTTTGTTAGTTCTTGTGTTCCAACATTCATAATGACAATAATAATATTATGCTGTTTCACTTTGTATGATTATGGTCTCTTTTCAACTAATGCTGAAGTATAGGACATCTTTATACATGACTAAACTTTTGTATCCGCATCATAAAACAAAACAATCAATGTCCTTCAAGTAAATTTATTATATACCATTACGAACGATATTGCCGACGATAATATATGGGGCATCAATATATTTTGTATCAATAGTAACATACTTTTTATAAATGTATCTACTACACGGGAGATTTTAGAACCTCTCTCAACCAACGCTCGTTTAATACTGACAGATATTTCAATAACACTGGTCTCTAAATTTGATCGGTCGCATTACCAATCTTTCTTTTGAATTTCCAGTTTATTAAGTCTTTGGTTAAATCTTTTCATTCGACTTTATATACGACAAAATCGTCCAATTAGAATTCAATGGCAGGTGTGGCGCGAAGGTAGCACTCTTGTTTGTGAGTTTTGAGGCCCCGGGTTCGACTCCCGACCATAAGAATATGAAGAATGGCTTTTTCAATTTTTTATAGGTGTTAGATTTACGATTATATATGCATTGTATTTAATACGTGTATCATCGAATCAGCATCGAACCCATGATGCAAGATTCTTATCTTAGTTTAGGTCTATCTCCACCTGAGTGAGTTGTCTAAATATGTTTTGTTATAGTATTGAAAAAACAAAACTGTTAACTGTTTTTTACTTCAGTTTACAATGACTTTATCTTTAATTTATAAGTAAGTTTAATTAACATAATTAATAATTTTATATTTAATTGTAGACTTCCCTGAATAGGGCATTGTATAATAGATATTTTTCAATATCCCGTGGAGCACCCGGTAAAGAATTGGTCTCCCACTCCCTCCTTAAGTTTTCAAGTGTCCTGTAAAAGGCAGGTGTTCAAAAAAATTAAGACATTGTACATCTTAAATTCAGCGATGAAGTTTGCCACTCATCCTGAATGTCTTGATTTTATATTGGCATGAAGAAGACAGCTTGCATGCTTCTTACATGCAGCTGGTCTGCTGGCTACCCCACTTGTGGGATATGCCGTGATGGTATAGTAGTATAGTAGTAGTAATAGTTACAATGACTTCTTCTTTTGTTAATTAAAAAAAAACACCCGCATTTCATATAATGAGGTGTAATTTTTTATCAAAATTCAATTTTTAATGACTTTTTTGTCAATAAAAAAAAACACCCGTACTTCATTTAATGAGGTGTTATTTTTGTCACATTTCAGCTTGTTTTTAAAAAAAAACACCCGTACTTCATCTTATGAGGTGTGATCTCTTACGCCATTTCTCCACTGCTGGCCTATGCCTTTTGCATTCCTTTTTTCGGACTTATCTCGTCCAACTTCTACTTATACAAAAAACTAACCCAGTTTTATCGAAATCAGATAATATATTCCTGTTTTTACCCTAAGGTCTCTAAGTTAGGAATACAGTGGTAGCTTTATATTATGTATTACCATGCACTGAAGAAATTATTTGGACATTTTTCAATCATACATCGAAGTGAAATAAAATCGTATTATATCGATAACAAAGTTCAAATCCTCTTTCATATTATTTTTGACACATGGTTTATTTCTTTGCATTTCTCACAAAAATGTTTTAGTCTGCGAGATTTTCGTCAGATTTTGTTTTGTTTTTGTGGGAATATTTCAGCAGTCGCTGATGATGATTCTTCACTATGAGATTGAGTAGACATAATGAAAAAAAATTGAAAATGTAAATTCAAATGCAGCTATATAATATGTAGTTACTGGTACAGTTTTGTTTCTTTCTATTGCACTTGTGCTTATCGCTGCTGTAACACTAGCGCTGCCCCTGTACGAAATATGTTCAACACGTGTGCACCACAACACAACTATCGAGATTTGTGTAAAATACAAACAAACAACACATCAATTATTTACTAGTATCACATGTAATGGTGTGTTTCGAGAATTGGCAGCTTTTGTGATCCTGTTTGCTCAGCATCTCGCATTAAAGGCAAAGGTGTTTTGGGTCTGGATCTAGACCTTAAATTGGGTACTGGGATTTCTTGCTCCTCCATCTCTGCAAGAAGGTAGGTCAATAATACAAATTATGGCAACAGTGTCCTTAGCCTTGCATTTAGACAAGCGCTGGTATAAGTTTCTCACAAAATATAGCTGAGGCGCTCACACTGACACAACATAACAAAACACGTTTGAATGTCAATTCTCTGACCACATAACCACACTTACGAATCTGACCGAAAATCCGTTGCACAATTTATATTCTATTTCAGACACAGTAATGTATTATAGCGCCTCCCGCGCACTTTAAAGGCTTTGCGTCATATTAAATAAAACTGTTAATAATACACATTTGTATTATTTATTAGAAATAAAAGTAAAATGTAATTTTTCAACTTTTATACTTATGAAATCATTCATAATAATTATAAAAATACACAAAACTCTACGAAATCGACACGAAACACCGAGTCAGAACGCACTGCCGAAATGGAAACACGATTACTTCCAACAACTGCAAATATAAGTGGATCATCAATCAATCAACAGCTAAGGTAGAAAATAAACATTGGAGAATAAGACACAAATTCATCTAGAATCTAAATGTTCACAAATTTACGTAAATTTCAAGGGAGGTTTTACTACTTTGGTTATTTTTTTCCTCCCCCTTCTCCTCTTACGCCCTTTATTAGTAGTTTTACTACGAGATGTGCATTGATCGTCACACCTGTTCACACAGTCCACCGATATAGAAACGATCTGTCAGATGCGCTTTAATTTTGACACTATTTTCAAAATGGCGTCGAGATGGAGATCGCGAAGTGTTTATTTTTAGTCGAAAATGTTATAGTAGAGGTTATAAGGCGCTTTTTAATTAAGGAAACAAACGCCACAAACCAACAACAAAGATAACAGCTGTCACGAAGCGGGAAACATTATAAAATTTATAGGTTATAAAGTGTTTACCATAGATACGAACGCCGCGCACATCTGCGCATGCGCGAATCGTTCAATCTGCCGAAAATGTTGGAAGGTGGTCAACTCGAGACGATATCGTTTCTACTGGTTTTTATCGTTTCAGACTAGCTGTCATTTTGTTCACACGGTTCAAATGGCTGGCGATATTTTGGTGTCTGGCGATATTCGCCAAAGTGAGAACACCACATTAGTTGTTGATGTGCTACCAAGGCTAGAAATTTCGTCTTAAAAACAAAAATACTATAATTTACAAAGTAAAACCAAGAGCATGCCTTACATTACAAACCATAAGACACTCAGAACGAAGGATATAATTAATTTTCCGCTACAGGGTCTGACTGCGGACATTCAGCCGGCCATTTTCGACAATTATTTATCAATTAGGTATTATTTTATTCTCCCTACAGATGCTTATTCGGTAGGTACTCACCCGTTATACAACTCTCATTACTTTGAATTACCAGTTCGATAAAAATTTGGTGATAGCCGTTACAACACATTATTGTGTATTTTATTATATCATTTTTCTTTTCAGATCTAAAAATCCAAAAAAGCTAGATAAACTAACAGCATCAACATCAGAAACCTCTTTAGAGGCCTCGGGATACATTTGTGTGGATTTAAAAAAAAAATTATAAATCAAAAAATAAACCGACAGCAAGCCTATTTAATCAATAATTTTAATTAATCAATAATAAACAGTAATTTTCGCTCCATTTTCGATTGTAATTACCTACGAATACATAGTATTATTTTTCATTTGCCATTTAACCCAAGGTCTCCAAGTTAGGATTCTAGATCGAAATATCATTATGAATACAGTGGTACCTTTGTATTTATTACCATACTCTGAAGAAATTATTTGGACATTTTTCAATCATACATCGAAGTTCACAATAAAATCGTATTATATAGATAAGAAAGTTCAAATCCTCTTTCATAATTGTTTTGACACATGGTTTATTTCTTTGCATTTCTCACAAAAATGTTTTAGTCAGTTTTTTTTTGTTTTGGTGGGAATATGCCTATTTGCTTTTGGTGAAGCTTAGTTCCCACTGTTCTTTCCAGCCTCTTTGTAAAAAATTATTGCAGTTTTTACATTTTTTGTTGCTTTCTACAGTATTGTTTAATGCTTCTAAAGTTTTCAAAGATAATTTCTGTGAAATCTTTAAAACAGCTTTCCCAGTAAAACTCAATGGTCCACTCAGTCAAAAGCCTTTCTCAAATTACTATCGTTGTCATCAACTTTTTTTCCTGATCCTATCGTTCCGACATTAGCGTGTGTGTCTCAACAGGACCATCACACATAATGGCCGCCATAACAAAATCCTTGTTTCTAGAGATTACTGCATTCTGGCTTCCTGAAGAGAAGGTTCTTATGTAGGATATGGAGCTAGTCCTGGAAGAACTTCTCCTGTAGGGAAGCATGTAACTGGCCTCTGCTGCTGCACCCGCAACTGCTGTACTTGTACACACACATTAAGGGTTGCACCCTCCCTCACCCATGGATGTTGCAGGAATGTCAATTATTCCTATGTCATCCATAAACTTCCACTTATACACAACACATAAAAAATTGAATAGAGTAGTATTAAAGATTGCTGGTTGGTTTGTTAGGCATTGTCGGTAAATTCTCACTCAATGAATGAATGCGCTAAAGCACGAAGAAGACCTAATATTATTGAGGAGGTTGTTTCAGTTTCCGATAGCGTGTACGGTGAAACAAGATGAGTAAAAAGATGTGGTATGTGGTGAGATTTTTAAGAGGCAATTATTTAGAGACCTTCCATCATAGACATACTGAACTTATGCAACGTGGTACATTTTATCGGAATTTTTGTGTTCTAACATCGATGACCTTCAAGCATTTGCAATGTATTGTCTTACAACCAACGTCAGTTTAAAACTGGATGCAAAATATGACTGGCTGCATGACCGATTTTTTCTTTGAATTACCTACCTAGTATATATTTGTCTTCCATAGTCGTCTTCTCCTCGATTTGTTTACCTCCTTGATTTCTTTTGCATCTTGGTTCAGTCGAGTGTACCTTCCTGATAGTCTATGGGATGGAAATTTAATGGAATCTTTTAAAAAATTTAAGGAAATCCTTGAATGAGTGCCACTGGAATGCCGTGGGAATTGAGATATGTGTACATAGTTTCTCAAACTATAGATAAAGTGATTGTAGGTATTCTGTAGCCCTATCCAGTTTAGCACTGTGAATAAAAACTTATGTGTATATATACACATCTTCATCCTCTTGTTCTTGTTGGGTTCGTGTTCAATGCACATTGATTTTTCTGACAGAGATCCCTAAAAAAGTTTAAACATTTGATCCATTCAAACAGTTTTAAAACAAATAACGAAATATTTTTGTTAATTTTCATCTGATCAGTAAAAGTTGAGGGCTACTGAGTATGGGTATGTGATTTTTGCCATTTCCGACTTGGTCCCCAAATAACATACTAATCCTCGCTCTTTTTTTGAATTTTACATTGCTTATGATGATCAGTGGTTATATTTATAGATACATTTCGAATTACCCTCCCCCCCCTCCGAATATGAAGCGACCACCTTTGTACACTGAAGACTGTTTCTCAGTCACCGATTCTGACAATGTTTGACTCGCCATCCGCGTATCAGAATATTTTAAATTTTCGTCTTCGCCTGCCAGTTTAACTACGAATCCAAACATTTTTTTAAGGAAAATGCTTTGATGACTTGTACAGCATCTTTCTCACAATAACATTTACGTCTGCGAGATTTTTGTCAGTTTTTGGTTGTTGGTGAGAATATGCCTATTTGCTTTTGGTGAATCTTAGTTCCCACTGTTCTTTCCAGCCTCAATTATTTAGAGACAATTATTTAGAGTCCTTCCTGTATTTTATTATATCGTTTTTTTTCAGATCTAAAATTCCAAAAAAGCTAGATAAACTAACAGCATCAATATCATAAACCTCTATAGAGGCCTCGGGATACATTTGTGTGGATTTTTTAAAAAAATATTATAAATCAAAAAATAAACCCGCACGAAAGCAAGCCCTTTTGAAGTCAAAACCAAATTTTATTTATTTTTCTATGGTCGATTTAAAATAGACTATAATTTTCGCGCCATTTTCGATCGTAATTACCTATGAATGGTATTATTTTTCATTTGCCATATAACCCATTTTTTGAATACCATACTATTATCATTTATTTATTTTCGAAGGGAGCAAACGGTCAATACAACAAATATTACAAAAATCAATATTAAATGCAATATAGACCACAAAAGTTCCCCTATTTACCCCTGTATTACCACAGTAAAAAAATTTTGGAAAATAATTTGTATCGAGCACTCGTACTAATAGTCTTATTAGACTAGTGCACAATGACTTGCGAAACTAGCAATGCGGTACAATTTTTGTTAGTTCTTGTGTTCCAACATTCATAATGACAATAATAATATTATGCTGTTTCACTTTGTATGATTATGGTCTCTTTTCAACTAATGCTGAAGTATAGGACATCTTTATACATGACTAAACTTTTGTATCCGCATCATAAAACAAAACAATCAATGTCCTTCAAGTAAATTTATTATATACAATTACGAACGATATTGCCGACGATAATATATGGGGCATCAATATATTTTGTATCAATAGTAACATACTTTTTATAAATGTATCTACTACACGGGAGATTTTAGAACCTCTCTCAACCAACGCTCGTTTAATACTGACAGATATTTCAATAACACTGGTCTCTAAATTTGATCGGTCGCATTACCAATCTTTCTTTTGAATTTCCAGTTTATTAAGTCTTTGGTTAAATCTTTTCATTCGACTTTATATACGACAAAATCGTCCAATTTGAATTCAATGGCAGGTGTGGCGCGAAGGTAGCACTCTTGTTTGTGAGTTTTGAGGCCCCGGGTTCGACTCCCGACCATAAGAATATGAAGAATGGCTTTTTCAATTTTTTATAGGTGTTAGATTTACGATTATATATGCATTGTATTTAATACGTGTATCATCGAATCAGCATCGAACCCATGATGCAAGATTCTTATCTTAGTTTAGGTCTATCTCCACCTGAGTGAGTTGTCTAAATATGTTTTGTTATAGTATTGAAAAAACAAAACTGTTAACTGTTTTTTACTTCAGTTTACAATGACTTCTTCTTTTGTTAATTAAAAAAAAAACACCCGCATTTCATATAATGAGGTGTAATTTTTTATCAAAATTCAATTATTAATGACTTTTTTTTGTCATTAAAAAAAAAACACCCGTACTTCATTTAATGAGGTGTTATTTTTGTCACATTTCAGCTTGTTTTTTAAAAAAAACACCCGTACTTCATCTTATGAGGTGTGATCTCTTACGCCATTTCTCCACTGCTGGCCTATGCCTTTTGCATTCCTTTTTTCGGACTTATCTCGTCCAACTTCTACTTATACAAAAAACTAACCCAGTTTTATCGAAATCAGATAATATATTCCTGTTTTTACCCTAAGGTCTCTAAGTTAGGAATACAGTGGTAGCTTTATATTATGTATTACCATACACTGAAGAAATTATTTGGACATTTTTCAATCATACATCGAAGTGAAATAAAATCGTATTATATCGATAACAAAGTTCAAATCCTCTTTCATATTATTTTTGACACATGGTTTATTTCTTTGCATTTCTCACAAAAATGTTTTAGTCTGCGAGATTTTCGTCAGATTTTGTTTTGTTTTTGTGGGAATATTTCAGCAGTCGCTGATGATGATTCTTCACTATGAGATTGAGTAGACATAATGAAAAAAAATTGAAAATGTAAATTCAAATGCAGCTATATAATATGTAGTTACTGGTACAGTTTTGTTTCTTTCTATTGCACTTGTGCTTATCGCTGCTGTAACACTAGCGCTGCCCCTGTACGAAATATGTTCAACACGTGTGCACCACAACACAACTATCGAGATTTGTGTAAAATACAAACAAACAACACATCAATTATTTACTAGTATCACATGTAATGGTGTGTTTCGAGAATTGGCAGCTTTTGTGATCCTGTTTGCTCAGCATCTCGCATTAAAGGCAAAGGTGTTTTGGGTCTGGATCTAGACCTTAAATTGGGTACTGGGATTTCTTGCTCCTCCATCTCTGCAAGAAGGTAGGTCAATAATACAAATTATGGCAACAGTGTCCTTAGCCTTGCATTTAGACAAGCGCTGGTATAAGTTTCTCACAAAATATAGCTGAGGCGCTCACACTGACACAACATAACAAAACACGTTTGAATGTCAATTCTCTGACCACATAACCACACTTACGAATTTGACCGAAAATCCGTTGCACAATTTATATTCTATTTCAGACACAGTAATGTATTATAGCGCCTCCCGCGCACTTTAAAGGCTTTGCGTCATATTAAATAAAACTGTTAATAATACACATTTGTATTATTTATTAGAAATAAAAGTAAAATGTAATTTTTCAACTTTTATACTTATGAAATCATTCATAATAATTATAAAAATACACAAAACTACGAAATCGACACGAAACACCGAGTCAGAACGCACTGCCGAAATGGAAACACGATTACTTCCAACAACTGCAAATATAAGTGGATCATCAATCAATCAACAGCTAAGGTAGAAAATAAACATTGGAGAATAAGACACAAATTCATCTAGACTCTAAATGTTCACAAATTTACGTAAATTTCAAGGGAGGTTTTACTACTTTGGTTATTTTTTTCCTCCCCCTTCTCCTCTTACGCCCTTTATTAGTAGTTTTACTACGAGATGTGTTAGTTGTTGATGTGCTACCAACGCTAGAAATTTCGTCTTAAAAACAAAAATACTATAATTTACAAAGTAAAACCAAGAGCATGCCTTACATTACAAACCATAAGACACTCAGAACGAAGGATATAATTAATTTTCCGCTACAGGGTCTGACTGCGGACATTCAGCCGGCCATTTTCGACAATTATTTATCAATTAGGTATTATTTTATTCTCCCTACAGATGCTTATTCGGTAGGTACTCACCCGTTATACAACTCTCATTACTTTGAATTACCAGTTCGATAAAAATTTGGTGATAGCCGTTACAACACATTATTGTGTATTTTATTATATCATTTTTCTTTTCAGATCTAAAAATCCAAAAAAGCTAGATAAACTAACAGCATCAACATCAGAAACCTCTATAGAGGCCTCGGGATACATTTGTGTGGATTTAAAAAAAAATAAATTATAAATCAAAAAATAAACCCGCACGACAGCAAGCCTATTTAATCAATAATTTTAATTAATCAATAATAAACAGTAATTTTCGCTCCATTTTCGATTGTAATTACCTACGAATACATAGTATTATTTTTCATTTGCCATTTAACCCAAGGTCTCCAAGTTAGGATTCTAGATCGAAATATCATTATGAATACAGTGGTACCTCTGTATTTATTACCATACTCTGAAGAAATTATTTGGACATTTTTCAATCATACATCGAAGTTCACAATAAAATCGTATTATATAGATAAGAAAGTTCAAATCCTCTTTCATAATTGTTTTGACACATGGTTTATTTCTTTGCATTTCTCACAAAAATGTTTTAGTCAGTTTTTTTTTGTTTTGGTGGGAATATGCCTATTTGCTTTTGGTGAAGCTTAGTTCCCACTGTTCTTTCCAGCCTCTTTGTAAAAAATTATTGCAGTTTTTACATTTTTTGTTGCTTTCTACAGTATTGTTTAATGCTTCTAAAGTTTTCAAAGATAATTTCTGTGAAATCTTTAAAACAGCTTTCCCAGTAAAACTCAATGGTCCACTCAGTCAAAAGCCTTTCTCAAATTACTATCGTTGTCATCAACTTTTTTTCCTGATCCTATCGTTCCGACATTAGCGTGTGTGTCTCAACAGGACCATCACACATAATGGCCGCCATAACAAAATCCTTGTTTCTAGAGATTACTGCATTCTGGCTTCCTGAAGAGAAGGTTCTTATGTAGGATATGGAGCTAGTCCTGGAAGAACTTCTCCTGTAGGGAAGCATGTAACTGGCCTCTGCTGCTGCACCCGCAACTGCTGTACTTGTACACACACATTAAGGGTTGCACCCTCCCTCACCCATGGATGTTGCAGGAATGTCAATTATTCCTATGTCATCCATAAACTTCCACTTATACACAACACATAAAAAATTGAATAGAGTAATATTAAAGATTGCTGGTTGGTTTGTTAGGCATTGTCGGTAAATTCTCACTCAATGAATGAATGCGCTAAAGCACGAAGAAGACCTAATATTATTGAGGAGGTTGTTTCAGTTTCCGATAGCGTGTACGGTGAAACAAGATGAGTAAAAAGATGTATGTGGTGAGATTTTTAAGAGGCAATTATTTAGAGACCTTCCGTCATAGACATACTGAACTTATGCAACGTGGTACATTTTATCGGAATTTTTGTGTTCTAACATCGATGACCTTCAAGCATTTGCAATGTATTGTCTTACAACCAACGTCAGTTTAAAACTGGATGCAAAATATGACTGGCTGCATGACCGATTTTTTCTTTGAATTACCTACCTAGTATATATTTGTCTTCCATAGTCGTCTTCTCCTTGATTTCTTTTGCATCTTGGTTCAGTCGAGTGTACCTTCCTGATAGTCTATGGGATGGAAATTTAATGGAATCTTTTAAAAAAATTTAAGGAAATCCTTGAATGAGTGCCACTGGAATGCCGTGGGAATTGAGATATGTGTACATAGTTTCTCAAACTATAGATAAAGTGATTGTAGGTATTCTGTAGCCCTATCCAGTTTAGCACTTTGAATAAAAACTTATGTGTCTATATACACATCTTCATCCTCTTGTTCTTGTTGGGTTCGTGTTCAATGCACATTGATTTTTCTGACAGAGATCCCTAAAAAAGTTTAAACATTTGATCCATTCAAACAGTTTTAAAACAAATAACAAAATATTTTTGTTAATTTTCATCTGATCAGTAAAAGTTGCGGGCTACTGAGTATGGGTATTGTTACAGAATGGAAGCCCATAATTGTATTATGGAGCGTCCACTTGTAAACTAGCGAACTCCCACACATTAATGAAATGGAAGCTCTCCCAAAATTAAGTTTACAACAATTAAATGGATTACATGGAAGCAATTACATGTTATGCAAAAGAAATAATTGATATGTTAAAATGTCTAGGGTTGATTCTCATTAACTATTAGTAAAATTTACCTTTCTTCAAAGAATGCACAGATACTTACATTGAGTAGAATTGGTCCATCTTATTGTCCTTTCTGCGACCAATATACCGGAGTAGGTATATATTATTTCTTATAAATTTATAGATGTTATGATATTTTCTCATTGAATTCATCAAATTAAACACGGGACTCGAACCCATGTAAATGTAATGTAATAAACAAAATTAGCAATAGCATGGTACTATGAAGGTATTATATTGTCTTGAAATATTATTCCAATGAATAATCATATTTTATACAAACAGTTCTTCCAGTTTTTGCTCACTATGTATTATTT
The DNA here is from genome assembly GCA_947579605.1 of Athripsodes cinereus. Classification (NCBI taxonomy): domain Eukaryota; kingdom Metazoa; phylum Arthropoda; class Insecta; order Trichoptera; family Leptoceridae; genus Athripsodes; species Athripsodes cinereus. The sequence continues at coordinate 3,365,759 of OX388329.1, forward strand.
AAATATTCAAGTACATAGGCAAGTATATAGATTTTTATATATATAGGCTCGTGAAGAATGTTTTGTCTAGGGGGTAAATAGATATTTGGTTTCAAAATACTGTGTGGTAGTTTTTACAATTTATTTTCTGTATGGTCACATAAGTTACATTTGGCAAAGTGTTTATTTATCAATTGGGAAGAATAAATACTGTAATGTAATTTCACAATCATCCATCGTCACACACTCTTATATTTTAAAATCAAGGTTAAAGTTTAACAAATACAAATAGCGATTATTGGTACATATTAACAATTATGAATAGCATAAATAACTTACATACATTTGTAGTAATTCGTAGTATTGATGATGCCGATTTCTGTTATGGTGTGGGTGTTAGAATACGTACGTGGTTGATGTTACATTTATCTATGATAAATGTTGATCCATATGGGATGTTCAAAGAAAGTATTAAGACACGATGTGTAGGTGGGCAGATTCACGAAGCTGTTGCACATATTGTACCACTCAGCGGGGGTGGAAACCATAAGATATCGCCATCAAAGAGAAGCTTGTTCCTACATCCATCACAGAGAAACCGGCGATAAGTTGTTGCTTGCAAGATATCACAGAATTCAACGGATACTACTTTATTTAACTTTGTAGTATTGGTGGAAATATTAAAAATATTCCATTCCTTAATATTGTGTTACATCATGGCGTCAATGGTTTTGGCGCGAACTCGATATGGGACGTGTTTTATAAATTTACCACTACACGTTAAAGATAGTTTATGCATTAATTCACTATTTGTAAGTTCCACTTTTAACAAAACTATTGATTGAATTTAATGGTAATCTGGTGTTACCCGCGAACCGGCATAAGCCGGGAACAATACTGATATTGTTCCTACATGAGAGATTCTATTACGACCAGGGCAAGAAGGCAAAAAGCAAAAGTAGGTGGCGTGCGAGGACTATTTATAACCTTTCTTGACAAAAATGCATAGTTTGCTTCGCTTCTATGAGTTGGTTCATCATTGGTGGATTTCAATAGTTCATACTACCATCCGCCAATCAAAACAGGTGTCGCTTACGACTAATTGATAATTGACAAATTATCACGCATAAAAGAAATGATTTTATAATGCATCAGCAAGAAGATTATTATTATTATTTGGAATGACGTTACTGACCAAAACACGTATTCATAGTACGAATTCTACTTCAATTTGCTCACCGTTACAATGTTACATTCTAATGTTACAGTATGTGATTTTTGCCCTTTCCGACTTGGTCCCCAAATAACATACTAATCCTCGCTCTTTTTTGAATTTTACTTTGCTTATGATGATCAGTGGTTATATTTATAGATACATTTCGAATTACCCTCCCCCCCTCCCAATATGAAGCGACCACCTTTGTACACTGAAGACTGTTTCTCTGTCACCGATTCTGACAATGTTTGACTCGCCATCCGCGTATCAGAATATTTTAAATTTTCGTCTTCGCCTGCCAGTTTAACTACGAATCCAAACATTTTTTTAATGAAAATGTTTTGATGACTTGTACAGCATCTTGACTTGCCAGCAAGGCATTTCAGCAAATGCCTTGCTGAAATCTGTATAGATTGCATCAATTTGACTTTTTTCAGCAAGACATTCGGCAATGTCGTTTGTGTATACTGCTAAATTAGTTTCAGTTGATCGACCAGATAAAAATCCATGCTGCTCCTGAGAAATGGTTGGTCTGATTTTACCGATAATGTTATCCAACACAAGGGACTCAAACATTTTTGGCAGCGCAGATTGGATACATATCGGTCTGTAGTTGGATATGTTATTTTTATCACCTGATTTAAATATAGGAGTAAGGTATCCCTCCTTCCACACTTCAGGAAAATACCTGAGGATAAAGATGCATTGAAAATAATTGTGAGAGGATAAATTAATGCATTTGAGCAATTTTTGAGAAACTTGGTTGGAATTTTATCAGGACCGGCTCCTTTGTTTGGATCTAGGGATTTTATTTTTTTCTCTATTTTGTTAGGTGCAATGTAACAATCTGAAATACATATTTGAGAAGATTCTTGGACCTTCATGTAATCATTAGTATCTTCGGAAACACTTTTACTATTGCTACTTACATTATACACTTTTTTAAAACAGCAAGCAAATAATTCAACTATTTCATTAACACTTTGTCCGAATTTATTCTCGTGGTGCATTGTTCCTGGGTAGCCATTGCCATCATTATTAATAGATCTGTAAAAATTCCAAAACGCCTTAGAGTCTTTATTGATGGATTTTTCTACTTGATCGGTATAATTATTTAGACGAGACTTTGCCACGCTTTTGCACTGTTGACGTAAGATTGAGAATTTAGAATAATCTTTCGGATTCCGAGTTAATTTGTATATTTTATGTGCTTCCTTTTTTTGTGAAATTAGTTTCCTTAATTCGACATTAAACCATTTAGGAAAATAATTTTGCTTTATATGAATCTCTGTCACATGAAACTCTATTATGCGGTATATTTCTGTGTAAAAATAAGAAACTTGATCGTTTACATCTGTGATACTATGAAGTATAGTCCAATCTACATTTATTATTTCGTTCGCAATCTTTTCATAATCACAGTTGGAAAAATCTCTGAAAGTAACTTGGCTGGTTAAGCTATTGTCGATTTTATTATTTATAATAATTGAATTGAATTCTAGCTTTAGGATATAAAATCCTCAGTTGTTCCACTTCTCTGGTATGCTTTGTATAAAGATCGCTTCTGGAGTTTGGAGGAATGTACACACAGCCTATTATAAATTTTCTTGGTCTGGTATTTATCATTATGAATAGATGTTCAACGTCTAGATGAGTTGTTTTGATTCTGTGGGATGTCAGTGTTTTATTTACTGCAATCAGTACTCCACCTCCCCTTGATTTAGTGCTAGTGGACGCGCACCTATCCATTCTATATATATTATACTTATCATTGAGTCCTGTCTCAGCTGTTTTAATATCACTACTTAGCCATGTCTCTGTTAATATCAACACTTCTGATGTTATTACCGGTGCAATACCTCGTAACTCATTGAGTTTTGTTTTGAGGCCACGCACATTTTGGTAATACATGGAAAGTGTTGATGTTTTTAGTTTTTTTGATGTTGTTTTACGATTTTCGGTTCTGAGTTTATATACTTGATGGTCAGGTTTAGTTCACCCTTCTTTTTTCTATCCTCTAGTATATTGAGCAGCTCCTTGAATTTCTTCCTCTGTAAAAAGGTTCGATCTTCAGCAGCCTTAATTCCAACAGGTAGCTTTCGCTTATTTAAAAAAAAATCTCTAGCGGTAGAATGATCCTCAAATTCAACTTTCATTGGTCTAATTTTATCAACCTTTTTTGTACCCAATCTGTAAGATTTTGAAGAAAATAAAATAAATGTGTTGGATTGGCCAGGAAATTGTTTACCTCCTTCTTGATTTGTTTCGCCTCTAGGTTTTGTAGCGTGCACCTTCATGATAGTATCTGAAACATGGGAGGAAAATTTAACAAATCGTTCGGAGAAATATGCTGGACCTGACAATGTTTGACTCGCCATCGCGTATCAGAATATTTTAAATTTTCGTCTTCGCCTGCCAGTTTAACCACAAATCCAAACATTTATTTAAGGAAAATGTTTTGATGACTTGTACAGCATCTTTGGGTGGCTTACCAAATCTTAAGCATAATTTTGAACAATAATACTTGCTTCTAAACGTGAAAGAATTAGACTTCACTCAAATGGACTATATCTAAGCATGACTTTAACACCTACACCAAACTAATAACATAAAAAGCATTCCAATCTTGTGTTATATATTTCCAGTTCATCGGTAGCCTCGGCCTCGGGAGTCTCAGCCTTGTGAACAAGGGGTCCGTGGTTCGATCCCAGATGCTGGCAAACTCCCCTTTCACAGCACGAGCTTTTAGCTTAGTGTGAAATGTGTATAAGGTTGTATTTGGGTTTATAACAAAACCCAGATATATCTTTTTTTTTTTAAAAAAAAGGAAAAGTTCTCTGTTATCAAGATTTCCTAAGCTTTTGTACATTTTTCATAATCAGCCTGATAATCTTTGGACTTTGTGTGAATTAATATATCACATTAGATTAAGAAGCTCCTGGTATTATCAGATCTGGCCAGATTACAGCAGTCTTTTGGATCTAACATTAGTTGAGATCAATATCAGTGGTTGTTTCATTATACTACGTATCTCTTAAATAATACTACTTGCAATTCCAAATTGAAATTTCATTTGGACCAGTTATCCTACGAAAACATGTTGGTCTGCGAGATTAGACAAAGTATAATTATTACAATCTACTTACTGCACTCAGTACTTCATCTATGTGTCCCTCCACTCCTCCAAATATTGCAATGCACACTCTGTCTGGATGTTTGTCAGTCTTAAAGCATGTGAATAACAAAACGTTTATACTGCGAGATTAGACAAAGTATAATTATTATAATCTACTTACTGCACTCAGTACTTCATCTATGTGTCCCTCCACTCCTCCAAATATTGCAACGCACACTCTGTCTGGATGTTTGTCAGTCTTAAAGCATGTGAATAACAAAACGTTTATACTGCGAGATTAGACAAAGTATAATTATTACAATCTACTTACTGCACTCAGTACTTCATCTATGTGTCCCTCCACTCCTCCAAATATTGCAACGCACACTCTGTCTGGATGTTTGTCAGTCTTAAAGCATGTGAATAACAAAACGTTTATACTGCGAGATTAGACAAAGTATAATTATTACAATCTACTTACTGCACTCAGTACTTCATCTATGTGTCCCTCCACTCCTCCAAATATTGCAACGCACACTCTGTCTGGATGTTTGTCAGTCTTAAAGCATGTGAATAACAAAACGTTTATACTGCGAGATTAGACAAAGTATAATTATTACAATCTACTTACTGCACTCAGTACTTCATCTATGTGTCCCTCCACTCCTCCAAATATTGCAACGCACACTCTGTCTGGATGTTTGTCAGTCTTAAAGCATGTGAATAACAAAACGTTTATACTGCGAGATTAGACAAAGTATAATTATTACAATCTACTTACTGCACTCAGTACTTCATCTATGTGTCCCTCCACTCCTCCAAATATTGCAACGCACACTCTGTCTGGATGTTAGTCAGAATGTGAATATGAATGTGAATAACAAAACTTTTATACTTTTGGAAAACAAGATAAGAGTTATAAATCACATTATTATACTGGCAGATTTGTGTTTGAAAAAATAGAAATAGTTACCTCTGGATCAGCAAAACATTGCAATAATTTTAGACCACCAGCTTCTGGTAATTCATAAATGGAAACACGATTACTTCCAACAACTGCAAATATAAGTGGATCATCAATCAATCAACAGCAAAGGTAGAGAATAAACATTGGAGAATAAGACACAAATTCATCTAGAATCTAAATGTTCACAAACTTACGTAAATTTCAAGGGAGGTTTTACTACTTTGGGTATTTTTTCCTCCCCTTCTCCTCTTACGCCTTTTTTAGTAGTTTTACTACGAGATGTGTTAGTTGTTGATGTGCTACCAACGCTAGAAATTTCGTCTTAAAAAAAATACTATAATTTACTAAGTAAAACCAAGAGCATGCCTTACAACACATTACTGTGTATTTTATTATATCGTTTTTTTTTCAGATCTAAAATTCCAAAAAAGCTAGATAAACTAACAGCATCAATATCAGAAACCTCTATAGAGGCCTCGGGATACATTTGTGCATCCACATGGATTTTTAAAAAAAATATTATAAATCATAAAATAAACCCGCACGAAAGCAAGCCCTTTTGAAGTCAAAACCAAATTTTATTTATTTTTCTATGGTCGATTTAAAATAGACTATAATTTTCGCGCCATTTTCGATCGTAATTACCTATGAATGGTATTATTTTTCATTTGCCATATAACCCATTTTTTGAATACCATACTATTATCATTTATTTATTTTCGAAGGGAGCAAACGGTCAATACAACAAATATTACAAAAATCAATATTAAATGCAATATAGACCACAAAAGTTCCCCTATTTACCCCTGTATTACCACAGTATAAAAAATTGTGGAAAATAATTTGTATCGAGCACTCGTACTAATAGTCTTATTAGACTAGTGCGCAATGACTTGCGAAACTAGCAATGCGGTACAATTTTTGTTAGTTCTTGTGTTCCAACATTCATAATGACAATAATAATATTATGCTGTTTCACTTTGTATGATTATGGTCTCTTTTCAACTAATGCTGAAGTATAGGACATCTTTATACATGACTAAACTTTTGTATCCGTATCATAAAACAAAACAATCAATGTCCTTCAAGTAGGTAACACTAAATTTATTATATAACCTTTACGAACGATATTGCCGACGATAATATCCGATTATTGTTTTCAAAAGGTGCACTTTAATAAATATATGGGGCATCAATAATTATATTTTGTATCAATAGTAACATACTTTTTATAAATGTATCTACTACACGGGAGATTTTAGAACCTCTCTCAACCAACGCTCGTTTAATACTGACAGATATTTCAATAACACTGGTCTCTAAATTTGATCGGTCGCGTTACCAATCTTTCTTTTGAATTTCCAGTTTATTAAGTCTTTGGTTAAATCTTTTCATTCGACTTTATATACGACAAAATCGTCCAATTTGAATTCAATGGCAGGTGTGGCGCGAAGGTAGCACTCTTGTTTGTGAGTTTTGAGGCCCCGGGTTCGACTCCCGACCATAAGAATATGAAGAATGGCTTTTTCAATTTTTTATAGGTGTTAGATTTACGATTATATATGCATTGTATTTAATACGTGTATCATCGAATCAGCATCGAACCCATGATGTAAGATTCTTATCTTAGTTTAGGTCTATCTCCACCTGAGTGAGTTGTCTAAATATGTTTTGTTATAGTATTGAAAAAACAAAACTGTTAACTGTTTTTTACTTCAGTTTACAATGACTTCTTCTTTTGTTAATTAAAAAAAAACACCCGCATTTCATATAATGAGGTGTAATTTTTTATAAAAATTCAATTATTAATGACTTTTTTTGTCAATAAAAAAAAACATCCGTACTTTATTTAATGAGGTGTTATTTTTGTCACATTTCAGCTTGTTTTTAAAAAAAAACACCCGTACTTCATCTTATGAGGTGTGATCTCTTACGCCATTTCTCCACTGCTGGCCTATGCCTTTTGCATTCCTTTTTTCGGACTTATCTCGTCCAACTTCTACTTATACAAAAAACTAACCCAGTTTTATCGAAATCAGATAATATATTCCTGTTTTTACCCTAAGGTCTCTAAGTTAGGAATACAGTGGTAGCTTTATATTATGTATTACCATACACTGAAGAAATTATTTGGACATTTTTCAATCATACATCGAAGTGAAATAAAATCGTATTATATCGATAACAAAGTTCAAATCCTCTTTCATATTATTTTTGACACATGGTTTATTTCTTTGCATTTCTCACAAAAATGTTTTAGTCTGCGAGATTTTCGTCAGATTTTGTTTTGTTTTTGTGGGAATATTTCAGCAGTCGCTGATGATGATTCTTCACTATGAGATTGAGTAGACATAATGAAAAAAAATTGAAAATGTAAATTCAAATGCAGCTATATAATATGTAGTTACTGGTACAGTTTTGTTTCTTTCTATTGCACTTGTGCTTATCGCTGCTGTAACACTAGCGCTGCCCCTGTACGAAATACAATGTTCAACACGTGTGCACCACAACACAACTATCGAGATTTGTGTAAAATACAAACAAACAACACATCAATTATTTACTAGTATCACATGTAATGGTGTGTTTCGAGAATTGGCAGCTTTTGTGATCCTGTTTGCTCAGCATCTAGCATTAAAGGCAAAGGTGTTTTGGGTCTGGATCTAGATCTTAAATTGGGTACTGGGATTTCTTGCTCCTCCATCTCTGCAAGAAGGTAGGTCAATAATACAAATTATGGCAACAGTGTCCTTAGCCTTCCATTTAGACAAGCGCTGGTATAAGTTTCTCACAAAATATAGCTGAGGCGCTCACACTGACACAACATAACAAAACACGTTTGAATTTCAATTCTCTGACCACATAACCACACTTACGAATTTGACCGAAAATCCGTTGCACAATTTATATTCTATTTCAGACACAGTAATGTATTATAGCGCCTCCCGCGCACTTTAAAGGCTTTGCGTCATATTAAATAAAACTGTTAATAATACACATTTGTATTATTTATTAGAAATAAAAGTAAAATGTAATTTTTCAACTTTTATACTTATGAAATCATTCATAATAATTATAAAAATACACAAAACTACGAAATCGACACGAAACACCGAGTCAGAACGCACTGCCGAAATGGAAACACGATTACTTCCAACAACTGCAAATATAAGTGGATCATCAATCAATCAACAGCTAAGGTAGAAAATAAACATTGGAGAATAAGACACAAATTCATCTAGAATCTAAATGTTCACAAATTTACGTAAATTTCAAGGGAGGTTTTACTACTTTGGTTATTTTTTTCCTCCCCCTTCTCCTCTTACGCCCTTTATTAGTAGTTTTACTACGAGATGTGTTAGTTGTTGATGTGCTACCAACGCTAGAAATTTCGTCTTAAAAACAAAAATACTATAATTTACAAAGTAAAACCAAGAGCATGCCTTACATTACAAACCATAAGACACTCAGAACGAAGGATATAATTAATTTTCCGCTACAGGGTCTGACTGCGGACATTCAGCCGGCCATTTTCGACAATTATTTATCAATTAGGTATTATTTTATTCTCCCTACAGATGCTTATTCGGTAGGTACTCACCCGTTATACAACTCTCATTACTTTGAATTACCAGTTCGATAAAAATTTGGTGATAGCCGTTACAACACATTATTGTGTATTTTATTATATCATTTTTCTTTTCAGATCTAAAAATCCAAAAAAGCTAGATAAACTAACAGCATCAACATCAGAAACCTCTATAGAGGCCTCGGGATACATTTGTGTGGATTTAAAAAAAAAAATTATAAATCAAAAAATAAACCCGGACGACAGCAAGCCTATTTATGTAATCAATAATTTTAATTAATCAATAATAAACAGTAATTTTCGCTCCATTTTCGATTGTAATTACCTACGAATACATAGTATTATTTTTCATTTGCCATTTAACCCAAGGTCTCCAAGTTAGGATTCTAGATCGAAATATCATTGTGAATACAGTGGTACCTTTGTATTTATTACCATACTCTGAAGAAATTATTTGGACATTTTTCAATCATACATCGAAGTTCACAATAAAATCGTATTATATAGATAAGAAAGTTCAAATCCTCTTTCATAATTGTTTTGACACATGGTTTATTTCTTTGCATTTCTCACAAAAATGTTTTAGTCAGTTTTTTTTTGTTTTGGTGGGAATATGCCTATTTGCTTTTGGTGAAGCTTAGTTCCCACTGTTCTTTCCAGCCTCTTTGTAAAAAAATATTGCAGTTTTTACATTTTTTGTTGCTTTCTACAGTATTGTTTAATGCTTCTAAAGTTTTCAAAGATAATTTCTGTGAAATCTTTAAAACAGCTTTCCCAGTAAAACTCAATGGTCCACTCAGTCAAAAGCCTTTCTCAAATTACTATCGTTGTCATCAACTTTTTTTCCTGATCCTATCGTTCCGACATTAGCGTGTGTGTCTCAACAGGACCATCACACATAATGGCCACCACAACAAAATCCTTGTTACTAGACATTACTGCATTCTGGCTTCCTGAAGAGAAGGTTCTTGTGTAGGATATGGAGCTAATCCTGGAAGAACTTCTCCTGTAGGGAAGCATGTAACTGGCCTCTGCTGCTGCACCCGCAACTGCTGTACTTGTACACACACATTAAGGGTTGCACCCTCCCTCACCCATGGATGTTGCAGGAATGTCAATTATTCCTATGTCATCCATAAACTTCCACTTATACACAACACATAAAAAATTGAATAGAGTAATATTAAAGATTGCTGGTTGGTTTGTTAGGCATTGTCGGTAAATTCTCACTCAATGAATGAATGCGCTAAAGCACGAAGAAGACCTAATATTATTGAGGAGGTTGTTTCAGTTTCCGATAGCGTGTACGGTGAAACAAGATGAGTAAAAAGATGTGGTATGTGGTGAGATTTTTAAGAGGCAATTATTTAGAGACCTTCCATCATAGACATACTGAACTTATGCAACGTGGTACATTTTATCGGAATTTTTGTGTTCTAACATCGATGACCTTCAAGCATTTGCAATGTATTGTCTTACAACCAACGTCAGTTTAAAACTGGATGCAAAATATGACTGGCTGCATGACCGATTTTTTCTTTGAATTACCTACCTAGTATATATTTGTCTTCCATAGTCGTCTTCTCCTCGATTTGTTTACCTCCTTGATTTCTTTTGCATCTTGGTTCAGTCGAGTGTACCTTCCTGATAGTCTATGGGATGGAAATTTAATGGAATCTTTTAAAAAAAATTAAGGAAATCCTTGAATGAGTGCCACTGGAATGCCGTGGGAATTGAGATATGTGTACATAGTTTCTCAAATTATAGATAAAGTGATTGTAGGTATTCTGTAGCCCTATCCAGTTTAGCACTGTGAATAAAAACTTATGTGTATATATACACATCTTCATCCTCTTGTTCTTGTTGGGTTCGTGTTCAATGCACATTGATTTTTCTGACAGAGATCCCTAAAAAAGTTTAAACATTTGATCCATTCAAACAGTTTTAAAACAAATAACGAAATATTTTTGTTAATTTTCATCTGATCAGTAAAAGTTGCGGGCTACTGAGTATGGTATGTGATTTTTGCCATTTCCGACTTGGTCCCCAAATAACATACTAATCCTCGCTCTTTTTTGAATTTTACTTTGCTTATGATGATCAGTGGTTATATTTATAGATACATTTCGAATTACCCTCCCCCTCTCCCAATATGAAGCGACCACCTTTGTACACTGAAGACTGTTTCTCTGTCACCGATTCTGACAATGTTTGACTCGCCATCCGCGTATCAGAATATTTTAAATTTTCGTCTTCGCCTGCCAGTTCAACTACGAATCCAAACATTTTTTTAAGGAAAATGCTTTGATGACTTGTACAGCATCTTTCTCACAATAACATTTACGTCTGCGAGATTTTTGTAAGTTTTTTGTTGTTGGTGAGAATATGCCTATTTGCTTTTGGTGAATCTTAGTTCCCACTGTTCTTTCCAGCCTCAATTATTTAGAGACAATTATTTAGAGTCCTTCCTAAGTCTTTTTTTTCGATTTGTTTACCTCCTTCTTGATTTGTTTCGCCTCTAGGTTTTGTAGAGTGCACCTTCCTGATAGTATCTGAAACATGGGAGGAAAATTTAACAAATCGTTCGGAGAAATATGCTGGACCTGACAATGTTTGACTCGCCATCGCGTATCAGAATATTTTAAATTTTCGTCTTCGCCTGCCAGTTTAACCACAAATCCAAACATTTATTTAAGGAAAATGTTTTGATGACTTGTACAGCATCTTTGGGTGGCTTACCAAATCTTAAGCATAATTTTGAACAATAATACTTGCTTCTAAACGTGAAAGAATTAGACTTCACTCAAATGGACTATATCTAAGCATGACTTTAACACCTACACCAAACTAATAACATAAAAAGCATTCCAATCTTGTGTTATATATTTCCAGTTCATCGGTAGCCTCGGCCTCGGGAGTCTCAGCCTTGTGAACAAGGGGTCCGTGGTTCGATCCCAGATGCTGGCAAACTCCCCTTTCACAGCACGAGCTTTTAGCTTAGTGTGAAATGTGTATAAGGTTGTATTTGGGTTTATAACAAAACCCAGATATATCTTTTTTTTTTTAAAAAAAAGGAAAAGTTCTCTGTTATCAAGATTTCCTAAGCTTTTGTACATTTTTCATAATCAGCCTGATAATCTTTGGACTTTGTGTGAATATTAATATATCACATTAGATTAAGAAGCTCCTGGTATTATCAGATCTGGCCAGATTACAGCAGTCTTTTGGATCTAACATTAGTTGAGATCAATATCAGTGGTTGTTTCATTATACTACGTATCTCTTAAATAATACTACTTGCAATTCCAAATTGAAATTTCATTTGGACCAGTTATCCTACGAAAACATGTTGGTCTGCGAGATTAGACAAAGTATAATTATTACAATCTACTTACTGCACTCAGTACTTCATCTATGTGTCCCTCCACTCCTCCAAATATTGCAACGCACACTCTGTCTGGATGTTTGTCAGTCTTAAAGCATGTGAATAACAAAACGTTTATACTGCGAGATTAGACAAAGTATAATTATTACAATCTACTTACTGCACTCAGTACTTCATCTATGTGTCCCTCCACTCCTCCAAATATTGCAACGCACACTCTGTCTGGATGTTTGTCAGTCTTAAAGCATGTGAATAACAAAACGTTTATACTGCGAGATTAGACAAAGTATAATTATTACAATCTACTTACTGCACTCAGTACTTCATCTATGTGTCCCTCCACTCCTCCAAATATTGCAACGCACACTCTGTCTGGATGTTTGTCAGTCTTAAAGCATGTGAATAACAAAACGTTTATACTGCGAGATTAGACAAAGTATAATTATTACAATCTACTTACTGCACTCAGTACTTCATCTATGTGTCCCTCCACTCCTCCAAATATTGCAACGCACACTCTGTCTGGATGTTTGTCAGTCTTAAAGCATGTGAATAACAAAACGTTTATACTGCGAGATTAGACAAAGTATAATTATTACAATCTACTTACTGCACTCAGTACTTCATCTATGTGTCCCTCCACTCCTCCAAATATTGCAACGCACACTCTGTCTGGATGTTTGTCAGTCTTAAAGCATGTGAATAACAAAACGTTTATACTGCGAGATTAGACAAAGTATAATTATTACAATCTACTTACTGCACTCAGTACTTCATCTATGTGTCCCTCCACTCCTCCAAATATTGCAACGCACACTCTGTCTGGATGTTTGTCAGTCTTAAAGCATGTGAATAACAAAACGTTTATACTGCGAGATTAGACAAAGTATAATTATTACAATCTACTTACTGCACTCAGTACTTCATCTATGTGTCCCTCCACTCCTCCAAATATTGCAACGCACACTCTGTCTGGATGTTTGTCAGTCTTAAAGCATGTGAATAACAAAACGTTTATACTGCGAGATTAGACAAAGTATAATTATTACAATCTACTTACTGCACTCAGTACTTCATCTATGTGTCCCTCCACTCCTCCAAATATTGCAACGCACACTCTGTCTGGATGTTTGTCAGTCTTAAAGCATGTGAATAACAAAACGTTTATACTGCGAGATTAGACAAAGTATAATTATTATAATCTACTTACTGCACTCAGTACTTCATCTATGTGTCCCTCCACTCCTCCAAATATTGCAACGCACACTCTGTCTGGATGTTTGTCAGTCTTAAAGCATGTGAATAACAAAACGTTTATACTGCGAGATTAGACAAAGTATAATTATTACAATCTACTTACTGCACTCAGTACTTCATCTATGTGTCCCTCCACTCCTCCAAATATTGCAACGCACACTCTGTCTGGATGTTTGTCAGTCTTAAAGCATGTGAATAACAAAACGTTTATACTGCGAGATTAGACAAAGTATAATTATTACAATCTACTTACTGCACTCAGTACTTCATCTATGTGTCCCTCCACTCCTCCAAATATTGCAACGCACACTCTGTCTGGATGTTTGTCAGTCTTAAAGCATGTGAATAACAAAACGTTTATACTGCGAGATTAGACAAAGTATAATTATTACAATCTACTTACTGCACTCAGTACTTCATCTATGTGTCCCTCCACTCCTCCAAATATTGCAACGCACACTCTGTCTGGATGTTTGTCAGTCTTAAAGCATGTGAATAACAAAACGTTTATACTGCGAGATTAGACAAAGTATAATTATAACAATCTACTTACTGCACTCAGTACTTCATCTATGTGTCCCTCCACTCCTCCAAATATTGCAACGCACACTCTGTCTGGATGTTTGTCAGTCTTAAAGCATGTGAATAACAAAACGTTTATACTGCGAGATTAGACAAAGTATAATTATTACAATCTACTTACTGCACTCAGTACTTCATCTATGTGTCCCTCCACTCCTCCAAATATTGCAACGCACACTCTGTCTGGATGTTTGTCAGTCTTAAAGCATGTGAATAACAAAACGTTTATACTGCGAGATTAGACAAAGTATAATTATTACAATCTACTTACTGCACTCAGTACTTCATCTATGTGTCCCTCCACTCCTCCAAACATTGCAACGCACACTCTGTCTGGATGATAGTCAGAATGTGAATATGAATGTGAATAACAAAACTTTTATACTTTTGGAAAACAAGATAAGAGTTATTAATCGCATTATTATACTGGCAGGTTTGTGTTTGAAAAAATAGAAATAGTTACCTCTGGATCAGCAAAACATTGCAATAATTTTAGACCACCAGCTTCTGGTAATTCATAAATGGAAACACGATTACTTCCAACAACTGCAAATATAAGTGGATCATCAATCAATCAACAGCAAAGGTAGAGAATAAACATTGGAGAATAAGACACAAATTCATCTAGAATCTAAATGTTCACAAACTTACGTAAATATCAAGGGAGGTTTTACTACTTTGGGTATTTTTTTCCTCCCCTTCTCCTCTTACGCCTTTTTTAGTAGTTTTACTACGAGATGTGTTAGTTGTTGATGTGCTACCAACCCTATAAATTTCGTCTTAAAAAAAAATACTATAATTTACTAAGTAAAACCAAGAGCATGCTTAACAACACATTACTGTGTATTTTATTTTATCGTTTTTTTTTCAGATCTAAAATTCCAAAAAAGCTAGATAAACTAACAGCATCAATATCAGAAACCTCTATAGAGGCCTCGGGATACATTTGTGTGGATTTTTAAAAAAAATATTAAATATATATAATGAGTTACAATCCATTGGATTGGTCTGCAACGAGTTTGGTTTTTCTTCTCCATTCGTCTCTATTCTCCGCCAGTCTTTTCAGCTCTACGTATGAGCCACAGTTCATATCACTCTTCAGTTGGTCCATATATGCGTCTCTTGGTCGGCCTCTGCCATTTGTCCCCTCGGTCTTACCCTCCGCGATGGCTATGAGTAGTCCTGGGTGCCTGATGTTGTGGCCAATCCAGTTAGCTCGTTGTTGGCTGATTCTCGTAAGGAGTTGCCTTTTTTCGCCTACCCTGGTTAATACTTCTTCGTTTTCGACGTGCTCCGACCAATGGATCTTAAGCATGCGTCTGTAGCACCACATTTCAAAGGCCGCCAACCGTCCGCTTTCACTCTTGCTGATGGTCCATGTCTCACAACCATAAAGCAGAATGCTCCATACAAAGGCTTTAGTAAGGTTCTTCCTTACGCTTAAGTCAATATTTGGGGATTCCAATATCTTCGATTTTTTGTTAAAGGCAATCCTAGCCTGGTTTATTCTGCTTACGATTTCTGCTTTGGAGCGTCCATCCTAGTTTATTCTACTGCCCAGGTACACGAATTCACTTACTTGTTTGATGCTCACTCCATTTATGGCAATGTTCGCAGTCGCTTCCTCTCTTCCAACGACCATACATTTTGTTTTTTCCTTATTTATTTTCATGTTGTACTTTGACAACAGTATACTTTCCATTTTTCCTAAGGCTTCGTTCAGCTCCATCTCGGAGTCTGCGAGCAGTGCTATGTCGTCAGCATATCTTATCATGTCGACCTTTTTCCCATTTATTTTTACTCCTGTCCAGTTCTTCATTTCTTCTCTCAGTTCATCAATGGCTCGCTGTATATAGCAGTTAAAGAGAGCTGGCGACATTGAGCATCCTTGTCTTACGCCTTGTTCGACCCTTGCTTCTGCACAGCTCTCTCCGCTTTTAATCACAGCCATTTCGTTCTTGTATAAGCTCCAGATTGCTCTTCTGTCTTTATAACTCATTCCTATCTGGTTGAGGGTGTTAAAAAGTTGTTCCCATTCTACTTTATCGAATGCTTTTTCAAGGTCGATGAATGCTATGTATGTGTTTTTATTAATTGCTATTCTCTTTTCTAGAGTAAGTCTGAGACTCAGGATTGCATCTCTTGTACCTGTCTCTTTGCGGAATCCAAATTGATCTTCTGTAAGTGTTTCGTTTATTTTGTTTTCCGCCCTTTTCATTATAATGTTGGTGAGTATCTTAGAAGCGTGTGATATCATGCTTAAGGTTTTGTGTTGTTCGCACTTTGTAGTGCCTGCTTTCTTAGGAAGCGCTCGTATCAGACATTTGGCAAAGTCCTCAGGTATCTCAGTCCTCAGGTATAAAAAAATATTATAAATCATAAAATAAACCCGCACGAAAGCAAGCCCTTTTGAAGTCAAAACCAAATTTTATTTATTTTTCTATGGTCGATTTAAAATAGACTATAATTTTCGCGCCATTTTCGATCGTAATTACCTATGAATGGTATTATTTTTCATTTGCCATTTAACCCATTTTTTGAATACCATACTATTATCATTTATTTATTTTCGAAGGGAGCAAACGGTCAATACAACAAATATTACAAAAATCAATATTAAATGCAATATAGACCACAAAAGTTCCCCTATTTACCCCTGTATTACCACAGTATAAAAAATTGTGGAAAATAATTTGTATCGAGCACTCGTACTAATAGTCTTATTAGACTAGTGCGCAATGACTTGCGAAACTAGCAATGCGGTACAATTTTTGTTAGTTCTTGTGTTCCAACATTCATAATGACAATAATAATATTATGCTGTTTCACTTTGTATGATTATGGTCTCTTTTCAACTAATGCTGAAGTATAGGACATCTTTATACATGACTAAACTTTTGTATCCGTATCATAAAACAAAACAATCAATGTCCTTCAAGTAGGTAACACTAAATTTATTATATAACCTTTACGAACGATATTGCCGACGATAATATCCGATTATTGTTTTCAAAAGGTGCACTTTAATAAATATATGGGGCATCAATAATTATATTTTGTATCAATAGTAACATACTTTTTATAAATGTATCTACTACATGGGAGATTTTAGAACCTCTCTCAACCAACGCTCGTTTAATACTGACAGATATTTCAATAACAATGGTCTCTAAATTTGATCGGTCGCATTACCAATCTTTCTTTTGAATTTCCAGTTTATTAAGTCTTTGTTAAATCTTTTCATTCGACTTTATATACGACAAAATCGTCCAATTTGAATTCAATGGCAGGTGTGGCGCGAAGGTAGCACTCTTGTTTGTGAGTTTTGAGGCCCCGGGTTCGACTCCCGACCATAAGAATATGAAGAATGGCTTTTTCAATTTTTTATAGGTGTTAGATTTACGATTATATATGCATTGTATTTAATACGTGTATCATCGAATCAGCATCGAACCCATGATGCAAGATTCTTATCTTAGTTTAGGTCTATCTCCACCTGAGTGAGTTGTCTAAATATGTTTTGTTATAGTATTGAAAAAACAAAACTGTTAACTGTTTTTTACTTCAGTTTACAATGACTTCTTCTTTTGTTAATTAAAAAAAAAACACCCGCATTTCATATAATGAGGTGTAATTTTTTATCAAAATTCAATTATTAATGACTTTTTTTTGTCAATAAAAAAAAAACACCCGTACTTCATTTAATGAGGTGTTATTTTTGTCACATTTCAGCTTGTTTTTTAAAAAAAACACCCGTACTTCATCTTATGAGGTGTGATCTCTTACGCCATTTCTCCACTGCTGGCCTATGCCTTTTGCATTCCTTTTTTCGGACTTATCTCGTCCAACTTCTACTTATACAAAAAACTAACCCAGTTTTATCGAAATCAGATAATATATTCCTGTTTTTACCCTAAGGTCTCTAAGTTAGGAATACAGTGGTAGCTTTATATTATGTATTACCATACACTGAAGAAATTATTTGGACATTTTTCAATCATACATCGAAGTGAAATAAAATCGTATTATATCGATAACAAAGTTCAAATCCTCTTTCATATTATTTTTGACACATGGTTTATTTCTTTGCATTTCTCACAAAAATGTTTTAGTCTGCGAGATTTTCGTCAGATTTTGTTTTGTTTTTGTGGGAATATTTCAGCAGTCGCTGATGATGATTCTTCACTATGAGATTGAGTAGACATAATGAAAAAAAATTGAAAATGTAAATTCAAATGCAGCTATATAATATGTAGTTACTGGTACAGTTTTGTTTCTTTCTATTGCACTTGTGCTTATCGCTGCTGTAACACTAGCGCTGCCCCTGTACGAAATACAATGTTCAACACGTGTGCACCACAACACAACTATCGAGATTTGTGTAAAATACAAACAAACAACACATCAATTATTTACTAGTATCACATGTAATGGTGTGTTTCGAGAATTGGCAGCTTTTGTGATCCTGTTTGCTCAGCATCTCGCATTAAAGGCAAAGGTGTTTTGGGTCTGGATCTAGATCTTAAATTGGGTACTGGGATTTCTTGCTCCTCCATCTCTGCAAGAAGGTAGGTCAATAATACAAATTATGGCAACAGTGTCCTTAGCCTTGCATTTAGACAAGCGCTGGTATAAGTTTCTCACAAAATATAGCTGAGGCGCTCACACTGACACAACATAACAAAACACGTTTGAATGTCAATTCTCTGACCACATAACCACACTTACGAATTTGACCGAAAATCCGTTGCACAATTTATATTCTATTTCAGACACAGTAATGTATTATAGCGCCTCCCGCGCACTTTAAAGGCTTTGCGTCATATTAAATAAAACTGTTAATAATACACATTTGTATTATTTATTAGAAATAAAAGTAAAATGTAATTTTTCAACTTTTATATTTATGAAATCATTCATAATAATTATAAAAATACACAAAACTACGAAATCGACACGAAACACCGAGTCAGAACGCACTGCCGAAATGGAAACACGATTACTTCCAACAACTGCAAATATAAGTGGATCATCAATCAATCAACAGCTAAGGTAGAAAATAAACATTGGAGAATAAGACACAAATTCATCTAGAATCTAAATGTTCACAAATTTACGTAAATTTCAAGGGAGGTTTTACTACTTTGGTTATTTTTTTCCTCCCCCTTCTCCTCTTACGCCCTTTATTAGTAGTTTTACTACGAGATGTGTTAGTTGTTGATGTGCTACCAACGCTAGAAATTTCGTCTTAAAAACAAAAATACTATAATTTACAAAGTAAAACCAAGAGCATGCCTTACATTACAAACCATAAGACACTCAGAACGAAGGATATAATTAATTTTCCGCTACAGGGTCTGACTGCGGACATTCAGCCGGCCATTTTCGACAATTATTTATCAATTAGGTATTATTTTATTCTCCCTACAGATGCTTATTCGGTAGGTACTCACCCGTTATACAACTCTCATTACTTTGAATTACCAGTTCGATAAAAATTTGGTGATAGCCGTTACAACACATTATTGTGTATTTTATTATATCATTTTTCTTTTCAGATCTAAAAATCCAAAAAAGCTAGATAAACTAACAGCATCAACATCAGAAACCTCTATAGAGGCCTCGGGATACATTTGTGTGGATTTAAAAAAAAAAATTATAAATCAAAAAATAAACCCGCACGACAGCAAGCCTATTTATGTAATCAATAATTTTAATTAATCAATAATAAACAGTAATTTTCGCTCCATTTTCGATTGTAATTACCTACGAATACATAGTATTATTTTTCATTTGCCATTTAACCCAAGGTCTCCAAGTTAGGATTCTAGATCGAAATATCATTGTGAATACAGTGGTACCTTTGTATTTATTACCATACTCTGAAGAAATTATTTGGACATTTTTCAATCATACATCGAAGTTCACAATAAAATCGTATTATATAGATAAGAAAGTTCAAATCCTCTTTCATAATTGTTTTGACACATGGTTTATTTCTTTGCATTTCTCACAAAAATGTTTTAGTCAGTTTTTTTTTGTTTTGGTGGGAATATGCCTATTTGCTTTTGGTGAAGCTTAGTTCCCACTGTTCTTTCCAGCCTCTTTGTAAAAAAATATTGCAGTTTTTACATTTTTTGTTGCTTTCTACAGTATTGTTTAATGCTTCTAAAGTTTTCAAAGATAATTTCTGTGAAATCTTTAAAACAGCTTTCCCAGTAAAACTCAATGGTCCACTCAGTCAAAAGCCTTTCTCAAATTACTATCGTTGTCATCAACTTTTTTTCCTGATCCTATCGTTCCGACATTAGCGTGTGTGTCTCAACAGGACCATCACACATAATGGCCACCACAACAAAATCCTTGTTACTAGACATTACTGCATTCTGGCTTCCTGAAGAGAAGGTTCTTGTGTAGGATATGGAGCTAATCCTGGAAGAACTTCTCCTGTAGGGAAGCATGTAACTGGCCTCTGCTGCTGCACCCGCAACTGCTGTACTTGTACACACACATTAAGGGTTGCACCCTCCCTCACCCATGGATGTTGCAGGAATGTCAATTATTCCTATGTCATCCATAAACTTCCACTTATACACAACACATAAAAAATTGAATAGAGTAATATTAAAGATTGCTGGTTGGTTTGTTAGGCATTGTCGGTAAATTCTCACTCAATGAATGAATGCGCTAAAGCACGAAGAAGACCTAATATTATTGAGGAGGTTGTTTCAGTTTCCGATAGCGTGTACGGTGAAACAAGATGAGTAAAAAGATGTACCTATGTGGTGAGATTTTTAAGAGGCAATTATTTAGAGACCTTCCATCATAGACATACTGAACTTATGCAACGTGGTACATTTTATCGGAATTTTTGTGTTCTAACATCGATGACCTTCAAGCATTTGCAATGTATTGTCTTACAACCAACGTCAGTTTAAAACTGGATGCAAAATATGACTGGCTGCATGACCGATTTTTTCTTTGAATTACCTACCTAGTATATATTTGTCTTCCATAGTCGTCTTCTCCTTGATTTCTTTTGCATCTTGGTTCAGTCGAGTGTACCTTCCTGATAGTCTATGGGATGGAAATTTAATGGAATCTTTTAAAAAAATTTAAGGAAATCCTTGAATGAGTGCCACTGGAATGCCGTGGGAATTGAGATATGTGTACATAGTTTCTCAAACTATAGATAAAGTGATTGTAGGTATTCTGTAGCCCTATCCAGTTTAGCACTGTGAATAAAAACTTATGTGTCTATATACACATCTTCATCCTCTTGTTCTTGTTGGGTTCGTGTTCAATGCACATTGATTTTTCTGACAGAGATCCCTAAAAAAGTTTAAACATTTGATCCATTCAAACAGTTTTAAAACAAATAACAAAATATTTTTGTTAATTTTCATCTGATCAGTAAAAGTTGCGGGCTACTGAGTATGGGTATTGTTACAGAATGGAAGCCCATAATTGTATTATGGAGCGTCCACTTGTAAACTAGCGAACTCCCACACATTAATGAAATGGAAGCTCTCCCAAAATTAAGTTTACAACAATTAAATGGATTACACGGAAGCAATTACATGTTATGCAAAAGAAATAATTGATATGTTAAAATGTCTAGGGTTGATTCTCATTAACTATTAGTAACATTTACCTTTCTTCAAAGAATGCACAGATACCTACATTGAGTAGAATTGGTCCATCTTATTGTCCTTTCTGCGACCAATATACCGGAGTAGGTATATATTATTTCTTATAAATTTATAGATGTTATGATATTTTCTCATTGAATTCATCAAATTAAACACGGGACTCGAACCCATGTAAATGTAATGTAATAAACAAAATTAGCAATAGCATGGTACTATGAAGGTATTATATTGTCTTGAAATATTATTCCAATGAATAATCATATTTTATACAAACAGTTCTTCCAGTTTTTGCTCACTATGTATTATTTAAATATTCAAGTACATAGGCAAGTACATAGATTCAAGTATATAGATTTTTATATATATAGGCTCGTGAAGAATGTTTTGTCTAGGGGGTAAATAGATATTTGGTTTCAAAATACTGTGTGGTAGTTTTTACAATTTATTTTCTGTATGGTCACATAAGTTACATTTGGCAAAGTGTTTATTTATCAATTGGGAAGAATAAATACTGTAATGTAATTTCACAATCATCCATCGTCACACACTCTTATATTTTAAAATCAAGGTTAAAGTTTAAGAAATACAAATAGCGATTATTGGTACATATTAACAATTATGAATAGCATAAATAACTTACATACATTTGTAGTAATTCGTAGTATTGATGATGCCGATTTCTGTTATGGTGTGGGTGTTAGAATACGTACGTGGTTGATGTTACATTTATCTATGATAAATGTTGATCCATATGGGATGTTCAAAGAAAGTATTAAGACACGATGTGTAGGTGGGCAGATTCACGAAGCTGTTGCACATATTGTACCACTCAGCGGGGGTGGAAACCATAAGATATCGCCATCAAAGAGAAGCTTGTTCCTACATCCATCACAGAGAAACCGGCGATAAGTTGTTGCTTGCAAGATATCACAGAATTCAACGGATACTACTTTATTTAACTTTGTAGTATTGGTGGAAATATTAAAAATATTCCATTCCTTAATATTGTGTTACATCATGGCGTCAATGGTTTTGGCGCGAACTCGATATGGGACGTGTTTTATAAATTTACCACTACACGTTAAAGATAGTTTATGCATTAATTCACTATTTGTAAGTTCCACTTTTAACAAAACTATTGATTGAATTTAATGGTAATCTGGTGTTACCCGCGAACCGGCATAAGCCGGGAACAATACTGATATTGTTCCTACATGAGAGATTCTATTACGACCAGGGCAAGAAGGCAAAAAGCAAAAGTAGGTGGCGTGCGAGGACTATTTATAACCTTTCTTGACAAAAATGCATAGTTTGCTTCGCTTCTATGAGTTGGTTCATCATTGGTGGATTTCAATAGTTCATACTACCATCCGCCAATCAAAACAGGTGTCGCTTACGACTAATTGATAATTGACAAATTATCACGCATAAAAGAAATGATTTTATAATGCATCAGCAAGAAGATTATTATTATTATTTGGAATGACGTTACTGACCAAAACACGTATTCATAGTACGAATTCTACTTCAATTTGCTCACCGTTACAATGTTACATTCTAATGTTACAGTATGTGATTTTTGCCCTTTCCGACTTGGTCCCCAAATAACATACTAATCCTCGCTCTTTTTTGAATTTTACTTTGCTTATGATGATCAGTGGTTATATTTATAGATACATTTCGAATTACCCTCCCCCCCTCCCAATATGAAGCGACCACCTTTGTACACTGAAGACTGTTTCTCTGTCACCGATTCTGACAATGTTTGACTCGCCATCCGCGTATCAGAATATTTTAAATTTTCGTCTTCGCCTGCCAGTTTAACTACGAATCCAAACATTTTTTTAATGAAAATGTTTTGATGACTTGTACAGCATCTTGACTTGCCAGCAAGGCATTTCAGCAAATGCCTTGCTGAAATCTGTATAGATTGCATCAATTTGACTTTTTTCAGCAAGACATTCGGCAATGTCGTTTGTGTATACTGCTAAATTAGTTTCAGTTGATCGACCAGATAAAAATCCATGCTGCTCCTGAGAAATGGTTGGTCTGATTTTACCGATAATGTTATCCAACACAAGGGACTCAAACATTTTTGGCAGCGCAGATTGGATACATATCGGTCTGTAGTTGGATATGTTATTTTTATCACCTGATTTAAATATAGGAGTAAGGTATCCCTCCTTCCACACTTCAGGAAAATACCTGAGGATAAAGATGCATTGAAAATAATTGTGAGAGGATAAATTAATGCATTTGAGCAATTTTTGAGAAACTTGGTTGGAATTTTATCAGGACCGGCTCCTTTGTTTGGATCTAGGGATTTTATTTTTTTCTCTATTTTGTTAGGTGCAATGTAACAATCTGAAATACATATTTGAGAAGATTCTTGGACCTTCATGTAATCATTAGTATCTTCGGAAACACTTTTACTATTGCTACTTACATTATACACTTTTTTAAAACAGCAAGCAAATAATTCAACTATTTCATTAACACTTTGTCCGAATTTATTCTCGTGGTGCATTGTTCCTGGGTAGCCATTGCCATCATTATTAATAGATCTGTAAAAATTCCAAAACGCCTTAGAGTCTTTATTGATGGATTTTTCTACTTGATCGGTATAATTATTTAGACGAGACTTTGCCACGCTTTTGCACTGTTGACGTAAGATTGAGAATTTAGAATAATCTTTCGGATTCCGAGTTAATTTGTATATTTTATGTGCTTCCTTTTTTTGTGAAATTAGTTTCCTTAATTCGACATTAAACCATTTAGGAAAATAATTTTGCTTTATATGAATCTCTGTCACATGAAACTCTATTATGCGGTATATTTCTGTGTAAAAATAAGAAACTTGATCGTTTACATCTGTGATACTATGAAGTATAGTCCAATCTACATTTATTATTTCGTTCGCAATCTTTTCATAATCACAGTTGGAAAAATCTCTGAAAGTAACTTGGCTGGTTAAGCTATTGTCGATTTTATTATTTATAATAATTGAATTGAATTCTAGCTTTAGGATATAAAATCCTCAGTTGTTCCACTTCTCTGGTATGCTTTGTATAAAGATCGCTTCTGGAGTTTGGAGGAATGTACACACAGCCTATTATAAATTTTCTTGGTCTGGTATTTATCATTATGAATAGATGTTCAACGTCTAGATGAGTTGTTTTGATTCTGTGGGATGTCAGTGTTTTATTTACTGCAATCAGTACTCCACCTCCCCTTGATTTAGTGCTAGTGGACGCGCACCTATCCATTCTATATATATTATACTTATCATTGAGTCCTGTCTCAGCTGTTTTAATATCACTACTTAGCCATGTCTCTGTTAATATCAACACTTCTGATGTTATTACCGGTGCAATACCTCGTAACTCATTGAGTTTTGTTTTGAGGCCACGCACATTTTGGTAATACATGGAAAGTGTTGATGTTTTTAGTTTTTTTGATGTTGTTTTACGATTTTCGGTTCTGAGTTTATATACTTGATGGTCAGGTTTAGTTCACCCTTCTTTTTTCTATCCTCTAGTATATTGAGCAGCTCCTTGAATTTCTTCCTCTGTAAAAAGGTTCGATCTTCAGCAGCCTTAATTCCAACAGGTAGCTTTCGCTTATTTAAAAGAAAATCTCTAGCGGTAGAATGATCCTCAAATTCAACTTTCATTGGTCTAATTTTATCAACCTTTTTTGTACCCAATCTGTAAGATTTTGAAGAAAATAAAATAAATGTGTTGGATTGGCCAGGAAATTGTTTACCTCCTTCTTGATTTGTTTCGCCTCTAGGTTTTGTAGCGTGCACCTTCATGATAGTATCTGAAACATGGGAGGAAAATTTAACAAATCGTTCGGAGAAATATGCTGGACCTGACAATGTTTGACTCGCCATCGCGTATCAGAATATTTTAAATTTTCGTCTTCGCCTGCCAGTTTAACCACAAATCCAAACATTTATTTAAGGAAAATGTTTTGATGACTTGTACAGCATCTTTGGGTGGCTTACCAAATCTTAAGCATAATTTTGAACAATAATACTTGCTTCTAAACGTGAAAGAATTAGACTTCACTCAAATGGACTATATCTAAGCATGACTTTAACACCTACACCAAACTAATAACATAAAAAGCATTCCAATCTTGTGTTATATATTTCCAGTTCATCGGTAGCCTCGGCCTCGGGAGTCTCAGCCGAGCAGAACAAGGGGTCCGTGGTTCGATCCCAGATGCTGGCAAACTCCCCTTTCACAGCACGAGCTTTTAGCTTAGTGTGAAATGTGTATAAGGTTGTATTTGGGTTTATAACAAAACCAAGATATATCTTTTTTTTTTTTAAAAAAAAAGGAAAAGTTCTCTGTTATCAAGATTTCCTAAGCTTTTGTACATTTTTCATAATCAGCCTGATAATCTTTGGACTTTGTGTGAATTAATATATCACATTAGATTAAGAAGCTCCTGGTATTATCAGATCTGGCCAGATTACAGCAGTCTTTTGGATCTAACATTAGTTGAGATCAATATCAGTGGTTGTTTCATTATACTACGTATCTCTTAAATAATACTACTTGCAATTCCAAATTGAAATTTCATTTGGACCAGTTATCCTACGAAAACATGTTGGTCTGCGAGATTAGACAAAGTATAATTATTACAATCTACTTACTGCACTCAGTACTTCATCTATGTGTCCCTCCACTCCTCCAAATATTGCAACGCACACTCTGTCTGGATGTTTGTCAGTCTTAAAGCATGTGAATAACAAAACGTTTATACTGCGAGATTAGACAAAGTATAATTATTACAATCTACTTACTGCACTCAGTACTTCATCTATGTGTCCCTCCACTCCTCCAAATATTGCAACGCACACTCTGTCTGGATGTTTGTCAGTCTTAAAGCATGTGAATAACAAAACGTTTATACTGCGAGATTAGACAAAGTATAATTATTACAATCTACTTACTGCACTCAGTACTTCATCTATGTGTCCCTCCACTCCTCCAAATATTGCAATGCACACTCTGTCTGGATGTTTGTCAGTCTTAAAGCATGTGAATAACAAAACGTTTATACTGCGAGATTAGACAAAGTATAATTATTACAATCTACTTACTGCACTCAGTACTTCATCTATGTGTCCCTCCACTCCTCCAAATATTGCAACGCACACTCTGTCTGGATGTTTGTCAGTCTTAAAGCATGTGAATAACAAAACGTTTATACTGCGAGATTAGACAAAGTATAATTATTACAATCTACTTACTGCACTCAGTACTTCATCTATGTGTCCCTCCACTCCTCCAAATATTGCAACGCACACTCTGTCTGGATGTTTGTCAGTCTTAAAGCATGTGAATAACAAAACGTTTATACTGCGAGATTAGACAAAGTATAATTATTACAATCTACTTACTGCACTCAGTACTTCATCTATGTGTCCCTCCACTCCTCCAAATATTGCAACGCACACTCTGTCTGGATGTTTGTCAGTCTTAAAGCATGTGAATAACAAAACGTTTATACTGCGAGATTAGACAAAGTATAATTATTACAATCTACTTACTGCACTCAGTACTTCATCTATGTGTCCCTCCACTCCTCCAAATATTGCAATGCACACTCTGTCTGGATGTTAGTCAGAATGTGAATATGAATGTGAATAACAAAACTTTTATACTTTTGGAAAACAAGATAAGAGTTATAAATCACATTATTATACTGGCAGATTTGTGTTTGAAAAAAATAGAAATATTTACCTCTGGATCAGCAAAACATTGCAATAATTTTAGACCACCAGCTTCTGGTAATTCATAAATGGAAACACGATTACTTCCAACAACTGCAAATATAAGTGGATCATCAATCAATCAACAGCTAAGGTAGAGAATAAACATTGGAGAATAAGACACAAATTCATCTAGAATCTAAATGTTCACAAACTTACGTAAATATCAAGGGAGGTTTTACTACTTTGGGTATTTTTTTCCTCCCCTTCTCCTCTTACGCCTTTTTTAGTAGTTTTACTACGAGATGTGTTAGTTGTTGATGTGCTACCAACGCTAGAAATTTCGTCTTAAAAACAATACTATAATTTACTAGTAAAACCAAGAGCATGCCTTACAACACATTACTGTGTATTTTATTATATCGTTTTTTTCAGATCTAAAATTCCAAAAAAGCTAGATAAACTAACAGCATCAATATCAGAAACCTCTATAGAGGCCTCGGGATACATTTGTGTGGATTTTTAAAAAAAATATTATAAATCAAAAAATAAACCCGCACGAAAGCAAGCCCTTTTGAAGTCAAAACCAAATTTTATTTATTTTTCTATGGTCGATTTAAAATAGACTATAAAAATAATTTTCGCGCCATTTTCGATTGTAATTACCTACGAATAGTATTATTTTTCATTTGCCATTTAACCCATTTTTTGAATACCATACTATTATCATTTATTTATTTTCGAAGGAAGCAAACGGTCAATACAACAAATATTACAAAAATCAATATTAAATGCAATATAGACCACAAAAGTTCCCCTATTTACCCCTGTATTACCACAGTATAAAAAATTGTGGAAAATAATTTGTATCGAGCACTCGTACTACCGTCTTACTAGACTAGTGCGCAATGACTTGCGAAACTAGCAACGCGGTACAATTTTTGTTAGTTCTTGTGTTCCAACATTCATAATGACAATAATAATATTATGCCGTTTCACTTTGTATGATTATGGTCTCTTTTCAACTAATGCTGAATTATAGGACATCTTTATACCTTTATACCAATTTTTATAATTCACTTTGTGGTGTTATAATAATAATAATAACTATACAATTTACACTGCGCCGTTTTGTGGAATATATTCACTTCAAGGGCGCATCCTAAAATATTGTGTTTAGACGATGTAATTTTTTTTAACAATAATTTCTTTGGTTTGCGAAATTTTCGTCAGTTTTTTTTGGTTTGGTGGGAATATGCCTATTTATTTGCTTTTGGTGAAGCTTAGTTCCCACTGATATTTCCAGCCTCTTTGTTAAAAAACTATTGCCGTTTTTGCATTTTTGTTTCTTTCTATAGTATTGTTAAACGCTTCTAAAGTTTTCAAAGATAATTTCTGTGAAATCTTGAAAACAGCTTGCCCAGTAAAACTCAGTCATATTCCACAGCATGAAGATGTTTTGGGATATATCATTGGTTTATTATCTAGAATTTTATTATTTATCCAAACCAAAATAATATGAATAACCTGTACGGTGTCCTTCCTGTATGACTGTGTGTATCTAGATGCTCCTTGCGAGCGAATCTCTTCTGGCAGGTTGTGCAAGTGTACGGCTTGTAACGAAATATTTTTGTAAATTTACATCTGATCAGTTACACTGTGTGGCTTGAGAATATAAATTGCGGGCTATTGAGTATGGGTATGTGATAGATTTTTTATGGCTGATTCTTTTCTGCCATTTCCGACTTTGTACTACTATACTATACTATACCCTCGCGCCGTGTCCCAAGTGGGGTAAAGGTAGAGAATAAACATTGGAGAATAGGACACAAATTCACCTAGAAACATAAATTAGAATTGGCCCAAACAATTATAAATGTTCGATATTTCCTCGTGTAACTTTGTGGAAATGCATTATAAAAGATTATTGTTAAATTTAAAACACTGTTTTATTCCACTAAGAGAATTGTTTACTTGTTATTACGTTTTCAACTGCAATACAATCATCATCAGTAACAACAACACAATGTAATGTATTTCCTTTTTCTTTGACTTGCTTTGTATTTAAAAAACAGATTCCCGTCGTAACGTATTTCTATCCCTGACCCATTCTTTGGATATTTGTTTTTAACTCCTATTCCACCATGATTGAGAAGGATCGTGTTACATTTAGAAATATAATCAATTAATATCTGATCAGTTCCACTTTGTTATTTTGACTATTGTTCATGTAACGTTGCGTGTTGTTAGCTGAGATTTACTAGAGCCAGATTATACTTCTGTCTTTCCCGACTTAGCCTCCAAGCAAGACGAAGAAAACATTTGATTTGTTCTTCTTTTCCACCATCCTTGTATGAAATGTGTGCTGCTGGGAGTTTTTTGTGCACTAAAAATATCGATTCCCCGTTTAATTAACTCACAAATTTATGCAACAATTTTGCAATATAGATCAGTGCTCCGCATTCTTTTCTCATCTACGGCACACTAAACATCTTCCTACAATTCCGCGGCATGCAGTGATCTAGAATTATAGATGACTGCTTATTTGTCACTAGTTTATTTGTCTTTATCTTAAAAAAACGGAGACATTTAGAGTGTCCACTTCACAATTTTGGAAGTTGCTTGTAAATTGGAAAAGAAATAGAATATTTGGAATAATTTCCCAAACTAATTTATGGATGCCACACTTTGGTTTGGAATCCTTTTGAACTTACTCGTATTCTTGAGGAATAATTTATTCTTATCTTATATACAAACATTATCATTCTCGTCCTAGATGGGCCAGGACTCAATATGATCAGATATTTAATATAAATAATAATAATTTCAGTATGTTTTAGAGATGAAGACTGAAATATTATTTTAATAAATAAATGGGATATGGAATAATAATACAAGCACAAATCAATATTCCATTCAAAACTTTTAATATTTTTTTCCATCAGATATCCCTAAAAGAGTAACAGCATTCAGCCAATTTAAATAGTTTTATTATTTACTTTATTACAATGTACAGAGTGCGAGTTTATCGCTAGATTGGGGTGTCTGATAACGAAATATTATAAATTAATATCTGATCAGTTACACTTTGGTACCTTGACTATTGTTCATGTAACGTTGCGTGTTGTTAGCTGGTTAAGGGATAGATTTACTAGAGCCAGATTATACTTCTGTCTTTCCCGACTTAGCCTCCAAGCAGATCAAAGAAAATTTCCTTTCTACTCCTCTACTCTCTCGTGTGTTGCTTCATTATACTGCACATCCCTTTAATAAGACTCAAAGCAATTCCATATTGAAATTTTATTTTGGCTAGTGATTGAGTATGATCGTGTGACAGTAAGAAATATTATAAACTAGCTGATCCAGCGAACTTCGTACCGCCTAACAATCAATGAGTGTCAATATTTAGGTAAAAGAAAAAGAACATTTATTCTCTTCAACATAAATTACCTTCAATGTCGGGTTAAATCCGTGTTCTTTGATAATGTCCCAAATGAAACAGCCATTGTATTTTTGAGTATTCGCTAGAAAATGTCGTGATTTTGGTGTTTCTCCGCGTAAGAATGAATGCAGTGGCTCAGGTGGCGGAGTCAATAATGACAATTTCACTTTGCCATTAAGGCAGCACAATCCATGCGTTTCTCCAGCAAACTTCAATGCACCACAACGTCCATTGATCCAATGCGAACGAAAGGATGTGAGCTGTAATCAATTGTAGCATCGTATAAAAATGGATTCAAATCAACACTTGAAGAATTTTTCTTTCGTTATTATCTTGTTGATCTGTTCTGTACACTCGTCTATTTCTTTTTGCCAACCGAGCCGTTTCACGGGCTGCCTCTCTTCGGTCTTGTGTTTGTGAAGCACGAAGTCGGGCCATACTAACGGGGCGCTCTTCTCGTGCTACTTCTTGTTATTCTTCAGTAGATTAATTAGCAATGTTCCGAAGCCTAATTGCATTTCGACATGGTTTGCAAAGATTAGATCTTCTGAGTCGCGGCATTGTTAATTATAACGAAACTTTAATTAACAAACACGATCAAAACACTGCTTAATGTATTCAATTGAACCCAAAGTGTAATGCTGATTGTTGTCAGATGATTACGGGATAGATTTTAGAGTGCCAGATTTTACTTCTGTCTTTCCCGATTTAGCCTCCAAGCAGAATGAAGAAAATATTCTTTCTACTCCTCTACTCTCTCATGTGTGTTCTTTCTTATTTTTGGTATTTATTTATTTATCTATATTTTAGGTCGATATAGTTAAATACTACACAAAAATCAAATTAACGCACAACGTAACGAAGTACAATTTTGTGTTTTAGGAAATACAGAAATGAATATACAATTTCACTTGACTGTTCTGAGGCAATATCTTCAAATATTGTATATAGATTATGTCATGAGAAACCCTGCAGTTTTTTTTAATATTCAGTAAAGAATGAATGAATAAATAAAATTATCATATTTACCGAGATTTCAACTCACCGGGCGTGAGCACAATATTATCATCACCTATAGTGAGCATACATTCTGTTTCTATTTCATCATACGGATAGAATCTGTTAGAGAGCTTATTCTTTTTAGTCTGGATTATCTTCAAGGGCTTATTAATGGTGGGCCATTGAGAAACTAGAACAAACATCATCTAAGATTTTACTTCTGTCTTTCCCGACTTTGCCTCCAAGCAGGACGAAAAAAATATTCTTTCTACTCCTCTATTCTCTCGTGTGTTGCTTCATTATACTGCACATCTCTTTGATAAGCCTCTAAGCAATTCCATTTTGAAATATAATTTGGCTAGTGATTGAGTAAGATCGTGTTACATTTAGAAATATATGAATTAACATCTGATCGGTTCCACTTTGTTAACTTGACTATTGTTCATGTAACGTTGCGTGCTGTTAGCTGATTAAGGGATAGATTTTAATGTGCCAGATTTTACTTCTGTCTTTCCCGATTTAGTCTCCAAGCAGGACGAAGAAAAGATTCTTTCTACTCCTCTATTCTCTCGTGTGTTGCTTCATTATACTGCACATCTCTTTGATAAGCCTCTAAGCAATTCCATATTGAAATATTATTTTGGCTAGTGATTGAGTATAGGATCGTGTACCATTTAGAAATATAATAAATTAACATCTGATCGTTTCCACTTTGTTAACTTGACTATTGTTCATGTATCGTCACGTGTTGTTAATGATTAAGGGATAGATTTACTAGAGCCAGATTATACTTCTGTCTTTCCCGACTTAGCCTCCAAGCAGATCAAAGAAAATTTCCTTTCTACTCCTCTACTCTCTCGTGTGTTGCTTCATTATACTGCACATCCCTTTAATAAGACTCAAAGCAATTCCATATTGAAATTTTATTTTGGCTAGTGATTGAGTTTGATCGTGTGACAGTAAGAAATATTATAAACTAGCTGATCCAGCGAACTTCGTACCGCCTAACAATCAATGAGTGTCAATATTTACGTAAAAGAAAAAGAACATTTATTCTCTTCAACATAAATTACCTTCAATGTCGGGTTAAATCCGTGTTCTTTGATAATGTCCCAAATGAAACAGCCATTGTATTTTTGAGTATTCGCTAGAAAATTTCGTGATTTTGGTCTTTCTCCGCGTAAGAATGAATGCAGTGGCTCAGGTGGCGGAGTCAATAATGACAATTTCACTTTGCCATTAAGGCAGCACAATCCGTGCGTTTCTCCAGCAAACTTCAATGCACCACAACGTCCATTGATCCAATGCGAACGAAAGGATGTGAGCTGTAATCAATTGTAGCATCGTATAAAAATGGATTCAAATCAACACTTGAAGAATTTTTCTTTCGTTATTATCTTGTTGATCTGTTCTGTACACTCGTCTATTTCTTTTTGCCAACCGAGCCGTTTCACGGGGTGCCTCACTTCGGTCTTGTGTTTGTGAAGCACGAAGTCGGGCCATACTAACGGGGCGCTCTTCTCGTGCGACTTCTTGTTATTCTTCAGTAGATTAATTAGCAATGTTCCGAAGCCTAATTGCATTTCGACATGGTTTGCAAAGATTAGATCTTCTGAGTCGCGGCATTGTTAATTATAACGAAACTTTAATTAACAAACACAAACAAAACATTGCTTAATGAATTCAATTGAACCCAAAGTGTAATGCTGATTGTTGTCAGATGATTACGGGATAGATTTTAGAGTGCCAGATTTTACTTCTGTCTTTCCCGATTTAGCCTCCAAGCAGAATGAAGAAAATATTCTTTCTACTCCTCTACTCTCTCATGTGTGTTCTTTCTTATTTTTGGTATTTATTTATTTATCTATATTTTAGGTCGATATAGTTAAATACTACACAAAAATCAAATTAACGCACAATGTAACGAAGTACAATTTTGTGTTTTAGGAAATACAGAAATGAATATACAATTTCACTTGATTGTTCTGAGGCAATATCTTCAAATATTGTATATAGGTTATGTCATGAGATACCCTGCAGTTTTTTTTAATATTCAGTAAAGAATGAATGAATAAATAAAATTATCATATTTACCGAGATTTCAACTCATCGGGCGTGAGCACAATATTATCATCACCTATAGTGAGCATACATTCTGTTTCTATTCCACCATACGGATAGAATCTGTTAGAGAGCTTATTCTTTTTAGTCTGGATTATCTTCAAGGGCTTATTATTGGTGGGCCATTGAGAAACTAGAACAAACATCATCTAATACTTTACTTCTGTCTTTCACGACTTAGCCTCCAAGCAGATCAAAGAAAATATCCTTTCTACTCCTCTACTCTCTCGTGTGTTGCTTCATTATACTGCACATCTCTTTGATAAGCCTCTAAGCAATTCCATTTTGAAATATTATTTTGGCTAGTGATTGAGTATAGGATCGTGTACCATTTAGAAATATATGAATTAACATCTGATCGGTTCCACTTTGTTAACTTGATTATTGTTCATGTAACGTTGCGTGTTGTTAGCTGAGATTTACTAGAGCCAGATTTTACTTCTCTCTTTCCCGACTTAGCCTCCAAGCAGGACGAAGAAAATATTTGATTTTTACATCTGGTCAGTGGTTGTACCTGCCTCCCCCCCCCCCAGTCACACTGATGTATGCTTCTCTGTCACCGATTCTGACAATGTTTGACTCGCCATCACTTATCAACATATTTTAAATTCTCGACTTCACCTGCAAATGTTACCACATATACAAAAAATGCTTTGATGGCTTGTACATAATCTTTCGGTAGCTAAACAAATAATATTTCATTATTTCGTACAATAATATTTTTCTCTAAACGTCCAAGAATAAGACTTCACTCAAATGGACTAAAATTAATAAGGATTTTAATATCTATAACTAATAAAATAAAAGCATTCCAATATTTTGTTATTTTATATTTCTAGTCATCTCTGACATCAAGTCTCCTAAAACTTTTGTAAATTTGTTCAGGTGTTCAAGGCGAGGTTATAGCCCTTTTGTTCAGGAGGTGTTATGGGTCCTTGCGGTGGTTTTTTCCACAAAACAGCGCATCTTAGAAAAGTTGTCTAGAGAGTTGTTATTTAATGTCCGAAAATCACAATTTGAGTTAAGGATACCAAATTATTCATATTTTGGTATAATAGAACATCAGATTCAGCCAGTCCTCACCAATCTTTTAGAACTTGTTATGCTTGCAGCGCGGTATATTTTTTCGGAATTTTTGTATTCCAACATCGATGACCTTCAAGCATCCGCAATGTATTGCCTTACAACTGACGTCAGTTTAAAACTGGGTGCAAAATTTCATTGGCTGCATGACCAATTTTTTCTTTGAATTACCGATTTAATATATCTTTGGCTTGAGATGGTTTTTTTCATTACACTGCGTATCTCTCAAATTAGATTATGAATATTTTGTTATGATACTTTATTCTGAATTGTTTGTACGAATACGGGATATAGACCATTAAAAAGGTGGTATCTCTTTCTAACTACGCAATTCTAAAACAAAAACAAAACAAACAAAAAGGTGGTATCTCTTTCTAACTGCGCAGTTCTTACTATGCGTGAAAAAGAGATAAAGTACCATAACACATGCTATCTCAGAAAGTAAATTATTTCAAGGAAAGCGTTGTCATGTAGGTATTATTCTTCCAACTGTCAGTAATGCAAAATCACTCAATACAGTATTGGGTGGAACGCCTAAAGTATACTTAATAATCAAAAAAACTGTCAGTGTCGTTTTTGTTATTATTTTGTCGTCTGACTTTCTTTTTTTGTCTCTTATGGTATAATTTACGGCATAACTAAATCTGACGGTTTGCCCTCCAAGCAAAAGCAATTTCATAGACAAGACCACGTGACCTTTAATGGTCTATTATTAACCTCCAGAAACATTATTTTAATTGAAGAGATTTCGAAACCAAACCACATCAGTCTTTGGGTCTAATTTGGCTTGAGATCAGTGACTGATTTGTTATGTTTCTCAATACTTTGCCAGGATCCAAACCACATCAGTCTTTGGGTCTAATTTGGCTTGAGATCAGTGACTGATTTGCTATGTTTCTCAATACTTTGCCAGGATTCCAGATCAGATGGGAATCATTGCAACAGGTTTTTTGATTTTTCCACTCTCGTATCCCTTCTTCCAGATTACCTTCAGAGTATTTCTTGATGAACCATCCATCGTTATCAATGGATTTTATGAATCACTTCAGATTTTCAACAGTACCTATGCTTTTGATTTGTTCCTCTTTACGTCCATCTTTGTCTTGAATGGGTGGGTGCCTGTAGTTTATTTAACCAAAACTCTGGAATGTGATTGGCTTACAAACTTAAGCAGTAATCTTGGCATATAAACGTCTGCTTTTCTTTCGACAGTGATTGTACTAATTATATCAAAAAACTTTTTTTTTTAGTTTCCACTGGCTTGAGATGTTTTTTTCATTACACTACATATCTCTCAAATTAGATTATGAAATATTTTGTTATGCTACTTTATTTTGTATTGTTTGAACGAATACGGGATATAGACCATTAAAAAGGTGATATCTCTCTCTAACTGGGCAGTTCTTACTATGCGTGAGAAAGAGATAAAGTACCTACCATAACACGTGCTATCTCAGATAGTAAATTATTTCAAAGAAGAGCGTTGTCATGTAGGTATTATCCTTCCAACTGTCAGTAATGCAAAATCACTCAATATTGGTTGGAACGCCTGAAGTACAAATAATAATACCAAATAATCAAAAAAACTGTCAGTGTCTTTTTTGCTATTATTTTGTCGTCTGACTTTCTTTTTTTGTCTCTTATGGCATAACATCCTACAAGGATGATTTGCGCAATCTGACGGTTTGCCCTCCAAGCAAAAGCAAATCCACAGACAAGACCACGTGACCTTTAATGGTCTATTATTAACAACCAAACACATTTAATTGAAGAGATTTCGAAACCAAACCACATTAGTCTTTGGGTCTAATTTGGCTTGAGATCAGTGACTGATTTGCTATGTTTCTCAATACTTTGCCAGGATTCCAGATCAGGTAGGAATCATTGCAAACATGTTTTTTGATTTTTCCACACTCGTATCCCTTCTTCCAGATTACCTTTAGAGTATTTCTTCATGAGTCATCCTTTGTTATTAATGGATTTTGTGAATCACTATAGATTGTCAACAGTATGCTTTTGATTTGTTCCTCTTTACGTCCATCTTTGTCTTGAATGGGTGGGTGCCTGTAGTTTATTTTACCAAAACTCGGGAATGCGATTGGCTTACAAACTAAAGCAGTAATCTTGGCATATAAACGTCTGCTTTTCTTTCGACAGCTGTGGTAGTGATTGTACTAATTAAACCAAAAAAAACTTCTTTTTTTTAGTTTCCACTTCGTCTGTGATTATACCACAACGATGTTACTTTGCTTGTGATCAATGGTTGTTTTATCATATTGCTCAGACCTGAAAATATATGTATTAAATTTCTGAGCCATTCTATAATAAAAGGTTTTGGTTCATCTTCCGGTCTTGGACCATTTTTTTTTACTTAAACTGTCCGCAAAAGTGAGCAGTATTTGGAAAAAAATCAAATCATCGAATTATACTTATGTCTTTATTTCGCAATGCTGTACACTTTTTTTTATTTATTTATTTGAAAAATATTACAAAAATACATATATATTACACATTTACTAAAACACACTTAAAAATCTATTGTTTACTATCCCATTAAAAGAGTTATACTTGTGTATGGGATAGATTTTCAGTTGGTATTCTTAATTTTAAGTGTGAGAACGACATCTCAGCCCTATGTTTCCGGGTGGAGCTTTTTGAAGGACGGTTAATTAATCGTTTGATAATCCCATTGCAACACCGTGGAGAATTTATTCATTTATACACATCATTATACACCTTTGATCAATGTAAAATACAAACAAAATAGAAAAAAAAATCCCTCACCAAACAGACAAACAAATCTGTTACAATCTGATGGAAATATAAGAATTTATTCTTTAAATATATCTTTATCTCCCTCTCAGTTATTTCCCCAATTCCAGAGGTGGTGATCTCCGGATAGCCCCTCATGAACAACTCTGCGCCATTCTCTTCTGTTCTCAGTCGAGTGTATCGCATTATAAATCGACAGAGTTACAGCCTGTCTGATTTGATCAGTGCACCCGGAAATTCTACATTTTACAAATCATGTTCAAAATGTGATCAGGCAAACACATTATTGTTCTACTTCTGGGTCTTGGACCTAACGCGGTTGCCGTTATTACCAGTTTTTCGTTAAACTTTGTTCTCACGAGGTGAATATCGCCAGGACTCCAAAATATCGTCAGCCATTTGAACCGTGTGAACTAATTAACAGTCTGAAACGATGAAAACCAGTAAAAACGATATACTCTCAGCTTGACCACCTTTCAGCTTTTTTCGTTGGTGGATCATCTTCTATTATTTCTATTTTGTGTATTTAAAAAAAGTTACCTACATACGAATTCATGCAGGCATTCAGTTCCTTCACAATTTTATATAAATGTAACTACCTGATTGACAATAGTCTTGAAAGTTGAAAGATATCTCTCTCGTTTTAAATAGGTAAGTAAAAGAAGAAAGCTCTGTTCAAATTTATTCAGTTGTAAAATTGCATCACTTGTGCATTTTTACAATACAAGTTCCATATGCATATTAATTAAAAGTAAGGAATGAAGGTATCAAGAGAATTAGGAAGTGCGCGCGGAGTGTTGTGGATGGAATGCGTGTAAAAAAGTTGCGATGGTTTGGACGATGAAAGGATGACGAAGATGATGTATCTGTCTTAAAGAGGCAGCATTAGAAAATACTACGTACGTTGGAGAACTACGTGGTTTGATCAAGTGGATTACATCCTCAACAACGACGGCCATGTGTTGAATAAAAGAATTCGTAATAGAAATTGTATGATTTAGAAGAAGCGAAAGAGGTATGTAGGGAATTAGGGATAGAGCTGTGTAGCTT
The DNA here is from genome assembly GCA_947579605.1 of Athripsodes cinereus. Taxonomy (NCBI): domain Eukaryota; kingdom Metazoa; phylum Arthropoda; class Insecta; order Trichoptera; family Leptoceridae; genus Athripsodes; species Athripsodes cinereus. The sequence continues at coordinate 3,404,696 of OX388329.1, forward strand.
TCCGTATTTTCTACCTACCTCACTCAGGGATACGACATGAAGATAAAGTAATACTAATCATTGAGCATGTGGAAAGAATGAAAGAGGACATTATGGTCAGTCATTGCTTGTGTATGTTTGTAATGGCGTATCATTTCATCAGAGAATCTTTTTATTTTTGCCTTTATAATTTTTGCTTTTACTGGTGCATAGATTATCTCATCGAGTGCATTTAATTTTTATATATCTGTATTGTTTTTTTTAGTTGGAACATAGTGTTAATAATATTAAGCAAAATAATTTAACAAACTTTACTGGCTAGTGGACCATACAATATTTATGTTTATACTATATAATAATTATGCAATAGTTGTTTATTTGTATTATGTTAAGAAAATAATAAAATAAAAATATTTGAATGTAGGTAGATACACCTCATTGTTCTTATTTTGTTAAACAATAAATAATATTTATATAAATGTTTTTAAAGTGTTTTTATACTCATTCCCAAATACCCAAAAATAAAATATCTACCACTACTAACTACTCTATCACGGCATATCCCACAAGTGGGGTAGCCAGCAGACCAGCTGTATGTAATAAACATGCAAATTGTCTTCTCCGTGGTAATGAAAAAATAGAGACATTCAGGAAGGGTGGAAAACCTAATCACTGAATTTGAGATGTAAAATGTCTGAATTTTTGTGTTCCAACATCGATGTCCTTCAACCATTAGCAATGTATTGTCTTTGTCTCACAACCAACGTGACCAGATTTGGTAGTTTTTGAGACATTGGCAACAGTGTTTAGTAGTTTTAATTTCTCTGGTAATTTTTAGTATTTAGTTGGTAAAGTATTGGGTACTTGGAAAAAGTACCCGATACTTCATCTAATTCGAAAACAATAGTCGGTACAAATACTCGATACTTGGTAGAAAAAGGTAGGTACTGTGAGAAAATATTGTTTAAGAAAACCGAGGAGTTTTTGAAATATTTCAAATTACCATTTTGAAAAACTAAGTAGTTTTTAACCTCCACATTCAGTAGTTTTGTAAAATAAAATTTGGTCACACTGAACGTCAGTATATGTAAAATTGGATGCAAAATTTGATTGACTGCATGACTGATTTGTCCTTTGAATTACAGATATTATAGTCTTTGATTATGCTATTTACATAATAATGCGTTGAATATACATTTTGAATTTATGTTTTGTGCCCAAGTATTTTTATTTTATAAATATATTTCTCGGTAAACACATTTTACTTGATTGACTTCTTTAGTATTGTCTTGTTTGATTTCAAATTAATTTATTGATATTTTAGACATCCAATCAAGTTATTAACAATCTTATATTTTTTTGTTTGCTAATTATTTTTATTGCTTTATGTATGTCGAATTGTCTAATGATTTATTCGGTGCCGTTTAATGAAGCATCTATCTCAAGATTTGTAGGAAATTACTAGTATGCATTAATTGTATGTGAGTCATTGAAATAAAGGCTTTTTAATCGTTAAATAAAGACTAATTCACGAGGTCCCGGGTTCGATTCCCGGCCAGAGGAAAAATGAAGAATGACCTTTTAGAAATTGTTCTGGATTTGGGTGTTACACGTACATAAATGTGTTTAATGCATTGTATTATTATTAATATTTTCTTAAAATGTCGCCTAAGACCATAACAGCTTTTGGCCAAGGAAATTTCTGCAGGAAAAATAAAAAAAAAAAACAGAAAAATAAATAAAGCAAATCCAAAAAAACAGCGAGAAAAAAAAAACAAAAGAGACATCATTAAAAGAAACAACAAAATCAAAGTAGGTATATTATGTGTATCGTCGTGTTGGTAGGTACCCATTAAAGAAAATTCATATCTAATGTGGGACTAGCTCGATATATGTGAATTTTCTATGCACGTTATGTCATGTCAAATAAAGACTTCGTTTTGAACACTGGGTGGAAATATGAATCCTTTTCTAAGAATTCTGTTTTTGAGTCAATCAAATTAGGTACATTACCTATGTGTCTATTTCTACGACATTCCTCAAATTCTATTTGCGGAATGTTGACAGCTGATGTGGCGTTGAGGTAACGTTCTTACCTTTGAGTCACGTGGTCCCGGGTTCGATTCCCGGCCATGGGAAAATTACAACTAAACTTTTCCCAATTGCTCTGTATCTGGAGATTCCACACATGGAGGCTGTGGTGATTTTCGGCCGAACAGTTCTTCAGATTGCCTCATATGCCACTTCCGGTGTGGACAAGATTTGCTTAGTGTAAAATCGGAATAAATGAAAGTCTCCACAGGCTTCAGCCCTATCAGAGTGGTCGGTGAGTATACAAGAGATAATACAAGACAAATCACATCTTAATTTGGGACTAGCCTGATCTGTATTAATTTAATGTCTATACTTAGATGATTGACAATGACCTAACAAGACGAAAGACGTCTTCCTCGCGTTAATAAATCGAATAGTAGAATTAAACATTATTTGTTTTATTTATTTCTCTTTCTCTATTGTCAGTGGTGTCACTACGCTCTTGAGGGCTCTGATAAAGTTGTATGGGAAAATGTTTTATATGGTGTGGTATGTTTTTTTATTTACCTGGTGTAATAGGTTCGATAAGGGTGTTACTCCCGTTACAGACCTTAACCCTTGGGAGTCCTCGGTTAAGAATTATGTATTATGTCTATCATTCTTTGAATTTGCAGATCATCTTGTCTGTGACAATATAAAATGATACATTCATAATGGAAGGCATAGATCAGCACTGGATTGAAAATGTTAAATCTCTTATACGTGATTTAAAATATGCAATATCGTATTAAAATACCTACAGATAAAATGTTACGTAGAGTTTCTCTAAAAAAATAAGTCTCCCACTCTATACTGTAAGTTTTAGAGTCCAAATAAAATACAGGTGTTCGTAAAATCGTATTAAGAATAAGACATTTTACAATTCAGCAATAATGAGAGGTAGGTATACCTAGCTATATCCCGTGGAGCACCCGGTAAAGAATTGGTCTCCCACTCTTCTGCGTAAGTTTTCGAGTGTCCTGTAAAAGGCAGGTGTTCGGAAAAATTGAGACATTTTACATCTTAAATTCAGCAATGAGGTTTGCCACCCATCCTGAATGTCTTGATTTTATATTGGCACGGAGAGGACAGTTTGCATGTTTCTTACATGCAGCTGATCTGCTGGCTACCCCACTTGTGGGATGTGCCGTGATGGTATAATAATAATAATAATAAAGGTATAGGTACCTACATTGATCCAAAATGTCTTTACTTCTATTTCCACAAAGAGTACAACATTAATATTTATTACATTCATTTAGTTTTGCTGGCTGGGCCACTTGTGGGATATACCGTGATGCTAGAGATAAAGACTAATTATTATAGGTATGTACTTTTTGTACTTAGGTACCTACTTAATAATATAACATTGTTATGTTGGCGTCAAAATAAATGGCACCACTTTCAAAAAGTCGTAAGTGCATCGTAATATAATACATATTTATATTAGGTATATATACATTTTTATATACAGATGTATAACAATTTGTATGTATGTACCTATGGTCTTTACAAATGACGCGATGATATTTCAGAAGCAAAAGGTCCCATGTGCCGCTGTTAGAAGCAGCACCGAACTATAATACGCGAGATATTATTATACATAAGTATAACAATACCTAAATGAATCAGCCATCAGCTACTATGTATGTACCGACGACGCCAGGCGCGCTGTTCATGACGGCGGTGTTAGGTTGCCGCGAACATGGAACGTACCATTATGTTTTCCACGAGGGGTGTACGGAGACTATACCATTATTGAATCTTGTACATAATATTATTATGTATGCGAGTACTATGCTGTATTTATTATGTTTATAGTAGGTAGGTATATAATAGCTATCTACTATATTAGAATATATATAGGTAGGTGTATACATATTATATTATATAGCTAATGCTATTTTGTGTAGGTATATATACCTACCTAAATAGCAGGTAGGTACATGCATACATAGTTAATAGGTATTGCTTATTTCGCCAGGTGGGAATAAATAAATATTATGTGAGTATAATAATAATAATAATATACTCCCGGTTAAGTCCCCGGTAATGAATAGACTTCCCATACTTTATTGCAAGTCTTTGAGTGTCTTGTAAAAGGCAGACGATTGTAAAACATCGCGTAGGTATCTCAAGACATTAATTAACAACTTCAATTCGGCAATGATGAGGTATGCCACCCACCCTGAATGTCATTTATTTTGACTATTTGCCTGTTTATTACACGCAGCTAGTCCGCTGGCTCCCCCACTTGAGGGATAATGCAAGTTTTTTTTTTCTGTACCTTTAAAAGTTAGAAAATCAAAATTGGTGGCACACCTCACCGCTTTAATGTCTATCTATTTCCAGCATCACGTTGTTTCCCTTAAATGGGGTAGCCAGCCGACTAACTGCAGGAAGGTAACGAACATACCTACAATGGTAGTTGTCTTGGTGCCATAGGACATTCAATTGGGGAAAGCCCATCGATGATTCTTTTAAGATGAATCTGGATTTGAAGAAATAAAGAGCAGGGATGTGAGAAAGGGCGTCCGAGAACCACGTGGCTTGATCAAGTGGATCAAATTCTTAAGGACAGCCAAGAAAATGAAGTTATAAAAGTATGCAAGAAAATGATGATGTCAAAATATGTATGTCATACTATTATATTCTAATGTTATACAAACACCTGTCTTTTACAGAACATTCGAAAACTTTAATAAAAAAGCGGGGAACCTATTCTTTGTCGTAGGTTTAACGGAATACAAATATTTAATCAAAAAAATATTTATATATTTGAAATGGCGGTTAAGAGTAAATAATTGAAATACTTGATAGTAAGTAAGTCAATCAGGAGATCTATAATGTTGGAATCAAAGAGCAACTTAGTGAAGTTATTAAGTAGGTACTTACTCAATGGTGTGAATATCGTTCTCTATATTTTGCTTTCGTTTTAGGCAAGTCACTATTTTGGGTTTGTGTTTGTTGCAATCTTTTAAAATCATCATACAATAAATTATGCGTACCGACCTACCAGTGGCGTTTTTGCTTGGCGTGCAAAAAAAGCACTGCATGCCTAGCAAAAAACTTGATGTTTTTGTTAATTTATTAATTTGAACACAACAGCATAAAATACACAAATTGCTTAAATTGCAAAAAAAGTAACAAGAAAATAAGGCCAATTATAGTGTTTTATACAAACTTAATTTATAAGGCAATTAATAATTACACACAACACGTACCTACCTATATTATTTTATTGTTTGACAAAAACGATGAGGTCGTGAAATATCTATTATTCCTAAAACCTAATTGAAAATATGGCGGGAGACGTAGGTAGAAATTTTAATTATCATATAATATTTTCTTCTTAAATTCTCATATCAAATTTCAGAAATAATCAAAATTGTCATAACGAAAATGTGATCAATACAAAAAGTCTCGCCACTGTTACCTATTTAAACGAGTAATCTAACTACAGTAGTAATATCCGAAATATAATAATATGTATTCCACTCTTTTCTATAAGCTCTCGAGTGTCCTGTAAAATGAAAGAGTTTGTAAAACCTTAGGTACAAGACAACTTACAACTACAATTCAGCGCTGATGTATGTCATGCATTTTTTTGCTGGCACGGAGGGGACCATAAAAATAACATTTTTTTGTTTGGTTTGCATCAAGTGTTTCTTGATTGGTGGACCTTATATCGTTACAGTGAGAGTAGCGAAATTTGAGTGTCCGTTGTCCACAGAAACCGAAAGTGATTACTCAAACCAGCCTAGACTCAATTCCTTTGCTTATGTTTTCGGCATTCACAATATAACAATTTCTAGACATTATTGTATACTTTGTCAAGTATAACAATATAAGGTTCTTTTTGAATAAAGACACGGACTTTATATTTACACAATATATTCAATAATATAATTCCTAATACAATTTGTCGAACACTATTTGTCAAACACGTCCTGCCAGCGCAAGTGAAGGCCGATCTAATAATAATGATGTTCCCTGTAGTGAGCTAACCTATATAGACTACATAGTATTGCCACTCACTCATCATAACTACTGTTTACTTGAAAACAAGGTTCAAGGTTCACTTAACCTTTACTGTGTATCAAAGTCCAAACACTACACTCTCCCCTCACAACCTTGAAAATCTTTCTATACTACATATTTAAATATTTATACAATTCTATGTGATTGACAGTGTTCTCTACTTATTCCAATGATTCTATATAAGACAAACAAAACATTACAAATACATTACGAGCATAGCAGACAAGAGTTTCCTTCCGTCCGGGGCAACTAGATGAATCTCTCACCATCCTAAGTCCTGGGTCTCAGTCGTCCTCGCCATGGCTTCCAATCTGACCTGAAAAATTTCGAACCGGTGAGAGCCTTGCCTTCAAACATTTGGAGGGGACCTAAACGCTTGCCATTATCAGAAGGACCATCATCCCAATGTACAGATCTCACAACTATCTGATCCATATGTCTTTTCCAGAGTTGATCAGTATCTCTAGTTCTAATAAGGAATGTTCTATTACCCAATATCTTTTCAATTTTACCTAAAACCCATTTGTTTGATTTGTTCTGAGATCTAAAATCTTTTACAAGTACAGTGGTACCTAACTTATATTTTCCTTTCCTCCCCTGAGATAACTTTGTACCCCCATAATGACGTTTCTGATTTCCTTGAGAATCACACATTTTATTAAACATGTCTGGTTGTATACTCTTATAACTTATGTCACTCATGGATTCTGGAAAAAGTGTATCAAACTTTGATCTTATTCGTTTTCCCAATAATGCAACACTTGGTTCCACACCTGTAGATAAGTTTGGCGTATTTCTATAATCTACAAGGAACTTTAACAACTTATCAGAGTAATCAACTGGTAATCTATCATTTTGCAACAACTTTTTCAAATATCTTTTACATGTCTGTACACCCTTTTCTGCTAACCCATTTGACTGAGGGTGATTAACTCCTGATGTTATATGTCTTATAGAATACTCAATACAAAAATTTCTAAATTCATCAGATCTAAAAGCTGGGCCATTATCACTTACTAACAAACTCGGTAAGCCAAACCTTGAAAATAACATTTTTAATTCTTTTATTGTGTGCTTTGAATCTAAACTATTCACCAAAATACACTCTAACCATTTTGATGTGCTATCTATAACAATGAGGAAATATTTTCCATCAACTGGACCAAAGAAATCCAGATGTACTCTTTTCCAAATCTCTTTATCTATAGGCCATGACTGTAACTCTACTTTTTTTGGTGAAATTGAATTTTCTGCACAAACTTTACATTCTCTTACAACTTTTTCTATGTCGCTGTTTAAACCTAACCAATAAAAATAATTCTTGCTTAAAGACTTTAGTTTAACCATACCTAAGTGAGTTTCATGTAAGAATTTCAGCACTATACCTTTTAATGATTCTGGAATCACTATTCTGTTTTGATAAAATAGGCACTCCTCAAATACTGAGAGATTGTCTTTCAGATAAAACCACTTTAAATTTTCCTTGTCTAAGTTTTTCTTACACGGCCATGCCATTTTAGAAACATATTCTACTATGTCTTTCAAGACAGAGTCTTTCTTTGTTTGTTCTGCTATTTCTTTTGAGTTAAGATTACTTTGTTCTATCACATAATTTAAATTTTCTAGTTCTATGTTACACACATAATCACTATCGTCACTTTCTTCGGAGTTTGACACTAACCTTGACAAAAAATCTGCTTTATTCTTTTCTGATTGTACATATTCTATTTTGTAGTCAAATCCTGATAATATTAAAGCAAATCTCTGTAATCTACTTCTCGCTATTGTAGGTATATCACTATTTTCACCAAAAATATGTACTAACGCTTTATTATCACACTGCAAAACAAAACTTCTACCATATAAATATTGAAAAAACTTTTTCACTCCGAATATTATCGCTAGCGATTCCTTATCTAAAGTCGAATAATTCTTTTCACTTTTTGTAAACGTTCGACTAGCATATGCTATTGGTTTATCTACTTTTCCGAACGAATGCATTAATATCGCTGATATACCGGCTTCAGATGCGTCAGTAACTAATTTTAAAGGACGACACGTATCATAATGCACAACAATAACATTAGACGACAATATTTCTTTTATTTGTTTGTATGCTAGATCGCATTTTTCTGTCCACACAAATTTAACATCTTTTTTTAGCAATTCATACAAAGGTGACAATATTTTCGAAAGATCTCTAACAAAAATTCTATAATAGTTAACTGCGCCTATAAATGAACGTAACGTTTTTACATCTGTCGGTGTTTTCATAGTACTAATGGCTAATACTTTCTCTTTCACCGGCGATATTCCGTACTGATTAATAACATAACCGAGATATTCTATCTCTTTCTGCAAAAACACACACTTGTTTTTGTTAAGTTTTATTCCGTTAGAGTTTAACCTTTTCAACACCATATGCAAATTTTTGTCATGTTCCTCCTCTGTTTTACCAAATATTAATATATCATCAAAATATGCTATAACTCCTTTTAACCCCATAACAATAGAATTTACTATATTTGCGAAGATACATGGACTTGTCTTCAGACCATAAGGCAACACCTTATAACGAAACAGACCAATATGAGAAGAAATCACACATAAATCTTTTGATTTTTCGTCTAATCTCACCTGACCGAAAGCGTTTTTCATGTCCAACTTGGAGAAAAATTTTCCACCACTCAGTGTTGACAATAAATCCTCGATTTTCGGGATTGGATATGCTACATCTTCTAAAATCGGATTCAGTGTGTTCTTAAAATCTGCACAAATTCTTATGTCACCGTTTTCTTTCTTCACTACAACTATAGGGCTTGCGGACCTGCTGACATTTATTCTTTCTATCATTCCCAACTGAACCATGTTTCCCAATTCTTGTTCTACCTTTTCCCGAATCGCGTACGGGACTGGCCTAGCATTGACATATTTCGGGTAACAATTTCTTTTTACTGCGATACTAGCTTCATACCCCTTAAATGTACCTATTCCGTTTTCAAAAATTTCAGGAAATTTATTTTCGTACTGCTTTACATATTCGGTCGCTAACAGGTTAACCTCACTGGGTATATCCAACCTTATACCGAATTGTTTCATAAAATCTCTACCTAACAGAATATTCGTACCGCACTCAGTAATAGCAAATGTTATATTTTTGTCCAACTGATTAAAACTTACAATAAAATTCTTTATACCTAATACTTTCAGACTTTCTCCGCCATACGTAAACAAACTTAGCTCTCCATTTTCTATATTATTTTCACTGAAATATTGGTTCCATTTTGTAATTGGGATAACGCTAACTGCTGCTCCCGTGTCAAATAAACATTTTACCAATTTATTATTTATTTTTACATCTATCATTATAAATCCGGAACTCTTATCCCCGTTCAAACTATATACACTTTGAACTCTATAGCAATGTTTAGTCCAATGACTTTTCGATTTACATTTCGTGCAAAATTTTTCTTTATTGAATTTACATTCCGATTTATAATGACTACCCTTGCAAATAAAACATGAAACATTTTTACGTGAATTATCTTTTTTAAAACTACTTGAGTTCGACCTTGAAAATGAAGGTTGTACATTTTTACCTAATTTTGAATTATTATTAGATCTATTTGTCGAGCTACTCGCATCCGATCTATTTGATATACTATTTCGTCGAGAAACTAAACCAATTTCTTCTTGTTTACTCTTTAAGATATGCTCTATACTGGAAGCAATTGCGACTGTTTCACTCATAGAAATTTTATCTTTTACACATTTTAAAAATAGTTGTTGTTTAATATCTTTATCTTTAATACCGATTATAAACAAATCTTTTATATTACTTTCCAATCTGGTACCAAACTCACAATCTATGCTTAGTTCTCTCAATCTTAAGGCAAAATCTTTAACATTTTCGGAATGACCTTGAGTAGCCTTGAAAAAATTTTCCCGGGCTTCAAAAACACTTTTCTCTTCTTTAAAATAACCGTCAAATAACTTAGTCAACTCTTTGTATGACTGTTTTTCCACAGAAGCTGGAAAACACAGATCAGATAGCAGTTTGAAACTGCCTTGAGACAGCGATGTGATAAGAAACGCACGTTTCTTATCATCAGTCCAGTTTTCATCATTTAACAGCAAGGCATTCTCCCACCTTGTTCTGTAGGAAGGCCAGCTCATTGTCTTATGACAATACGGCTCCAAACTTCTCAAAGTCATTTCGAAAGAACAGGCAACACAACCAAGACTAAAAAAATTTACTTATCTTATAATGAGAGACTCCTCCAATCGCCCGGTCTTCTGGATTTCCTTGCCACTGCAATGGACTCCACCTAGCTGACTTGAAGGACCTCTCCTCTCTCCTGGCTTCCTGGATCCACCAACTGGCTCCGCCTGGATGCTTGGTGACTCCTGTCTTCCACTGCCGCCTGCACCTTGCCTCAAACTGGCTCTTGAGACTTCCTGCCTCCCTGCTGCTATCTGCAACCTGCCCACTGGCTCCTTGAGACTCCTGTCTCTTTGCTGCCACCTGCAACTGCTGGCTTTGGAGACTCCTGCCTCCTTACTCGTGTAGACTGCCTTTCACTTTTTTCCCGCGTACCGCCGACAATAATTATTTTCGGCGCGGAAAAAAAAACTATTATTGTTGCGTGTCGACATTAAATTATTTGTTAAACTACCGAAACTGCGCCACGTATTGTATACTTTGTCAAGTATAACAATATAAGGTTCTTTTTGAATAAAGACACGGACTTTATATTTACACAATATATTCAATAATATAATTCCTAATACAATTTGTCGAACACTATTTGTCAAACACGTCCTGCCAGCGCAAGTGAAGGCCGATCTAATAATAATGATGTTCCCTGTAGTGAGCTAACCTATATAGACTACATAGTATTGCCACTCACTCATCATAACTACTGTTTACTTGAAAACAAGGTTCAAGGTTCACTTAACCTTTACTGTGTATCAAAGTCCAAACACTACAGACATGATATGATTTTTTAGATTATTATGTAATAATTGTTATTTTTTGAGCTTTTTATTTGCTACCGCGGTTTCGGTGGAGCGTCCACCATTAACGAGCGTTAATCTAGACTCAATTCGTTAGCGTTATGACGCCTTTATCACTTCTTTCGATTAGATTTTGCTCAATGTTACATTGTGTATACATGGTTTACCAATTAAAATGTATGATTGGTTTTGTCATCAAATCAGTTAAGTAACATTGAAGAGAGCCCCACAGTGTAACAAAAAAATATCTAAACATTACTTATTTCTTATTGACATGCAGAGGAATAAATATCACAAATAGGACTACCTGTAGGTAGTGTTGTGGAATTCTCAAGAAATAATTTTTGGAGAAATTTACCGAGAAATTTCTCGGTAAATTTCTCGAAGTAGAGAATTTACCGAGAATTTTTTTTTTTATTTAACAGTAAAATAATAATAAATCAGTAGGTACTTTATTCAATCAATCAATAACAATGTACAAATGTTGAGACAATTTATCACCAATATTGCTACAATTAAAGTTAGTCAATACCGGATATTTTTTCATATATTTTGTAGGGGAATTCCGCCGCATTATCGCCAATAAATAATAGGGGAATCCCCATGGGAAAAAATCAGAGAAATTTCTCTTCAATCAGAGGAGAAATTCTCGGAGATATTTCTCGTTCTCGAGAAATTTCTCCGGAGAATTTTCTCTACTCACATCACTACCTGTAGGTACCTTTGTCGGCCGGTGTGGTGCGGAGGTAACGCTCTTGCCTTTGAGTCACGAGGTCTCGGGTTCGATTTCCGGCCAGGGCAAAGTGATGGGTTTGCCCTGGCCGGGGAACCCTGTTAAAGTCAGGGTTTTCAAATTGTTCTGGGTCTGGGTGATACGTACATAATATATGTATGTGTATCGTCGCGTTAGTACCCATAATACAAGATTCATATCTTAGTTTGGGACTAGCTCGATCTGTGTGAACTGTCTATGCATGTTTTATATATTTTTTACGTTCAGTTAGTCAGCAGGCTACATCACCAGAAGATGAATTTGAAAATTTATCTTACTTTGGACAAATACTTATGGCGGAGGTCTTGTAGACAACACAATACTGTAATACCGTTTAGCAAAACTAATTGCCATGACACAATAACAATAATATTAATATACAAGATACCTACTGCTTTCAATGTACTATCTAATGATACTGGATTTGCATGATTACTAAGCACTTGCGTATTTTAACTTTTTTGATCACCTGGGAGAAATCTTTTCTCTTCTAGGCAGTACGAAACAGCTCCTCCACACCTCTCATCTCGGTCCACTCTCGAATGTTCTGAAGCCAGGAAAGCCGCTTTCTTCCAACCCCCTCTACAGCCCTCAATCTACCCTTCCATGACCAGTTTTAGGATGGCATATTTTTCTCGTCTCATTATGTGACCAAAATATGAAGTTTTACGGAGCTTGTTTGTTGTGAACAATTCTCTATGAGCATTAAAATTTGCTTTACCTACCTACGGAATACTTCAACGTTACTTGTCATGTCAGTCCAAGATATTCTTAACATTCTTCGGTGGATCCACATTTCAAACGCCTCTAAGCGGTTGATGGTATTAACATTGAGAGTTCATGCCTCGACACCATAAAGTAGAATTGACCACAAATAACATTGGATCATTCTTTGTGTAAGTACATTTATGTACATAGGTATAACAGTAAAATAATAGTAGGTACATGTTTATGGAACTAAAACATAATATATATATATATATATAACATAATTAATGGAACAGAATAATTTATTCTTTGCAACGGGCGAGTTTTTCGCAGAAGCGTGATATGTTCCAAATAAATGACCACGGCCATAGTGCATATAATTAAAATACCTACTAATTGTCCTCTGCGTCCCAATCGTAATAAAAGTCAAGGCGACATTCAGGATGGATAGCATGCCTCATCGCTGAATGAAAGATGTTAAAAGTCTTATATGGAATGTTTTATGGTATACCTGCCATTTACAGAACACTCAAATACTTACAGAAAAGATTGGAAGATCGCGCCCTAGCGATAATCTCGCTCTCTGTATATCGATTGTGTTTGATTTAAATGCATTTTTCTATAAAATTGTATAAGTAAGTACCTATACTACGTGATCAATGTAATAATAATAATAATAAAAATCTTTATTGCACAAAAAAACAAACATTATTAAAACACAAGCATTGCAGAACCAGACAAATAAATTTGTGCAATGGGCGAGATCAATGTACAGTAAAGTATAAATAAATTAATACATAAATATTATTAGATGGTCCTGGCTGGGACATGTTTTGAGAATGCCCAATGATAGTTGTCCAAAAAGAGCACTGTTCTTCCGTCCGCAGGGGTTCCGTAGGCCCGGGCGTCCCTCTTTCACAATACACCGTTCCTATGACAACGATATCAGAGCGCAAGGAATGTCGTGGGAAGAGGTGACGCAATTGGGACAGAGACGCTCTGAATGGAGGAGGCTGGTTTCTGCCCTGTGCTCCCGAGAGGAGCGTTGAGGGCGATGATGATGATGATTATTAGATAGGTACGTTTTTGTAAATATACATAAATCTTTTAATTCTTAATTTCTTATCTTAATTAATATAATATTATGTGTAATGTCATGTGTTAATGATTTTTAATTCTTCAAAATTTGGTTATAATATTGTGTTTTTTTTATTGATATTTAATTGATCTAAATAAGGTATTGTTTTATGAAATTCGTTACATCCTTTTTTTGATGATTTTTCTGAATTTATAATAATATACCTAATGCATTTGAAAAAATTTTTGGTCTTTTTGTACCCCATTTATTTTCTCTGTCATTGGAAGGTTACAACACAATTCTTGTACAGGAGGAAGAGCGCAGTCAAAAAGGCGGTACTATGCGCAACAGCGCAACGCTTGGTCAGTCTCTAAAGAAATAGAGTATAGATTGCTCCAACATATACTGATGCGGAAAATTGAGGGGTATCATGGTCCTGGTAGAAGGCAAACGTCTTGACTGCGCAACATAAGAGACTGGATCGGGATGCGACATGCCAGGGAACTGTTCCGGGTTGTGCAAGATAGAGAAGTCTTTGCCAGAGTGATTACTAGCGTCCTAGGGACCTGATACGGCACAAAAAGAAGATAGTATCTTTGATCCTTGCATACTGCTTAGTGCTTCGCTTCCTCAACATTCATGCAGTCCCTAATACGTGCACGTAGATTATTCTTATTCAACACACGAACGTTGTTATAAGAATATGATCCACGTGATCGAGCCATGTGATTCTCGGAGATATAAAATGTAAATTTAGAATAAGGGTGAATTCACGCGAACTTATTTTTTATAGGTAATAATTTTGATAATTTTTTAATAAGTGTTATATTTGGTCCATTTTGCTGTACGGAGTAGAGACTTGGACCCTCAAAGCGAACACAATAAACCGAATAGAGGCATTTGAGATGTGGCTTCATCGCAGAATGTTGCGCATCCCATGGACTGATTTGGTTACCAATAATGAGGTGTTGCGGAGGGCTAGAACAGATAGAGAGATTTTGTTTTCACTGAATGAGTAAAACTCCATTTTTAAATTAAAAATTTATAAGTAAAAAATACTTTAGAGTTTTAAATTTCTTTATTTACCAGTTACATATGTTTCGGGTTGTAAGCCCATATTCATACACTGCCATACCAGTATGAATATGGGCTTACAACCCGAAACATATGTAACTGGTAAATAAAGAAATTTAAAACTCTAAAGTATTTTTTACTTATAAATTTTTAAGATAGAGAGATGTTGTCCAACATAAAGATGAGGAAGATGGCATATTTGGGACACGTACTTCGAAATGAGAAATATATAGTTTGCTCCAACTCATTTTGAAAGGAAAAATTGAGGGTAGTCGTGGTGTGGGAAGGCGGCAGATGTCCTGGCAGAGAAATATCCGAGAGTGGACCGGAGTTCGGAGGGTGGAGGAGTTGTTCCGGCTGGCGCAGGACAGAGAGGCCTACGCCAGGGTGATAGCCGACGTCGGGGGGACCTGACATGGCACTTTGAGAAGATGAATAATTTTGACTCAGTTTCATTCACACTATCACGGAAATTCCCACCAGCGGGGTAACCAGCGGATAAACTGCATTATGTAACAAGCATGCAGATCGTCCTCTCCAAGTAAACAAAATAAAACATTCAGGATGGGTAACAAGCTTCACAGCTGAATTTTAAATGTTAATTGTCTTGTAGGTATGTAAGTTTATACTTCACCGGGGATTTTTCGGGGCATAGAAAGTACCTACCTGCATTTGTTTTTTTGATAGTATTAAAGCAGGGATGCACAGACTTATAGGGAACACGGGCCACTCGGGAAGATTATGAGCTAAGGACGGGCCGCTATAAGAAAATTAACACTAAAAATGGTATAGTACCTACTACTGTATAGGAATTTGAGATTTTTCAAAAATACCTCGGTTTTCTTAGAGTATTTCTCACAGTACCTGTGTTTGAATTTTCAAAATGGTTAATAGGAATTTGAAATATTTCAAAAACTCCTCAGTTTTGTTAAAGAATATTTACTCGAATTATTAAGTATCCGGTACTTTTACCGAATATCCGATTATTAATGGTATTGACAATTTTTTTTTACATTGTATAATTCGCTGGCGGGCCGCAGATATACCGGCCCAGGGGCCGCATGCGGCCCGCGGGCCGCGGTTTGTGCATCGCTGTATTAAAGGAATAAGCGATTTCTTGAATTTTGTTAGAAGTTCGAGATGGGTGTAATTTTATACTTACTATTTTTTTCTGCCTTAATAAAAGAATTTTAAATGCTATTTGTTTTTGATAATTGTAAGTTGGTCTAAATAATTTACGTTGGTTTGGGTATGTGGAAAGAATGAATATGAACAGATAGTGACAAAAAATAATATGTACATTACCGAAGGGTACCTTCTCGCAGACGTGGCCGGCCGAGATGGCTAGACCATGTGTAAAAAGACGGACACGTGCTGAGTGTACAAATAACACGAGAGCATGAGTGAGGAATTGCATGGATGTGATGGAAGTAAGAAGCGGGTGCATGAACCATCAGCATACAATTTATATTGTATAAACTGGAAATTTAAAAGAATAATTGGAATTAAGACCCAAAACATTGGTGTTGCAAGGCTTGTAGAACCCTATTTACAATTGTAGGGTCCTTTTATAGCTTTTCCAGGTACCTATTGTGCATTACATAGCGCAGTAAAAGCGAAGCATCTTAATAATATTATTGAGTTAAACAACAAAATAATAATTTTATTATTAGATACTAATATCGGAACGTGTTTTCTAAGATAATTAGTAGGTACTGTGTTACTAGTCTACGCCATATTATAGAACAGGAGGGTGCTCGATCCTTTCTACCTATCCCACGAGGTAAACGGCGCGGCGTGATGGCATGTATGTATCATGGCATCATGTATGTATGCATGTTGACTATAAATCGAGAAATATTTACTTGGGTATTAATTATGTCTTATGAGAGAATATTTTCCAATCATACATAAATCAGTCAAGTCTCAAGTATCTGTCAAAGTGCCTAGCTAGGATTCTATCCTTGTGTGCAAAATAAGATTCAAGGTTCATACCTGACCTTTGGAAAAAGTAAACTCATTCAAATATCACGTGAACATGCAATTAGAAATAGGTGTAAATTTTCAGTAGACTAAATGATGCAACTCTTTTTAATGATCCGAAGATCCGATCATTTATATAATACAATAGGGATAATTTACATAAATTATGCCACTTTTTGGGAAGGTTTCACATGTGGGTCATGTTCTGCGTGGAGAAAAATACAACTTTCTTCAACATTGAAGGGGAAAATTGAGGGACGCCGAGGGCCCGGTAGGAGACATATGGAAGTTGACCGGCATCGGAAGTGTGGAAGAGCTGTTCCGAGCAGCGCAGGACAGGAATAAGTTCGCCGAGGTGATCGCCAACGTTGGGGAGACCCGACAAGGCACTTTAAGAAGAATATGTCAACTTCTAATGATTCGTAATTAAAGAGTAGGTACCTAAACTATTACTATTCTTGAGATGGTCCAAAGACTATCAAAATGTGCAAAAATAAACCACCAGTAATCATCATCACCTTCTGTCCGTAATGATAAGATGAATCATAAAATGTACTCATCTCACTGAGTCGGATCTTTTGGTGAGTCAATAAGTTGAACTGTTTGGGATCGCATCATTGTGTGCTTTGTCCATCTCTACGTACGATGATGCTGATTACTGATCACGCAATATCGACGTGATTTTCAAAGGGTGCAATTTGGCATCTCTTGTAACCGTCATCGCATAATGGATTTATATTTTAACTCCTGGTTTTATATAACAACTATAGCACACTTGGGCCAAATTTGAAAGAGAAATACACATTGCATATAATCAGGAGTCAATACTTTCCTTGAAAACAGAAATGATGTTAAAATAAATTGTTATTATTGTAACAGTTGATTGAATAACTTTGTACCCGATTTCTTATTAATTTTTTTCCTTAATTAGGCAATCCACCTCAAGGGATATTTTGTACTGTCTTTTTTATTCAAATAATAGCTGCAGAAAGGAAAATAAGAATAATTAATCCATAGTATTTTAAATATAGCACCCAGGACTGCTCATCGCAATCGCAGAGGGTAGGACCGAAGGCACAAATGGCAGAGGCCGACCGAGAGACGCTTATATGGACCAACTGAAGAGGGACATGATCTGTGGCTCATACGTGGAGTTGAAGAGACTGTCTGAGAAAAGGGAGGAATGGAGAAGAAAGTCCAAACTCATTGCAGACCATAATACAATGGATTGAAATCATTATATATAGTATTTTAAGTTTATTGTTAAAAAAATCTCTAAAAATATCTGTATTTTAAATTATACTTACAATAATTACTTTAATTTTAAAACTATTTACAGTATTAAGTTTTACTATTTATTCATTGATTATAATTATATTTTTGCTGATTGCAACACTAATTTGACAGCTGATTTGACAGTTTGTTTTGCTTGATGCCGGGCGTTGATTGTTTACATTTTAGCAATAATTTTTGCAAAATTTAATCGAAATATTGAGTAAAATGGATACAATTAACTTGTGTCGTTCCTGTACAGATACTGGTTCCAATATGGTAGACTTGTCGGAAGAGAATGATTTATGTAAAATGTTTGAAGATTGTACTGGAATTCTGGTGAGAACATTTATTTGGAATACATTTTTATCCTGTAAATGTTTCTTGTTCAACAGCAAAAGAAAGATTGTTACTCTCAGATCTCCAAACGTAGATTTTTTGGGTTATTTTATTTAGATAAAGAGTACTTCTGTATAGTATTTATTTTATTTTATTCATCTTTTACTGTACATTGATTACAAACTATTGAAGATATACATTTAAATTAATAAGTATAAGAATCTGCAGGGCTGCTCTTGACACAATCTAAGTACGATCTTAATCTAGTCTTGATCTTAATCATTCAACGGGCGAAGGGACTATGGTCTGAAATACCGCGCTACTGCTAACGCGAGATTGGTATGCACATATTTTTGACTAATAGCCACTTTGCGCGTCGTATGATTAAGATTAAGATCGTATTTAGATTTTGTCAAGAGTAACCACACTGAAGGGAATTTGTTGTTTCTTCAAGCACAAAATTAATTATGTGGATTTTCCTATGCGCATCGCATATCATATTTTTTGGACCACATATTATGACATGGTCACACCATTTAACACTCAATATACTCCTAAGACAATTATTTCCAAAGATATAGTATATAATGGAAATAAAAGTAACTAATTGTACAGTGGTTTTGGGCACGTGGAATGAATGAATGAGGATAAAATGGCAAAAAATAAATATGGCTTAGCGGTTTGGCATATAAACGAAATTCTCCAAGACGGACATGTGTTGAGCATATTGAAAAAGAGAGCATGCTTGAGGAATTGAAGGGTACAGGTTAAAATCAAGCGATGTCATATTTTTTTTTCTTGATAATGCCATTCTCTACAGTAAACTTAGTAGAACGAAATGCCGAAACACATTACAGTCAAATGCATGCTTACTGGGCAATCGCCTGTAGAGGTGGGAATAACTGTTATTTCAAAATAACGTTCAACCAGTTATCGGTATTTGTAAATAACAGTTATTAAAAAATGTTATTTAATAACGATCAAATTGTAAAAAATAAAAAAAATAAAAAATATTATTATCGTATCAAATGGAAATACATTTGCCTACCAATGCAAAGAATTTCTCACACATAAAATACGTATAAAAATTATGTTTTATGCATGATGTGCAAGATGAATAAATAATTAAATAAAAAAAAAAATTCATTCCGAAATAATATATCACCAGTTTAAAAACAAACAAATATTATATTCAAAATTATTCTTTGATTATAATATTAATGTCATTAGAAAACTTGTACCTACCAGCTACCTCTAAATAAACGAATGACTACGTTTAAACGAAATGATTGTGTTCCTCCAAAAAATTCAAATAGTTAGTTCAAAATAGTTCAAATAAACACAACTAAATAGTTCAAAATAAAAACAAAATAACTGCCATCGTTTAATAACATCCGAAGTTATTAAACCATATGAAAAAACTGTCGTCGTTCAATAACGTGCTATGTTATTGAAACGTTATTGAACGACGACAATAACAAAGTCGTAACAATGTGGTACGTTATAATATAACTAAACGAAAACGAAATAACTAAAGTCGTCGACAAAACAGAATAACGATAACTTTGTTATAACAGTTGAATAACGCCGTCGTCGACAATAACTAAACGGAATAACGATAACCTTGTTATAACAGTTGAATAACGCCGTCGTCGACAATAACTAAACGGAATAACGATAACCTTGTTATAACAATTGAATAACGCCGTCGTCGAAAATAACATTTATGTTATTGACAAAAAACTGTTAGTTAAGTTATTTTGAAATAATGAGTTTAAAAATGAGTTATTAGTTATAACGGCCAACTCTAATCGCCTGTCAAAAATATCGGCACAACACAAAAACAAGGAAAGATTGAAGTCGTTAATTTTCATTTTCTCAGTTCGTTCTCTTTATAATATAGCATATTGTCGTTGCAAATTCAAAAAGAGACATGTGCGCACATTTTTATTTAGGCATACTCTTTTAAAACTGTTCATTAAGGCATTAAAATTGTTGTTTGGACTTTTTATTGGCATGTGATGTTATTTTTTAAGTATTGAATTTTAATATTTGATACTAAGAATCATTTTATAAAATGGTAATAATGTCATTATAAGCAGCTTATTCTAGAAATGTCAAAACATTTATGAATTAACATGTCTTTTTTGAATATGAAACAACAATATTCTTCACCTCTGCCCTTTTATTGTATGAGAGTGATAAGAGTAAATGGTGCTCGATCCTTTCTGCCTACTCGGAAAGGGAAGCAGAGAGATGATGATATTTGTATTCAAAAGTAAAATATCACCAAATGTTATACTTATTTCATAACATTAGTATCAATAGATTACAAAAAAAAAATATTTTTTCCAGATTGTGAATGATGATATACTGCCAAAATATTTATGTGCAAAATGTGTGGAAGAATTACAAATAGCCAATAATTTCCGAAGCAGATCTTTACAAACAAATGCTTTGTTTTTGGAGAATTTGAACATCGTAAATGATTCTATAAAATCTGAAGTACAACACTTACCAAATAACAATTGCGAAGATCAAATGTTAGTACCATTGTTTTTAATACATAAAAGATGCATTTAGGTTTGGAATAAGCTAAAATATACCTTAAACACCCTACAGTAGTAATGTGCCTTTATTAAATTATATATTTCAGAATTTCAACTTCTCAGCCTCAAGAAACTCCTAAAATTAAAGTAAAAACTCGCAAACAGGTAAGAATAAAATAAGTTATTACAAAAGAAAGATAGAAGAGTTACTATTATTTGCATTTCAAAGTTGTGATGTTGTCTCACTCTGCACCAACCGGTAGGTGGGTGGTGAGAGTGGGTTAGACTAATAAGTTTGATTTTTGATAATATCTGAATGGAGCTGCATGGTCTGTATGTATTTTATTGTGCACCTATGTATGTACGGTAGAACACAGCCTTTGTTATTGTACAAATGGAAATAGTTTGAAAAACAGTTTGTTAAATGATTTTATTTTATTAATTTTAGAAATATGTGTAATACATAGTAGAGATTAAATGTATATCTGTTGTTTCCTGTTGGGTTTGCTCCTCGCATCTTAATGTAGCTCAACTTTGGTGCTCTCCAGGCTTTTTCCGGGTGCTTTGGTGTGTTAGGTTTGCCTAGACCTACGGCTGACTCAGATATTAACCTATTACATCTATAATGGGGTGCATTTTTTGTATCTAATTCTGTTTCTGTTGTTTACCTTCTGCTTTACATGTGCTTGTTGATGTATGTTTAATTTGAACAAATAAAAAAAAAAAATAAACACATTCGGCATGTGTTGAGCAATAAATATTTGTTATGTTAATGCAAATTTTAAATGCTTCTAGGGGAATACTGATCTTGTATGTTATATATGCAACGAAAAACTTCCAAATGCAAAACAAATGGCCGTGCACAAGAAAACACATTTTTACTACAAATGCAGAAGATGCAAATCAAGGTATACATCATAGCTTTTTATATAGTTACTAGCTGACCCCACAAACATTGTTTTGCCATATACATTATAACTAGATTACTAATATCGCTATTAAAAAATTGGGGTTGATGGTAGAAGGGTGAAAATTTATGGGTGTATATATTTTTTAATGCCTCACCATAAAAAATTAAAATAAAAAAAATTGTACAAAAAAAGATGTAAAAAAATTCAGGTTATTTTTCATACCCCTTAACTTTTAGGGGTATGAAAAATAGATGTTGGCCGATTCTCAGACCTACCCGATAAGCACACAAAATTTCATCAAAATCGGTCCAGCCATTTCGGAGGAGTATGATAACAAACACCTTGACACGAGAATTTTATATTTTATATTTCTCATTGCATTACGTTCATTCTATAACCACTCCTCTAGAAAACATGAAACAGAAACAAACAGAATTGTAAATATGTGCTAAATGAGTCACATGTTCTCGAGTAATTTAGTTTCAAGTTCATTAATTATCAATGATTCAATTGTATCAATATGTATCAATAATTCATCTGTCAAAAATAAAGATTTACTTTCTACTTGCAATAAGTGATAAAATTTGATTTCAAAAACAAATAAAGTTGTTGGCTCAAGGAAATGGCGTAATTGATGCGAAATTTGTTTTTACAACTAACCACTGTATGAGGTGACATTTAAATTTTATTGTGAAAGTACCAACGGCTCGGGCGTCTCTCTTTCACAATGCATTGTTCCTATGACAGCGACATCAGAGTGCTGGAATAGTTGACTAAATTTGCGCAGAGACATTCTGAATGCAGGCAGCTGGTCTATGCCCTGTGCTTACAATAGGAGCGTTGAAGAGCAGTGATATTTAAATATATATTTTTTTATTTCAGTTATAAGACATCAGAGGAATGCAAAAGACACAAATGCATAGAAAGTATATTTGGGAAGGTAATTATATTACAGTGTACATTTCAAATGACATATTTAATTTATTTTACATTTGATTGTTTTCTTTGAGAGCAAACCAATCCAAACTTCCCTTAACCAAATTTAAAATAACAAATTATTTAAATATATTTACCTTTTCTCTTATCTGGTGCTGATTTTAAATTTGAAATCATTATTATTTTAAACAACCATTATGACTGTTCAGAGCTGAAGAACATGTTTCACAGAAGCAAGAATGAGCACTTGCTAGGACACAGCGTGAAACTGGTAAAGAACAGATTCATTCAGAACCCTCAAAGACATTTTCTCTATAGGAATAGGTTGCCTGCTACATTAATTAGTTGTTGTTAGGAACACCAATTTATGAACAAGCTTGACAGTTATAAAGTGACATAGTGTGGATATCAAGCACATCAGCTCTAGCTGTCTGCTTGATAACTTATGGCCGGTTTCAATAACCTATCTATCCGTGACTATCGATTGAAATGTATGATTTAAAATATAGAACACAATAGATTTCAATCGACAGTAGCGGATAGATAGATTATTGAAACCGGCCATTAAAGTAATAATCATACTTATTATTTATTTTCAGTCCACTAATGAGAGTTCTTCATCACTTGATTGTCAAAGAATATTGAAATGTCACATTTGCAACCAGGAGTTGATGTATACAAGAAGTTTACGACATCACTTAAGAACACACACAGGTATATTTAGATCGGTCGTCTTTAGCATTGCATCGTCGCGGATTGGTCAACATTAATTTGATAATTTTACTCCATCCCGCTGAGGGGGAGATGTTGACTCAGATTCCTAAAATTTGATGGATTCCTTAATAATTTTTTTACTTACTTATTATTAGTCAGATTTATATCCTTTTCCACCGCCAATTTTTTAAAAAGTTATAATAGAAATTTGACATATTTTATCATCTTCTCAGTTTTGTTAAGGAATATTTGAAAAAAAGACTGTACTTTATGTTCCTTCTGCTGCTGATATAGATCACCTAATTCCATAATCGAGAACAACAAGAAATTCCAACTTTTCAAATTATAGTGTTTCAAAGTTTGTGGCACAATGACCTTAGCCACATACTAATATGTGTTTTGACATAAAAAATATTTTTTGAATATTTTGTTTGCGGAATCAAAAGAATATGTATCACTTTCTATCTATGACTTTACAGCATATCCCACAAGTAGGATAGTTATTGGATTAATACATGTAATAAAAATGCAAACTGTCCTCTCCTTGTCAGTAAATATATCCAGAGTGAGTGGCTTGAGGGCCCCGTTTAGCAAAAACGGTATAATTTATTTCAACAAATTTGATAGAAAAACTGCCAAAACTTGTTGACCCTTGCGAACATATTGATTTGATAAAATAAAAAATCAAATATTTATTACCAATATTAGTTTTTTCATTCATTCATCATTTCTGTCGGTCCCTCAATCCTGAGGATCGTGACCATCATGCCTCGTTCTGTAGACCATCTGTCTCCATGTTGAGCAATCCTCTGCCATGTGTAAGGCCCCGTGAAGTGAGCTCTGTTTTTTAGTTTTTTACTAAAAAATAAATAAATCGCAGACTGACGAGATTTATTTAGGTACTCTTTGTTATATCAAAATACAAATTATTTGTAAAATATATATATTTTTTATTCATTCTATCAAGCATATAAATACTATAGATTTTAGCAAACTTTTTTTAGTGTACAAAAAATTGAGTTTATGTGGTGAATTTTGGTTTCAAAATATGTGAAATTTTATCAAAAAAAAATTTTTTAAGTCGGTCAACATCCATGAAAAAAACAAAAAAAATTGTTTTTTTTTTGTTCTATAATTGTAATAACTATCTAAATATTCTCAATCTTAAAATAAATATATGAAAATTTGTAGGATTCTCGTGCATTTATGTACCAAACACACCCCTGAATTCGATTTTTAGAAATATGAAGCTAAAATCGAGTTTTTTTTTTAAATTAAAGTTTGATATTGGTAGTTAATATTTGCTTTCATATTTTATCAAATCAAAATGTTCGTAGGGTCAACAAGTTTTGAGAGTTTGTGTACCAAACTTGTTGAAAATTGAATGTTTTATCGTTTTTGTTAAAGGGGCCCCTTAAGATAGTCCAAAAAAAAAATGATTTTGATAAATTTTAGCCTGTTGGCTTATGTAATTTAGTTTTGTGAAATAGTAAAATGTTCAATGCTCCTATTACTTTAATCAAATGACACAATACAACATTCACATATTTGTTATATAGGTGAAAAACCCTGCCTTTGCACTATGTGTGGATTAAAATTTAGGGAGGAGAAAGCTTTGATAAATCATACCAGAGCTGTCCATACTAAAGAGAAAAGATTCAAGTGTACATTTTGTCCAAAAGGTATTTATATTTGTTTATTTATTGATAACACAATGCTGTGTATTTACTCATAAGTGAGAGCTAGTGGACTATAGCTACATATAATAAATAAGTATGCAAATTATCTGTTGTGCTGTAAAAAAATTTAAACCTTTTAGATGTACTGCTGAATGAAAGAAATTAAATCAAATTATACACTCCTGTCTTTTTTCAGTTTTATTTTATAAAATTCCTTTTCCAGCGTTTACTGTATCCGGCAAGAGACGTGAACATGAACGCACACACACAGGAGAGAAGCCGTATCAATGTGCGCAATGCTCCAGATTATTTGGGACTAGATGCGCTCTTAAGGCACACACCAGACGACACACCAAACAGATTATATACAAATGTACTTTGCAAGGATGTGAACTAGGTAAACAGAACTTTCAATATTTTTACTCACAAATGAGGAATAACTATAATTTTAATTATTATACTTGGCTATGTGACTAATAATTCGCAAACCAAGATTAGCATTGTTCATGTGAATTTTGTGTTTAACTACATAGATGTATGCAGAAATATGTTGAGTTCTATAAAACTGCATTTTCCAGCTGAATCAACTATTTTTCCAAATCAAACAGACATTTCAGTTACAGAGCAACATTTACACAATGCAACACATTCAACTCAATGGATGTGTAATCGCTTAAGCAGGCATAGAGCTAATTTGTAGCCACGGGATGCCATTCTTACTTCTTCCGACTAGATTTTACAGAATGTTATATTTTGTGAACACGGTCTGATTGATTTTGTCATTTGTAAATTGTGTCCAGAGCCCGTAGACAATTTGTACTTAGCGATCGTCTACTGGCGAACTTTTCGACAATCTACCTACACGTACCGTATAATTATGCGTTATTGTTGCAGTTATTGACGAAAATTCGTTTGTAGGCGATCGCCAAGTACAAATTGTCTACGGGCTCTGATCTAATAAAATAAAAAATCGTTTGTATCTACCATTAGCCAGCCAGCAGACAACTCCAATACATACCAATAAAAAAAATAACATTCAAGATGGGTGGCATGTACCTCATTTCTAGATTGTAGATGTTAATTATAATTACATCAATTAGTGATTTTTTACGAACACCTGTCTTCTACTAAACACTCAAAAACCAAAACTCGCAGAGAAAAGTGAATCTTCACCATCTTCATATTTTATTTTATTCTTACAGGTTTTTACACCTATTCTTCATACCAGAGACATACGTGGGCGCACCGCGGTCAGAGACCATACGAATGTGACAAGTGCCAAAAAACGTATCTTAGTAAACAAAATCTAACTGCTCATCAAAAATCTGTTCACACACAACTCAAGGATCAACTTTGTCATATTTGCAATAAACAGTGAGTATAAAATCTTTATGCTGGAGGGAATATTCGCTGCAGATTTTCGGCCAAGTTTGCCTTATTCTGATAGCATATTTTCTTATTTAGAAGGCATTGCATTTTGTAAACTAGTCATATAAGCAAATTTTCTCAAAAATAAACAGCCTTTATTCAACATGACATCATTTGTATTTCAAAATAGCTGACAGCTATATCCAGTCACTACTATTAATACTATACCTTGACAGCATCTCCCACATGCGGGATATCCAATAATAATGGTCCATAATTGTCCTCAGTTTTTTTTTAAAAGCTATATTTGGGTTTTTGCTATAAACCCAAATACAACCTTATACACCTTTCACAGTAAGCTACTAAAAGCTTGTGTCGTGAAAGGGGAGTTTGTCTGCACCTGGTATCGAACCACGGATCCCTTGTTCACGAGGCCGAGACTCTACCTCCAGGCTATGGAAGAACTCAAAATTATTTTTAAGTTATTTTGTGTTAACACACATTACGTTAACACACATTTTTTTACTTTTCTTTTTATCCTATATTTTTAATTTACTTGTAAGTTTTGGTGTTGGGTTACAGGGTGGTGGATTTTTCGTATTCCTTGGCGGTGGGGGGTAAAATGTAAGATAAATGTAAGACAATAGGTAGTACGCTTTGACGCATATGGCAGCGATGAGGCTTGCCACCCATCATGCCGCGTCAAAGTGGGTGAAGGGCACAAAGAGGAGAGCGGAATGCAGGGTGGGAGTTTTGAATGTGAGAGGAGGGATGGTGAGAAAGACGGACGAAATTTTAGAGATGATGAATGATAAGTATTTGGATGTTTTGTGTGTCTGCGAAACGAAGAGGAAAGGGTGTGGTATTAAAGAAAGTGATGGAAGGATCGAGTTGTGGTCTGGTGTTCCAGACACACAACACGCATGTCAAGGTGTGGGTGCTTTTTTATCGGAAAGAATGAGCGAATGTATGAAAGGGTATGAATGTGTAAGTTCCAGGCTAATCTGGATCCGTTTCAAAGTGGGGATGACTAGGATCTTACTCATAGTTGGGTATGGTCCTGGGAACGATGCCATAGAGACGGAAAAGGAAGAGTTCTGGAATGGCGTGAGAAAGATTGCTGAAGATAAAAATGAAAATGAAAGATTGATCTTGGCAGGTGATTTGAATGGATGGGTGGGTGTTAGGAGGAATGAAAGTGTTTTGGGAATGAATGGAGACAGTAGAGTGAACGATAATGGCAAAAGAATAATTGATGTGTGCTTGGAGATGGATCTCTTTGTGGCGAATACCTTTTTCGCCCACAAGGAGATCCACATGTATACCTGGGAGAGAGGGAATGAAAGATCGATGATTGACCTCGTGTGTGTGGACTCTCGTCTCAGGAAGGCGACCACGGATACTAGAGTGTATCGAGGCGCTGAGCTGGAGACGGATCATTTTCTTGTCGTCTCAAGAATAAATCTATTCTCCGGTTGGCGTTCGAGAACACAAAAGTCCACGCCAGCTATGAGATTGAGAGTCGAAAAACTGAAAGATGAGAGTGTAAAGAATGAATATGTAAAAACTGTGAATGAGAAGCTGAGTGCGAACGAAAAGAATGATCTAACGATGAATGAAAGGTGGGATGTCTTAAAAAGTGTGCTTGTAGGAAGTGCAAAAGAAACATGTGGTGAAGCTAAAGTTGGACTTAAGAAAGGCGATGCATGGTGAGATAATGATGTGAAAGAAGCTGTAGATAAGAAGAAGAATGCTTGGAAAGACTTACTGAGTGTGAAACAGTGTGACACATGTGAAAAAGAGCGAAAGAAAGAAGTTTACAAGACATGCAAGAAGGAAGTGCGTGAAGTTGTGAAAATGAAGAAAAAAATGCTTGAAGATGAAGAATGTAAGAAATTGTCTACGTATGCGAGTGAAAATATGAAGATTTTTTGGAAGGAAGTGAAACGAAAGAGGACGGGTTCAAGTGTGAACAGTATGAAAGGGATAAAAGACAAGGATGGATGTGTGTTAGTGAATGATGAATGTGTGCTACAGAGATGGAAGGAATATTTCGAAGATCTGTTTGAATGTGATGGTACAAATGCAAATGAGTATGACGACAGTGAAAGCAGTGTGAATGAAAACGATATGATAGACATGAATGAGTTTTTGAATGCATTAAAAAAAGCGAAGTGCGGTAAAGCTGTAGGGTATGATTGTGTTGCCATTGAGCTCATCAAGTCTGGTGGACCGGGGGCTCTCGCGTGGTGTTTGGAGCTTTTCAACGATTGTTGGAGAGAAGGTGTTACACCAGAGGATTGGAAGAGGGCTATCATCTGCCCCCTGTACAAAGGGAAAGGCTCTAGGCTTGAATGCGGGAGTTATCGGGCTATTAGCTTGCTGAGCTCCATAGGGAAACTGTATGGTAGAATTTTGATTGAGAGAGTACGAAAGATAACTGAGTGTAAGATATGGGATGCGCAAGGAGCTTTTTTGAATGGCAGAGGGTGCACCGATCAGATCTTCTCCCTGCGAATGGTTATAGAGAAGTTTCTGGGTAAACATCAGAGGCTTTTTTGTGCGTTCGTGGATCTGGAGAAAGCATATGATCGAGTGGACCGGGAAAGGTTGTGGCGCGTGTTGTCGGAGTATGGGGTGAGCAGCCGGTTGATCCGCGCAATATCTTCACTTTACGTGGGAAGCTCCACTTGCGTGAGGGTAAATAACACTCTCTCGGAGTGGTTTGTCCTCACCAAAGGAGTGAAGCAAGGTTGTGTCATGTCTCCGTGGCTGTTCAACCTATTCTTCGACTACTGTATGCGACCTGTGAAAGAGATGGATGTTGGTGTCGAGCTGAATGGGTTTCGGGTGAATGCATTGATGTACGCAGATGATTTGGTGTTAATGGCTGAGAGTGAAAGGGACTTACAAGAGATTGTTACGTGTGTGTATGATAGTTGCAATTTGAATGGTTTGAAAATGAACGTTATGAAGACGAAAGTTCTTGTTTTTGAAAGAGAGAATGAAAAAACGATTTGCGAGATTAAAGTTGGTGACGAATGTTTGGAGCAAGTAAGTGAGTATGTATATTTGGGAAGTATGTTTACGAGGGATGGAAGATGCGATAGGGACATTGAAAGAAGGAAAGTGGCCGGTGCTAGAGTAAACGGTGCACTTCGACCCATTGTCAGCAATGACAATGTGTCGAACATGGCTAAAATGCTGGTGCACAATACCATTCTGGTACCGTCACTTACGTATGCAAGCGAGACATGGACGTGGTTGAAGAAGGACGAAAGTGGAATAAATGCAGTAGAGATGCGATCGTTGAGAAGAATGGTTGGTAAAACGCTGCGTGATAGAGTGAAGAATGAGGATATTAGAAGAATGAGCGGATGCAAAAAGACTGTTGTGGACAGAATGCGTGTAAATAAATTGAGATGGTTTGGTCATGTGGAACGAATGAAAGAGGAAAGAATGACAAAGAGGATATACTTATCTGAAAGAAAGGGTGTGAGGAAACGCGGGCGTCCGAGAACCACGTGGCTTGATCACGTGGATCAAATTCTCAAGGACGGCCGCGTGTTGAGTAAGAGGAACCGACGTGCGTGTATGAGGAACTGTATGAATGTGGAGGAAGCGAAGGAAGTGTGTAAAGATAGATCTGTTTGGCGTTCCGTTCTCTCTGCCTACCCCACTTGGGACACGGCGTGAGGGTATAGTATAGTATAGTAACACACATTGATAAGGAAAATTAATCAATATTGGGTGGAGTGCTTAAAGAATAATAAAAAATAAAACATTGATAATTTATTGATTTATTTATTTGGACAATATATGCCATTTGCCTTTTACAAAACATAAATATTACATATTCTTCAAATATATTTTTTTTTTATTTACAATGTAGTCAAAAACAAAACAGATCACATCAGTAAACAAAATAAAACCAATATCAGTTCAACACAAATACAATTTAATATAAAATCTATATAATGTGTACCATTTGATTAATTGAAACAATCACTAATAATTGACACAAAATAATAATGGATATAAAGAAAATGTAATAAATATAATTAGGGTGAAAGAATTTTGGAACAATTTTTTCATTACATAATGTTGCCTAATCCCTGATGGATTTTTTGGCTGTTCCGCATAGGCGGTGTCTACACAGCTGGTGCGAACGTCAGTCATCAAGCAAAAATATTAAGTCTTTTGGCGACAATTCCAATCATTTTCTGAAAAAAATATTCAAATGAATGTCTCCATTACCCGTCCATGAGACGTAACGAAGACATTCATTCAAATATTTCTTCAGAGAAATAGAAAGATTTAAGATTTTTGCTTGATGATTGATGATGTTCGCATCCAGCTGTGCGGACCCAGCAATATAGGTAATGTAAATATATCAGAAAATTATTAGGCCCAAATGAAATTAGAAAACCTACTTCTGCATTGGCTTTATTAATAGTGAGCCCGCATTCAAGATCTTCCACTCTCTCCACTTTACGTTAGCTTGATGATAGCAGTTCTTGAAGCCGACTCGCGATTTACTTTATTAATACGGAAGTAATAAATAAAAGTTTTCTATTTATATTAATTTAAAATGACATTCCACCAAGTACCCTCGGAAAATAATATTAATAACATCAATAACTTCACTCAACAATAAACCTAAAAAAGTGTCTTAACTTAATGCTTTGCTAAGTGTACAAATAAAAAATAATGTATTGAATATCTCAGGTTATTGTATTGTCTATATCTTTAATTATTATAGTTTAATGTAACGTTACATCATGTTTGTTTTTCAGATTCTCAGAGAAGAGTACACTAAATCGTCATCTACGATCAATTCATAAGACTGAACCAAAGAATAGCAAGAAACCTGTTCCCGTATATGGATTCCCGCCTGTCTAAACTATTATTCTTATCAATAATTATCAATTCCCTAATTTCATTAACCAGCAACTCATAATGATTCTGATACTCCGAGATAAAACATTTGAAATCTCTTGAAAAAGAATATGTTTTTGGATCATAAAAGTGTATAAATTAAGTAATCTGAATTTTTGACTATGTAATTAAAGATAATGTAAAGACATTCATTCTTCTAAAAATTGTATTGTCTTTTTTCAAATTAACATAAATAAATAAGTTCGATAGTTTCCTAAATTTACATAGCTTTTTTTTGATAGATTGCATGCAATTGCTA